>JBAWJQ010006308.1:0-372012 GCA_037783105.1 Bactrocera zonata
AAGTGAAATCAAAGTGCAGTGGCAAATACATACATACATACATACAAAAAAAACAGTTCAAAACCGATAACACGAAACGGTTCCGCACTGTTACATCATAAATCAAACAAAAAAAAAAATAATAATTTTATATCAAAATCAAAAAATATTTATATGCTAATTCAAAATTTTGAATCGCGGGTGAAACACAAATATAGCGTGTGAAATACATAAATACACATAAAATATTTTAAAAATTGTGCAAAAAACCCATAACGAGCAATTGCCAAACAAACAAAACTAAACAAAAAAAAAAAAAAATCCTCAAAAACCAGGCGCGAAAAATAAAAGTGGCACAAATATCAAGACGCGCGCGTTTAATGATAGTGCAATAATCGGGCGCGAAAACAATAAAAAATTAATTTAAAGAAAGGAAACAACATTTAATAATAAATAATAAATAAATAACATAAAAAGGAAACCATCATCGGCAGCAACACAACAAGAAGCAGTTTGGAAACCAAAAACCATAAACAACGGAAGGAAACGGAGCACAGGCATCGGCATATACCCTCCACTTTATATGCAGCAACATCCCTTAACCCCTTGAAGCGGCTCAAAGTGAGTTGTATCGACTCCACTTTTTATTTAAAAATTATATTTCATATTTGTATGTTGGTATTCAAGTCGGTTAACATTTCAAAAGAACGGTTGCTACCAAACTGTTTCAACTTACGGTTAATTTCCGGGAAACCGAAGAACAGTTTGGTACACTATATATATTTGTACATCCACATATATGTATGAACAGTATATACTATGATATAATTATATATATACTGGCATATACATATCTAATACAAAAAGGTCTTATTTACGCTTACCCTTGTGTATCCAAACACACAAATTAAAAAAAAAAAAAAATTTCAAGTATACACTTGACCCCGTTTCCGGCAATACCCCTTATACTCCAAAAGTATAAGCAGGATTGCGCAAATATTAAGCTTGGACAAATTCGATCCGTAAAAGAAAAAATAAAAATAATAAAATACAACATACATATATGCAAATACTCATATTCATATTTTATATTTATTTATACATATATTGACATATAAGTACCAACCAATGTTGGAGAAAAACATACACACATATGTATGTATAAGTAATACAATAAATATCAATTTCTACAAAATTGCACAAATCCCAATGTGTACTTAGAGTGCATACCTGCATATCACCAATTTTCTTCTCCCGCGTCATTTGTATTGTAAAATCATACATACAGACATACGGCATACAACTGGCCTTTGACTGTATTTCCTACGTTTAAACTAAAACTATTTTCAACTTCCGGGAATTAATTTGAAAATTTAATAAAGCTAAACGGAGCGCTAATTGCAATTACAAATATTTCAATTTAACCTCAAGAAAACATAGGGTCAAATCAAAAATAAAAAAAATAATAATAATAAAAGACAAAACCAGCACATACTTTACATACGTTTGATATTTCTAATTGTTTTCACATACATACATATATCCAAAGGCCAAATCGGCATATTTCAAGCAATACCTCTTGTTCTTGCTAAAGCACAAGCAGGCAGGATTGCAAACGGAAAAAATCTTTATATACAAAGGTCATTAACCCTTTTCTCGTTCTTTATTATCGCTCATATACGCAAGTATAAACTAACGAGTGCGAATCAATAAATAAAGTAGAAAGAAAGCAAGAACAGACTAATAGCAACTATTTGGAGGACGAATAAATAAATAAAACAAAAAGAAAGCAAAACAAATTAATAGCAACTATTAGGAATAAGGAAAACGAAACACTCGTTCGTCGGTTCCTACCTTGCGGATACAACAATAATACAATATTATAATAAGAAAAACGAAATACCTATTATCTAAATGAACGGAGATTCTAAAGAATCTAAATCGATTCAATATCTAAAAGTACAAAAAATGATTTCTGAAGAAAAGAGCCCATGTACACCCGCTGAAACTACACGCTCAAAGCAAGGTGCTACAAAGCAAAAAAAAATTAAAGACATTTCATATACTAAGTTTATTGCTGAGAGTGACAGTTTAATTCGATACTGCACTCGATTTTCATCTTCACCGATTCAGGACAATTCTGAATCGGTACTAGAAATCAAAAAAGAAAATCTAGGCAATTTCTGGACACGTCTCCAAGCTGCGTATGACGCAATTCTAGAATCTGACGAATCAGATCTTCCGGAAAATTTTAAATCCTCGGCTTGCTCCAAATACGAAAACTGCTTAGACCAGTACGAGGAAACAAGAGCTATGATCTCCGATAAATTGAGATTAATAAAAGCAATTGCACCTACTCCACAACCGAGAGTAGAGCTGCCTCCAATTCAAAGCCAAGAGGTGAGTTCCGGCATTCACCTTAAAGTGCCAGCTTGTGATACAGAAATATTTCACGGAGGTTATGAACAATGGCCGTCCTTCCGGGACATGTTTACGGCCGTGTACATAAAAAATCCTAAATTATCACAAGCGCAAAAATTGTATCACCTCCGATATAAAACAAAAGGTCAAGCAGGCGTAATAGTCAAACAGTTCGCTCTTAATGGCGAAAATTTCAATTATGCTTGGGAAGCTCTAAAAGCTCGTTACGAAAACGAAAGAATATTAGTCGACAAACAAGTCACAATATTAATGAATTTACCAAAGATTCAGAAAGAAACAAGTGAAGAATTTATAAAACTTCAATCCACTGTTTCAAATTACTTGTCGGTTCTAGCGACACAGAATATTCCCACACACAATTGGGACCCCATACTAGTAAATATATGCTCCGCGGCACTACCAGAAAAATCTTTGCTTCTGTGGGAGCAATCGCTCTCATCACGAAGAAAATGCCCAACGTGGCAACAAATGAAAGATTTCTTAACTGCCCAATATGAAATTGCGGAAAGGGTAGATAAAAAAATGGTCAGAACTAAAAACGTTCAACAAGACCTAAATCGAAGTTTTATTAGACCCCAAGCTAGTAACAACCACAATTTAAATAGAAGCTTCTTTAAAAATCAAACGTTCACATCCGAACAATATAAACAAACGTCATGCGAACTGTGTAAAGGAGGGCACAAGCTGAAAGCTTGCGAAAAGTTTAAAAAACTTAATATCAATGAAAGGAACAACTTTGTCAGAGCAAAAAGACTCTGTACAAACTGCTTGTCCCACTCACATAATCTCAATAATTGCGAAAGCAAATTCAATTGCGTATATTGCCACAAGAGGCATCATTCAATGTTGCATTTCAATAACTTTCCTAGCACACCCCAAAGTAGCGCTTTCTCCAGAAGAGCCACGGGTTTAGTTGCAACCGCAACTCCCGAAACACAAAATCCCGAAATTTGCCAAGAGACACCATGCTGCTCAAAGGCTTTAAAAACACAAACGCTTCACAGCGAGAATCAAAGTAGGGTACTACTACCCACAGCAGTTATCTCCATCGAACACCGAGGAGAACTTTTCAAATTGAGAGCCCTAATAGACCAAGGATCACAACGATCATTCATAGCGTCTAGGGCACAAAATAGGCTAAAACTGCCAACAAAACATGCCAATTATGAAATTACGGGAATGGGTGGAAGAGTAGTACAAAACTCAAATAAAATCTGCCCCATTACCCTAATTTCCCCCCAAGCGGATAAGCGCATTCAAGCAGAAGCTATAGTCTTACCGCAACTTACGAACATGCTGCCAAGCTATCATATAAATAGCAAGCATTGGCAAAAGGTTACACACCTAAAGCTAGCAGATCCTAACTGCAACACCCCCGCTCAAATAGATCTTCTATTAGGCAGCGACCTTATTCCTCAAATTATTCTAGAAGGGGTTGAGAAAATTTCAAACACCCTTCTAGCACAAAATACTATATTCGGTTGGATACTAAGTGGACTAGTAACAGAACCAGTTACCGCCATGACAACTCAAGTGGAAGAGATATCCAATGAATTCCTTGATTCACAATTAAGGAAATTTTGGGAATTAGAAGAACTCCCCCCAATTACCATTACAACTCCGGAAGATCAGTATTGTGAAGACTTTTACAAAGCCACAACTACTAGATCAAGAAATGGTCGGTATGTCGTACGACTACCATTTAAACAACAATTTCCAGATACACTCGCCATAGGTCACTCTCGCACCTCTGCAATACAGCAGTTTCTAAGTATGGAAAAAAACCTACTTAGAAAGGGTGAGCTCAAACAACATTATGATGGTGTCTTAGAAGAATACCTCCATTTAGATCACATGGAGGAAGTAAGCCCATGCGAAAAAATCATAAAAGGCAAATATCACTCATTCTACTTGCCACACCATGCAGTAGTAAAGCCTGACAAAAAAACAACAAAAATTAGAGTTGTCTTTAATGCCTCCAGATGCACTAGCTCGGGGAATTCGCTCAACGATATTCTATTCACGGGCCCCACACTCCAACCAGATTTAATGCTCCTCATACTAAATTGGCGTATATACAAATACGTTTTCAATGGGGATGTTGAAAAAATGTATCGACAAATAGTCGTACATAAAGATGATCAAGATTTTCAACGAATTATTTTCCGAAAATCTCCCAGTAGTCCATTACGCGACTTTAAATTAAAAACAGTTACCTTTGGCGTAAACTGTGCCCCATACCTCGCCATTCGTACACTCCACGAACTGGCAGAAGACACATGGTCAGAGTTTCCTCTGGCAACACAAGTCTTAAAAACACATACGTATGTAGACGACATCCTGTCTGGGAGCCACAGCCTCTCACAAGCATACGAGTCCTTATCACAAGTGATAAAGGCCCTCAACACCGCAGGGTTTCCCCTAAAAAAGATCACGGCTAATCACCCAAGTATCTTAAAAAATATACCAAACGATAACAAATTGGATACTAATTTCCTTATATTTGAAAAGGAAAGTATAACAAAAACACTGGGGATCCAATGGAATGCGATATCGGACCAGTTCTCATACACGACAGAGTCCATAACCGCATTATCCGCCATAACAAAGAGGCAAATTTTATCCTCAATGACAAAACTTTTTGACCCCGCAGGATGGCTTGCGCCAATTATGGTACAAGCGAAAATCCTGATTCAAGAATTATGGCTAGACGGAACAGACTGGGACGAACAAGTGAAACCTCTTCGCTTAGAGAAGTGGTCCCGGTTTGCTAATAATCTAAAAGACATCTCGCAGATACAAATTCCACGGTGGGTAAATTATTCCCCCGAATACAAAGTGGAACTACACGGCTTCTGCGATGCCTCTGAAAAAGCATATTGTGCCACGATCTATGTGCGCGCACAAAGCGACACCGTAACCACAAGCCACCTACTAGCTGCAAAAGCAAAAGTAGCACCTCTAAAAACGATAAGTCTACCACGACTTGAACTCTGTGGCGCTCTGCTACTAGCCAAGCTGGTTTCCACAGTGCAGACCCACATGAACATGACCAACTGCAAATTATATCTATGGTCCGATTCCGAAATCGTTCTAGCCTGATTAGAAAAGCCACCACACTCGTGGAAAACATATATTTCTAATCGAACGTCTCAAATTCTTGACCTAGTAGGAGCAGCCACATGGCGACACGTAGCCAGTGCTGACAATCCTGCTGATCTAGGTACAAGAGGGTGCAAACCCCTGGATCTTGCCACCAACACGCTCTGGTGGAATGGCCCCCGATGGTTAACTGAATCCACAGATTCTTGGCCACAATCGACAATGCGCAACATAATCGCCCCAGAAAGTCGAAAAATCGACACCTATCATACAATAGTGGATGATAATGAAATCCTTGAACGATTTTCATCGTTCCCCCGAGCCCTCAGAGTAGTCGCATATATGCTTAAATTCATAGAGCAACTTAAACTTAAAGTTAAAGGAGTAACTTACACCCACTGCGATACATTGACGCACCAGGACTTACAAAAAGCAAAGGTCGCGCTTATCGCCTCAACCCAAACGCGCTACTTCCGTCGCGACATATCGTTACTAAGAGAATCGAAGCCAATTGACAAAAAGAGCTCACTCTTAGTACTAAACCCATTTTTAGACACGAAAGGTCTGCTTCGTGCCAATGGTCGGCTCGCTAATTCAAGCCTGACTTACAACGAACGCCACCCCATCATAATACCTGAGAAGTCTCCTTTTGCCACATTACTCCTGAATTACATCCATATATTAATGTTGCACGCCGAACAGCGCCTCATGCAACATATGGTACGCCAAGAGTATTATATTCCCCGTCTTAAGCCCCAGATCAAAAAATGCATTTTCATGTGCAAACTCTGCACTATGCATAAGCAAAAAATGCGAACTCAGATTATGGCAGCACTTCCACCTGAACGCTGCAATTTCGCTCCGCCTTTCACGACCACAGGTGTCGATTTTGCTGGGCCTTTTCAAATAAAGGCGTCCATGCTAAGATCTCCCACTCTCATGAAAGGCTATGTGGCTGTCTTTGTACGTTTCACGACAAAGGCAGTACACCTTGAGCTGTGTACTAATCTGACGACGGAGGCTTTTCTCGCGGCATTTGCTCGTTTCGTCGCTCGACGTGGCTTCCCCTCCAAAATCATGAGCGATAATGGCAAAACATTCATAGGAGCCCAACGAGCCACAGAAAAACAGTTTGTGGATTTCTTAAAACAAGTGTCCCCTGATATCGTACAAAAGTACGCCCCTCAAGGTATCAATTGGCAATTTATACCTCCAAGCGCTACTCATATGGGTGGTTTATGGGAATCAGCTGTAAAGAGCTTCAAATCTCATTTCAAGAAGCTAGCCGGCAGCTATAAATTTAACTATGAAGAATTCACGACGTTATTAGCTAAAATTGAAGCCGTTCTCAACTCACGGCCGCTCACAGCATTATCGCAAGATCCCTCCGACTTCACAGCCCTAACTCCAGGGCATTTCTTAAAAGGAGCACCCATTCTGGCCACACCTGAGCCAGGCGTGGAGTCGCTTTCCTTATTAAATAGATGGGAAAGAATTAAAATTCTCCATCATAATTTCAGTAGCCGATGGAAAGAAGACTATATAAAGGACCTCCACAAGAGGTACCGATGGAAAAATACAGAAAATGCGCCAAAAGTTGGAGATTGTGTCCTGATTCACGACGATTGCCTGCCACCTACCGAATGGCGGCTGGGCCGCATAGAGAAGCTTTATCCAGGCTCCGACGGTCATATTCGCGTAGTCGATCTCCGTACGCAATCCGGAAAGCTAACAAGACCGCTCGTCAAACTATGCTTCTTACCGATCGCCGATAACCGCGAAACAAAAAAACCGATAAACCGCTAAATAAACCGAATATAAAAACAAATAAAATAAAAAAATTTATATAAATACGTATACACATATATATATTTAAAATACCACACACATGTAGTCGATTAATCTAACGACCCACTCATGCCGCATAACGTGGCAGCCATGCTCATATATCCTATATGCAACCAAATTCAAATTGAAATAACACTCTTCCAAACAGATCAATATGGATGCAGACATGCCACCAGCCCCGACACCAACCACTCGTTCGGCTGTCAATGTGCCACGCCAAGCGGCTACCCCAGTTGCAGCGCCCCGAACAGCCACCCCAACGGTGCCTCGGAGTGAAACGGCCGCATTGCCGTCAACACCTGCGCTTGTCGTCGACCCACCACGCCGTAGATGTCCTCTATGTCGTCGACCCCACCGGCTGCCACAATGCGTCATTTTTAAGGGATTGCCACCTCAGCAACGCCAGTTGGTCGTGCAGGCGCACGGCCATTGTCTCAATTGCCTGACGACTATCCACCAAACGCACGAGTGTACGTTGGGCAATCTGTGCCAAATTTGTATGCGCCCGCATCACACTATGTTGCACCGTACAACGCGGAGCGACACCAGTCAACCTCCTGCCGGCCGCAACCGCGGCGCAGTCCGACGACCTCCATTAAGCCGGGATGCACGGTCTCGACGAACCATAGGGCCATCATCATCCCGTGCCCAGCGGCCACATAGTGGGGCATCAACACGACGCCAGCAACAACGACCGCGTCCGCGCCGCACCTCAGGCCTCAGCAGCGTCGTGGCCACTCTCCAGCAACTCCAGAGAATTCTAGGCTGAAATATTCGCCTAGGGGGGCCGGGATGGCTAAATGAGCCTTAGTCGCCTGCCCCACACCACACCTACACCCATCATTAACACGCACACTCACCACACTCACCTCGACATCACCACACTCCACATCAACACCACCCACACGCGCGAGCGCAGGATCCACACACTGAAACACACACCACATCACTCCATTAAAAAAGGGTCCGCTTTACACAGTTCAGTGCTTATTCGACCGCTTTCGAAACCACATCGCTTTCCGCCACCGCTACGCAGCAAATCGAGTGTAAATACAATTTGAAATCAAATATCAGTTTATTGTAAAAAACCAAATCGAGTGTAAATACAATTTGAAATCCAATATCAGTTTATTGTAAAAAACCAAATCGAGTGTAAATACAATTTAACATCAAATACCAGCCAGTGGTCGATCATATTGTTCCAGCCGAATCCCGAGTTTTTTTTTTATTTAAAATACCTAAGGCTAACAAGTGGTAAGTGAAGCAGGCAAGCATTACACACACATTAGAGCACATAGAAATGCAAAACGTAACTACAATCAAATAATAGAAACCTTCTTCTCAATCCTGATGCAGCTTTTGGTGTTGCTCAATGTCAGTTTACATAGACGTATTAGTTTTGCGGGGATACCAATTCAGACAGGCAGCTCCTTTTCGTGCTGTCAAAAGCAGCTTTGAAATCGACGAATCGGTGGTGCGTGCCGATTCTCTTTTCATGGGTTTTTTCCAAGATCTGAAGCATGGTGAATATCTGGTCAGTTGTTGATTTTCCAAGTCTAAAGCCGCACTAATAAGTGCCAATCAGCCAAACGGTGGTATTTAATATTTCACAAAATACCCTCGATAGAATCTTATACGCAATGTTGAGGGAGCTAATCTCACGGTAGTTGGCGCAGGTTATGGGGTCTCCCTTTTTATGGATTTGGTAGAGCACACTTAAATTCCAATCGTTAGACATGCTTTCGTCCGACCATATTTTACAAAGATGCTGATGCATGCTCCTTATCAGTTCTTCGCCGTCGTATTTGAATAACTCGGCTGGAAATTCATCGGCCCCCGCCGCTTTGTTGTTCTTCAGACGGGTGATTGCTATTCGAACTTCTTCATGGTCGGACAATGGAACATCCATCGTCATCGACTGGGGATTCGCCTTCTCCTGGCGTTGTACGTTCACTGCCATTCAGCAGGCTGGAGAAGTGTTCCTTGCATAGTTTAAGTATGCTCTGGGCATCGGTGACTAGATCACTTTGGGGGTTCTTCAAGAGTATGCTCCGGTCTTGAAACCTTCTGTAAGCCGCCGCATCTTTTCGTAGAATTTTCGAGCATTACCCCTGTCGGCCATCTTATCAAGCTCTTCGTACTCACGCATTTCGGCCTCTTTCTTTTTCTGTCTGCAGATGCGTCTCGCTTCCCTCTTCAACTCTCGGTATCTATCTCATCCCGCACGTGTTGTGGTCAATCGTAGCGTTGCGAGATAGGCAACCTGTTTTCTCTCCACTGCGACATGGCACTCCTCGCTGTACCAGCTGTGACTTTTGCACTTTCCGAAAACCAATGGTTTCGGTTGCAGCTGTACGTAAGGAGTTTGAAATGCCGTCCCACAGTTCGCTTATACCGAGTTGTTGACGAGTGCTCTCAGAGGGCAGGAGTGCAAGCCGAGTAGAAAATCGTTCGGCTGTGGGTTGTGATTGCAGCTTCTCGACGTCGAACCTTTCCTTGTGTTTGTTGTCGTGCCCTTGGCTGCAACAAGATAGTGGTCCGAGTCGATGTTAGGACCTCGGAGCGTACGCACGCCTAGAACACTGGAGACGTGTCCTCCGTCTATTATAACATGATCGATCTGGTTTGTGGCTTTTCGATCCGGAGACTGCCAGGTAGCTTGATGAATCTTCTTATGCTGGAATCTAGTATTACAGATAATCATATTTCGGGTCCCGGAGAAGTCGGTCGGCCTCAACCCATTTGTTGTTTGATGTTTCCTCGTGGAGGCTGAATTTACCGACCGTAGTACCAAAGATACCTTTTTTGCCCACCCTGGCGTTAAAGTCGCCAAGCACGATTTTGACATCGTGGCGGGGGCATCTCTCATAAGTGTGTTCCATGCACTCATAAAAGGCATCTTTGGTCACATCGTCCTTCTCTTCTGTCGGGGCGTGGGCTCAAATCAGCGATATGTTGAAGAACCTCGCTTTGGTGCGGGTTCATTCACCAGAGTGAATTATAGTACTCGGCGACGGAGTCTCTCACCCACCCCACGAATCCCACACCAAACTTGCGCTCCTTTATATGGCCACTGTAGTAAATGTCACAAGGACCTACACCGGATGTTTCGCCTTTTCACGTTAGCTCGCCGTCAAACGGATGTTCTTAGGCTACCCAGAGGATACTTGGTTAAAAAGTCGTGAGCTGCTTGAGCCATGTGTAAAAGAATTGTTTCTGGCCACTCCCAAGTGAATGGCGATCAGAGAACTTTCCTCACTTGCGTGAACTTCTACACATAACTCCATGCTCCACTATTTTTTAAAAATAACTTTTTGTAGTCGTAGTGGGCAACATTTATGTGGTAAGCAATTGTGAGCAATTCGCTGAAATTCCCTTTTTCGCGAAACTTTTTATTTAGTTAGAAAGTTAGAAATCTTGGTCTAGCCTTTTTTTGAATTAAAAGGCAAAAAAGGCACATTTTTTATACCAATTATAATAACACACTCTTTCCATACACATGATATTTTCTAATATAAATTTAAACAAATAAGTAATATCATATAATAGTCTTTCGTAATAAAATAATTAGGTTACCCCGGGTATTAGCTGGACTAGGGCCGATGGCCGGCAACGCAGAAAGAAGTGTTACGCGAAAGTACTTCAGTCACCCCGGATGTTGGTTCGATCAAGAACATTTTTTTAGAGTGCGAAAACGCTGTCGTTGAAAATCCTTCATATTTGGGTTTTAAGATATGGCAACGATCGTTTTCTTTCTAAATATAAACACTAAAATATTCAACTATGAGTGTGCTACGTCATTTTTATTCTAAATGTTTTAGTTAAATAAAGACACAAAATAAAAATGAAATATGAGCTTATTGCAATGTTTAAAGTGTATATTTAAATATACGAACTGAACTTTGTGAAATTCCATGTGTAATTTTTTAAATTTTAAACGATAATATTTTAAAAATTATAAGTCTTATCAACATTATTCTTACATATTTCTCCTCTGGAGAAGCTCCCCTATCAGCACATACCGAAATTCGTTGTCAATCCTCGACCGTCCAAGTAATCGAAATTGTGCCTATCTCTTTACCAAGCAACATTTCAGTCAGAGATAAAGAGATCCCAAACTCTCCTGTCACTGTAAATGTGAGAGCCGCTCACCTACCGAACTTTGACAGTTGACTGGATTGGGTAGATCTTGACGTTTTGCAATTGGAATGACTGGAACGGCCAGATTGAAATTATACCAAAATATATGTGAACGGAGGAATTTGTTGCCGCCGTTGAAGATCACTAATAAAAATATAAAACAATGAAAATCAAAGAAAATGCGAAACTTAAATATATTTCATTAAACGTTTTTCAATTTCATGCATAGTAGTATTAATTTTCAGTTACCAATGATTAAAAACATTTAATAATTGAGAACTAACAGGCTTAATTCACCTTATTAAGTATTGAAACATTAAAAGTCAGTTGTTTTAAAATACTATAAAATCATAAAAAATAATTTAAATAGTTTCGCCATTTATTGAAAGTCCAATATGTAATAATTTGCAATTGTAATAAATGTTGGGCGTTTTATTTTAAATGCCCAAAAATCGTATTTTGTTCGATCTGGCCATAATGGAAAATGTTATAAAAAACGATTATTTTGAGGCGCTCTCACACTGGAATAAGTTGGGCATCCCATTATCCCTGATTTCAGTTATAACTGTTTTCGTTACACAATCCGGCAGTCTTTATATAGTAGATTCCTACCAAACAACGCCACTAGAACATTTTGGCAGCCACGATTTCGCTGTCTGCTTAATTCTGACAATTTATCGTCAGATGACAGTCTTCAACTATCTCTCTCATTGAGCGGACGTGTTTTGTTAATCGCGCTTTTTCTTTTTTGCTTTACGCTTTATTCGCATATTCTTCTTTGCATATAAGTGCACGTGTTTCCGTTTTATTTTATCGTGCGGTCACTCGCGTAAAAAACAGTGCATATTAGTGAATATTTGTTTTATTATGACCCCAGGGCCTCGGGAAAAATAGGTTTGCGGTGCTTGCCTCTACTTGTTCTAATATCTGCAGCAAATTCGAAAAAAACACTTTCCAAATACTCTTGTTTCGCTGTACATAAAAGCTTTGAATCAGAAGAAATTAAATGGAATTTGCGACATTAAAGGGAAATTACATGACAATTCGAATTGCTCTAAAGGTACAATTTACGCCTCATTTCTAAACGAAATTGCAGAAGAAGAAATTGTTGACAATTTAAAAGATCAGAGAGTTACTTCCGTCTATAAATTCACTACAAATATAGAAGGCAAACAAAGACCCAGTGGAGTGGTACTTCTTTCATTTGACCTCTACAAACTTCCAGAAAGAATCGAAGTCTCATGGCGCACAATGCGTATTAGAGCATAGTTCCCTAATCCCATGAGGTGTAAAAGTTGCCAGCTTCTAGGCCACACAACGAAACGTTGCAACAACAATCCTGCCTGCGATATAGGCAATTTCCCTCCTCATCTCCCCTCGTCATGCAACCGCACCTTTTGCGCAAATTGCTCAGGCGATCATCCTTCCTCTTCCCGCTCTTGTCCTAAATACCTACAATCCAAAAATAATCTAAAAATAAAAACAGAAAACAAATGCTCAATGCGAGAAGCACTAAGGCTATACAAACAGCAATTACCCCCGACCCCCGCAAGCACTTCTTCCGCTTCTGTTACAAAAGAAAATACAAACAAGCAAACAACAAACGTGATTTCCCACCGCTCATCATCTCCTTCCCTACCACTTTCCACAGACACTGTACCAAAATCCCCAACAACTTGTGCTCTTCCACAACAAAAGCAAACCATGAAAGAAAAAAAAAAACAATTTCGTAATTGATAACCATCTAAACTCAGAAAATGTGACTACAAAATAAACAACAAAAAACCTTCCTAACCTAACGCTTACCCAAACAAAAACAAACCCAACCAAAATAAGCATACCACTCATTCCTAAAATATCCACAACACATTCTCCTAACATCCAAACTCTCTCTCTCTACCGACGATATCGATCCCGCTCCACCTACTTATTCAGAATATATCTCACCTCATATAATTACCACATCTGACCATGAAGATCAATAACTCTCATTATCCCTTCTCTCCTTTTTCTCATTCACTCACATTATTAATAAATGTTCAAATTTCTCCAATGGAATATGAACGGATTTTACAACAATTACACTGACCTAGAATTACTCATAAAAGAACGATCACCAAGTGCTATATCACTACAAGAAACACACCTTTCATTTAATTCCGCAGCTACTGTACCCTAACAATACGCTGCCTATTTCTCCAACTTAAAACAAAATCATACTAACAAGCAAGGTTTTGCTACTTTAATAATAAAATATTTCCCACACAAACTTCTCCCTACATGTTTTAATATTTCTACAATAGCAGTAAAAATATTTATTGAATTTAAATTAACCATCCTAACAATTTACATTCCACCACACCAAAACTTTAATATAAAAGAACTACGCGATATAATCGGACCTATCCAAACACCCGTACTTATACACTTATACTTGGCGATTTCAATGCCTGGAGTCCTCTTTGGGATTTCACATGTACTAACCAAAGAGGTAAAATCATAGAAGACCTGATATTAGCGAAAACTTGACAATTTTAAACGACGGCTCTCCTACGCATTTTTCTACACATAATTCGTTCACGAATGTAGACCTCGTCATTTGTTCTTCTGCTGTCGCCCCCAAACTCACTATCCACCAGACAGGTAAAAAAATCTTCAAAAATCATGTGCCTTACTGGTCTAGGGAATTATCTAAACTTAGAGAAGAAAAACAATCACTATGGTTAATTTACTAAAGAACTGGCTCTATTGATAATATAATAAAATACAAAAAAGCCAATGCAGTGTTTCGGAAAAATATTGAAGAAGCTAAGAGGGCTTGCTTAAAAAAACTTACCGAAGCTATCACTCCGTTAACAAATCCCAAGAAATTATGGGCCGACATAAAAATGCTCTCAGGCTCCTATACGCAAGTGAATCTTAAATGTATATACACTCCAAATGGCCCAATTTTCGACTCAAGTGACATAGCTAATCATTTCGCCTCTGTATGGTCCGATTATTCGAGCGATTCAAACTTCCACCTTTCGCTTGTATCGAATAAAAAAGAACTTCTCAGAAGAAGGTACAGTAAAGATCACTTTCCCCCATCTATTACCGAATCAGACATAACCATCGCAGAAGTCGATTTCACTTTATCCTCAATGTCAGGCAAGACTCCCGGTGCAGACGGGATTTCATATCCCATGCTAAAAAACTGTCCTTTAAGTCTCAAAAATAGAATTATTAAATTGTACAACAATATCTTATGCCAAGGTGTTTACCCTCAAAGCTGGAAAAATGCGGTGATAGTAGCAATTCCTAAATCCAATGTAGTGTCTACAGATGTGCTTGGTTACAGGCCAATATCCCTCCTCTGTTGCATGGACAAACTATTAGAAAAAATCATATCAAAACGTATCTCGTGGTTCGCATTAAATAAAAACCTTCTCAGTCGAAACCAAGTGGCATTTAAGGTAAGGCAAGGCACCATGGATGCTTTACTCTATTTTGATGATTTCGCCAAAACCGCTTTATCGAAAAGAAACCATATATCTACTCTCAGTTTGGATTTCGAAAAAGCTTTCGACAGAGTTTAACTTTATTAAATCTTTCCTAATCAATCGGAAATTCATGACCAAAATCAATAACTCCTTTTCAAACACGTACAATGTGTACAACGGGATACCACAAGAATCATCGTTGTCTGCTATACTATTTGTAATTGCATTTAACGAAATCAGTACGATAATCTCATAAACTTATTTCCCATATTATTTATGCTGATATCGTGCTAATCATCTCCAAACAAAATAATCTGTAAAAAATATCTTCTTAAAGATCCTTACTGAATTGGTAAAATTTTTCAGGTGCGAATATTTCTATAAACAAGTGTAAATTATTCCATATCTGTATGTAGAAAACACAAATGTAATAACTTCAATTTAAGCTATAATAATGTAAATATTGTAAATACTACTAGTCTTAAAGCGGGATTCTGTAACCAGTCTCTAGTCTCTATTTGAGACATTTTGAGACAAAGTATCAATTTGATACTAGTTACTATTCACTAAACAGTCTCTAGAGTTAGTCTCAAAATATTGAGACCTGGTAGTTAGCTGGTCACAAAACTAAAAAGAACTCTTGCTGCCATTTTCAATGTACTGAATAGAGATCGTCATAGATATTAATCGATTGTCGTTTTTTTTACATTTTGTAAGCAATTCAAACACGAAAAGGTTAAAAATAAATAAATTTTACATAAATTTCGTAAATATTATGAAACAAAGTCAACATATATTTTTATTTTTATTGATAATTATGCTTTTTGACTATGTTATAGAAAAGTTAATATTTGTTATCGACATATTTATTATCATTCAAGAGTAAAAACATCTCTGAATAATGAAATGTAATAGATTTTGAGACTGTCACTTACCGAACAGCAAAATCGTCTCAAGTCTCAAAAATTGTCTCTAACTCAAAATCTCAAATTTAGAGACTTGACACTGTCTCACGTTACAGAATCGCACGGTTAAATTCCTATGTTTAATTTTCGATAACAGACTTACTTTTAAGGAAAATTGTACAAATTTACGTAAGCAACTAATTTCTAGGCTTAATATAATTAAGTATCTATCTTCAAAATATTGTTTAATTCACATTTCTTCTCTCATCAATATTACAAGAGCTTTAATTTTATCTAAGATTGATGGAGGAAACAGTTTTACATACTTTGCAAAAGCTTATTCCAAAACTACTATTATGTAATAGGAAGCTCTAATATGGTACAGTAAAAGCCAAATGGACCGACGATACAAACTGCAATACTTTTTCCACTATTTCTAAATGCATTAAATTGGCTAAGAATCTAGGTATTACAACTACATCTGAGGAAAAGTCTATTTCTTTTGCCCCACCATGGATTCTCAAAGAATCTTCGTTCGAGCTACGTCTTCAAAAACATCATAAAAAGAACACCAATTCCAGGGTAAATCAAAGTTTGTTCGAAGAGCTCATAGTGCAACACTACGTAGATTGGAAACTAATTTTTACTGACGCTTCGAAGCCCGACTTCTACACGTCTTTTGCTATGTTGATAACGTCGGAAATACTGGACACCTGTCCAATTACAGCTCAGTATACACCGCAGAAGCAACAGCTATCTATAATGCGCTATCCCTAGTACAAAACACTAACTTAAAAACTTTAATAAGTATTGATAGCAAGTCTACAATCTCAGCTCTCCTAAATACATCTAACAAATTCTACCATCATTAGAAACATACTAATTGGGAAAACAAACATAAAAATTATGTTAATCTCTGGACACACCGGTATTACTGGAAATGAATGGGCGGATCAAAACGCCAAATTGGCTACAAAACAGCCATTGATTGTCTTCGACTTCTTCTTCTTAATTGGCGTAGACACCGCTTACGCGATAATAGCCGAGTCAACAACAGCGCGCCAGTCGTTTCTTCTTTTCGCTACGTGGCACCAATTGGATATTCTAAGCGAGGCCAGGTCCTTCTCCACTTGGTCCTTCCAACGGAGTGGAGGTCTTCCTCTTCCTCTGCTTCCCCCGGCGGGTACTGCGTCGAATACTTTCAGAGCTGGAGTGTTTTCGTCCATCCGGACATCATGACCCAGCCAGCGTAGCCGCTGTCTTTTAATTCGCTGAACTATGTCAAAGCCGTCGTATATCTCGTACAGCTCATCGTTCCATCGAATGCGATATTCGCCCGGTCTAACGCGCAAAGGGCCGTAAATCTTTCCAGAACTTTTCTTTCGAAAAGTCGCAACGTCAACTCATCAGTTGCTGTCATCGTCCAAGCCTCTACACCATATAGCAGGACGGGAATTATGAGTGACTTATAGAGTTTGGTTTTTCTTCGTCGAGAGAGGACTTTGCTTCTCAATTGCCTACTCAGTCCGAAGTAGCACCTGTTGGCTAGAGTTATCGTGCGTTGGATTTCCATTTGTTCCACATCGTAGGTGGTGTTTGTGCTGGTTCCCAAATATACGAAACTATTTACAACTTCAAAGTTATTACTGTCAACAGTGATGTGAGTGCCAAGTCGCGAGTACGACGACAGCTTGTTTGATGACGGGAGATATTTCGTCTTGCCCTCGTTCACTGCCAGACCCATCTGCTTTGCTTCCCTTTGCAAGCAACTGTACGCTCTTATAAAAGATTGTACCTGCTCGATTAAGTTCTGCAGCTCGAACTATTTTCTCCAGCAGCAGATTGAAGAAGTCGCACGATAGGGAGTCGCCTTGTCTGAAACCTCCTTTTGTATTGAACTGCTCGGAGAGGTCCTTCCCGATCCTGACGGAGCTTTTGGTGCTGCTCAACGTCAGTTTACACAGCCATCGCGATATAAGGGCAGTTCCTATTCGTGCTGTCGAAAGCAGCTTTGAAATCGACGAAGAGGTGGTGTGTGTCGATTCTCCTTTCACGGGTCTTTTCCAAGATTTGGCGCATGGTGAATATCTGGTCGGTTGTTGATTTGCCAGGTCTAAAGCCACACTGATAAAGTCCAATCAGTTTGTTGACGGTGGGCTTTAATCTTTCACACAATACGCTCGATAGAACCTTATACGCGATGTTGAGGAGGCTTATCCCATGGTAGTTGGCGCAGGTTATGGGGTCTCCCTTTTTATGGATTGGGCAGAGCACACTTAAATTCCAATCGTTGGGCATGCTTTCGTCCGACCATATTTTACAAAGAAGCTGATGCATGCTCCTTATCAGTTCTTCGCCGCCGTGTTTGAATATCTCGGTCGGCAATTCCTCGGCTCCTGCCGCTTTGTTGTTCTTCATACGGGTGATCGCTATTCGAACTTCTTCGTGGTCGGGCAATGGAACGTCTGCTCCATCGTCATCGATTGGGGAATCGGGTTCGCCTTCTCCTAGCGTTGTGCGTTCCCTGCCATTCAGCAGGCTGGAGAAGTGTTCTCTCCATAATTTAAGTATGCTTTGGGCATCGGTCACTAGATCACCTTTGGTGGTTCTACAAGAGTATGCTCCGGTCTTGAAACCTTCAGTTAGCCGCCGCATCTTTTCATAGAATTTTCGAGCATTACCCCTGTCGGCCAGCGTATCAAGCTCTTTATACTCATGCATTTCGGCCTCTTTCTTTTTCTGTCTGCAAATGTCTTCGACTACATCGAAAAAAAAACGACATAGTGCATTTAATTGCTTTAAAACAAAAAGCCATAAAAGTTAATGCTTAGAATAATGTGCAACATTATTACGCCATCTGCAACCAAGAGGGCAAAAAATCTGCTTATCCGCCATCAGGCCGTTGCCAAGATATAAAAGCCTTTGTTCACCTTCGTCTTGGTAATACGTCATTAACGCATTCCCATTTATTAAGTGGAAACCGTAATACATCCTGCCTATATTGTAATTCATCGTCCTTAACCATAACACATCTACTGGATGCATGCCCCTTCTTCAATTCAGCAAGGACCAGTATATTTCAGAATAATGAAGATCTTGATTTATTAAAAATAGCTTCTACTGTAAACATCACTAAAATATCTAAATTCCTGTCTCGTACAAAGTTAAAGAAGTATATAAAAGTTATCCTTCCTTTTAAATTTATTTATAACATATAATTTTTAGTCCATAAAAACAAGCAATATGTTGTTGTAAATATTTCCCACATGGAAGGTTCCACCTTTATTATTTAAGTCTTTTATAATTAAGCCGTGAGCTGAAAGCCTCTGTAGCTAGTGCTCCTTAGGTATAATGTATAATAATAATTGTATTATTATTTTACTAATAATAAATAAATAAATAAATATCGCTAGATGAACTACATTCCTTTTATTCCTATTGGTATGAAGTTTACTATATCGTTGAGTCGCTAATGGCCTGGTCCAATCAGGAACAAGAATGTGTGGGTATTCAAATCTCTTTAATACTTGACCAGAACTTTTCCAAACCTTTTTCGGCTGGAACGCTTTAGTTTAACGATTGGTTGTGTTCGTTGCACTTACCCTTGGATTAGGTATCCCTTTGTGGGTCTGGTTAAATTCAAGATTTATAAAAACTGTATTGACTTCTATTTGTATGTATTTCCCTTGGCGGGCGAGACTTCAATATTTTATTTCAAATATAACAATATATGTAATTATTTATGTTTTCTTGAACACTGTTCACTTTCACTGTCGCTGCTCCTGCACACACACACACACGCGATCGAATGGAGACTCCAACGTTGGACTAGAACTTTATGATGTTTAAACTGGCGGATCGACGGTGCACGAATTGGCGAGATGTGTCCGGTATTCAAAATTGGCGGATCGACGGTGCACGAATTGGCGAGACGGGTGTCCGGTATTTACAGTTGGCGGATCGACGGTGCACGAATTGGCGAGACGTGTGTCCGGTATTTACAGTTGGCGGATCGACGGTGCACGAATTGGCGAGACGTGTGTCCGGTATTTACAGTTGGCGGATCGACGGTGTACGAATGGGCGAGACGTGTGTCTTCGATACGGGCGTAAAAAACGAACTGTGTGCACCCCGATCTAACCAATCCTTTTTAATCGGTTAGGTGGTGAAAGCGATAACGTAGGGTGTGTGTAGTGTGGTTGGTTTGTTGCGTGGGGTTGCGTGTATGATGATGTAGGTTGTGTGCTGAATGTTGTGTTGTGTGATGATTGTGAGTTGTGTGATAAATGTTAGGTTGTGTGCTGAATGTTGTGTGGTGTGATGAATTTTGTGTTGAGGGGCGAGATGCCATGAAGTCGCATAAACAGGTTGGAAATGACATTTGCTTGATCTTCTTCAGGTTTGCGTTAACGTCCAGCTGAATTATTATACTGGTTACAGTTGACCACTTCTTCCGCAGTTAAGATGGTATGGTTACCATTTTTCTTACGGAGTTCTGTAAGGTCTTCTACTTGTACTTGGTGAGCTTTAAATGTTCGATTGCTAAGCAGAGATACAGTTTCCTGTGTTAGAGCACACGAAACGGTTACCGCAAACGTAAATTTTGGACAAGAGTGTAAAGTTATCTGGTATTCCATTAACGTAGGCCTGAATTTTTGAGTTTTTGATCTAATACACGGATGTATGCGCACAAACTATGTGAGCTAACCTCTCAATATCTATAGAAAACTCCTGCAAGGGCTCAATCACTCACTATCGGCGATTTTGAAACTCGATTTGGAGGATATGTTTCCTGTGCCCACTACCGTAGCTTTTTTTAATGCACCCACAACTATTCATAACTACTCGACGCCCAATATGAAATGATTTGTAATGTCTCCGCTGCAGATTCTTTTAATGCAACGATTATCTTAAGTGTTCCAACTATTTGTAAATGCCGTCTCTGCTATGCTGTCACCTGCGGTGTCCGTACAACCTACTCTTTCAATTGTGAGGAAATCTGTTCTAATACACATGCATCTTGTGCTGCAAACTGCGTTTCCAACTGTGCCTACATTTGTTATGATACCTCTGCCATTTGTGAGACATCGATATTTGCGTTGACATCTGCTAATAATATCTGCGACATTATGTTTATGTCCACAATATTTAAAGAGCTTTCTTCTTCCTTATCTTTTATCTTCATTTAATTTCACATGAAAGACATTGTAATTGTGGAATCTTCAGATGATTAAACTTTACCACTTTCATTGAATGTATTAGACAATCACACATCTGACAGCAATTGTAATGCATTTTTCAATAAACCGTCTACCTTGTCTCTCTCTCCCTTTCACTCTTGAGTTCCATCTCCTTCTTTATTGGCGTAGACACGGCTTACGCGGTTATAGCCGAGTTTACAACAGCGCACCAGTCGTTTTTCCTTCTCATTGTTTGGCGCCAATTGGAGATTTCAAAAGTCATTCCAACGAAGTGGAGCTCTTCCTATTCCGCTGCTCTGTACTGCGTAGAATACTGTCAGAGCAAGAGTGTTTTAGTCCATTGGAACCATATGACATAGCCAGCGTATCCGCTGTCTTTTAATTCGCTGAACTAAGTCAATGTCGTCGTATATCTCGCACACCACATCGTTCCATCGAATGCGTCATTCATTATTCCCGTCCTGCAATATTATCGGAGTACGCCTGCAGCTGTACACTCTCATAGAAGATAATGCTTTCCCTATTTAGTTCTGCAGCTTGATTTATTTAGTTTACAGTTTACACAGCCATATTAGTTTTGCTGAGATATCAAATTCAGGCATAGCGGCACAAGGCAGCTTATTTTCGTGCTGTCAAAAGCAGATTTGAATTCGACGAAGAGGCGGTATGTGTCGATCCTCTTTTCATGGGTCTTTTCCAAGATCTGGAGCATGGTAAATATCTGGTCAGTTTTTGTTTTTCCTGGTCTGAAGCCACACTGATAATTTCCAAACAGCTTGATTAAGTTCGGCTTTAATTTTTAACACAGTACGCTCAATAAAACCGTTTATGGCATGTTGAAAAGGCTTATTCCGCCATAGTTTGGCGCAGATTCTGGGTCTCCTTTTTTGCGGATTCGGCAGAGCACACTTAAATTTCAATTGTCGGGTATACTTTCGTCCGACCATATTTTACAAAAAAGTTGATGCATGCTACTCATTAGTCTATGCCCGCAGTATTTGAATAGCTCGGCCGGCAATTCATCGGCCCCCGCCGCTTTGCTGCTCTTCATGGTCGAGCAATGGAACGTCAGCTCCGTCGTTATCGATTGGGGAATCAGGTTCACCATCTCCTGTTATATCCTGTGTTATACTTTCACTGCCATTCAGCAGGTTGGAGAAGTATTAATTTTGGTATGCTCTGGGCATCGGTCACTAGATCACCTCTGGGGATTCAATATGCTCTGCTCTTGAAATCTTCTGTTAGTCGTCGCCAATGATGCTCGCTTCCCTCTTCAATTCTCGGTATCTATCCCATCCTGCACATGTTGCGGTCGATTACAACGTTGCGAGGTATACATTCTGTTTTCTCTCCACAGTGGAACTCCTCATCGCAGTAGCTGTTCTTTTGCCTTTTCCGAAAATCAATTGGTTTTGGTTGCCGCTGTATGTAAGGAACTAAAAATGCCGTTCCACGGTTTCCTTACACCGAGTTGCCTGATGAATGCTCTCAGTGAGCAGGAGTGCAAGTCGAGTAGAATATCGTCCGCTTATCTGTAATGACTGCAGCTTCTCAACGTCAAACCTTGCTTGTGTTTGTTTACGTCGAGTTTTTCCTGTACTGAGGCGGGTGCGTATCTTCGCTGCAACAAGATGCTATAGGACTAGGCGTCGGCGCAAAACAACGATATGTTGAAGAGCTTCGCTTTGACGAGGATTGTGGCTATACGATAAGCCAGCGGGGTGAATGCCAATACTCGGTGACGGGGCCTCTCTCTCTCATCACGAATCCCACTCCGAATTCGCACTCCTTTATATGGCCATTGTAGTAAATGCCACAGGGATCTACTCGTCTCCGTCCTTGCTTTTGCTTCCTTTTTGTATGCACATGCGTGCCCTATTTACTTACTTCCAGACAACGAGAACGTGCGGTTGTGAAAAATAAAAAACTAACTAAAACGACAATTGAAGTGTTTTTTACTACTTTGGCAAATCGGGCTGGTGTGTTCCTGGAGTTTGTATAAAACTTTTATTATACGAGTATAAGTTCCATAGTTTATGGGCCCCGGCACAATTTGCAGCTAAGTGCTATAGTAAAATGCTTTGATTGTTAACGAATAATAAAATTGAAATAAAAAAAGTGAAACAATTAAAACTTAAATCAAGTCTAAACAAAATAATTACTATCGAAATTTGTTCTTATAAGAGCAGACTAGCAACAAAAATTCTGAGAAGCGCATAACAATCAAAAAGAAGAACAGTTATTCTCGGAAGATGGAAAAAGGAAAGAGAAACATAACACCTTTTAACGGGGAAAAGTATTCTATATGGAAATTTAGAGTCAGGGCTTTGTTAGAGGAAAACGAGTTGTTAAAAGTAATTGATGAGGAACCAAGTGACAAGGAAAGTGATGAAGTGAAGCGAGCAGAAAGAAATGCAAAGAGTCTTGTAATTGAATATTTGAGTGACTCTTTTTTAGTGTTTGCCAACAATGGGAACTCGGCTAAGGAGATTTTTGAAAATTTGGACACTATTTACGAGCGTAAAAGCCTGGCATCTCAACTTTCATTACGCAAACAACTATGTTTTTAAAATTGAAGGGTGATACTCAGCTAGTAAACCACTTTCGTTTATTTGATGATTTGGTTACTGAGTTAGTTGCGGCGGGAGACAAGATAGATGAAATGGACAAAGTGTCTCATTTGCTTCTAACACTTCCAACTAGCTATGATGGAGTAATAACAGCGATCTCTCTGAGAGCAATTTAACATTAGGCTTTGTAAAGACTCGGCTTCTCGATCATGAAATTAAACTAAAAGGAGTTGGCAAGGACAAAAGTGCAAAAGTGTTGCAGGCTATAGACAATCGAGTGCCTAGGGATAGCACATACAAAAACAAAATAACAAAATTTGTGAAGAAACAATTTCAGAATAAGTCAAAGCCTAAGCTGAAGTGTTTTCATTGCGGCAAATTAGGCCATATGAAGAAAGACTGTTTCTTCTTAAAAAGGCAGGCAGGTGGCAGCCAGAATGTTCATGTCCAGAGTAATGTTAGAGAGAGACAGGCTTAGATGGCAACAGCAACGCAGCCAGAACGCTCCTTTGCATTTATGATGAACGTAGCGGTTAGAGAGAGAGACAGACTCAGATGGCAGCAGCGCAGCCGGACTGTGCTTTCGCATTTATGATGAAATTAGCTAATTTCAGTGAAAAGACAGATGGCGTAGAATTTATAACTTTATTTTCCGAGTATGAGAATATAAATCCAAGTGTAGCGATTGAGATTGCAAAGCGTGGAGAATTTGTGTATGCTACTGCGAAAGGACTAGTTAGTCTTAACAGTTCTGGGAAAAACATTGCATTACAAAATGTGCTGTATTGCAAGGAAATCCCGCACAATTTACTATCCGTGAAGAAGATGCTAGATGCTGGAATGTCCGTCGAATTTAATCCGGATGGTATAAAAGTAATCAAAAATGGTAACTTGGCATTTGAAGGGATATGTAAGTATAATGTACCGATTGTGAAATTTTATTTAAATAGCAAAGTATATACATCCAAAATTTTTTTACGGAATAGCTTGTTTGAAGATGTTGAACTTATAAAAAACGTACAGCTAAATAGAAATGAAATATGTGAGGCGTGTATTAACGGAAAGCAATCTAGGCTTAAATTTGAAAAATCTAAAAACTAAGAAAATATTGACCGCCCATTGTTCGTAGTTCATTCTGACGTGTGTGGTCCGATTACGCCCTCAACTATTGATAATAAAAACTACTATGTAGCCGAAGGCCCTAGTAGCCAGTGCTTAATCTCTGTGTATTAATTATTAATAATTAGTTCTCATTTAAATAAAAAAAAAACTACTATGTAGTATTTATTGATCAGTTCACACATTACTGTGTGGCATATTTGATAACTTATAAATCACACGTTTTTTTTGTATTCAAAGACTTTGTGGCGAAAAGTGAGGCTCATTTCAACTTAAAAATGGTAAACTATATATTGATAATGGCAGGGAATACCTCTCTAATGAAATGCGTGAATTTTGTGTAAAAAAAGGTATCAGCTGTCATTTAACGGTTCCTCATACCCCACAATTGAATGGTGTTGCAGAGGGGATGATTAGAACAGTCACAGAAAAAGCTCGCTCTATGATTAACTGTAATAAACTTAATAAAAGTTTTTGGGGTGGAGCTGTTTTAACAGCAACTTATTTAGTTAATAGGTCCCCAAGTAGAGCTTTGAAAAATATAAGAAAAACGTCATATGAGATGTGGCATAAACAGAAGCCAATATTAAAATATTTGAAAATTTTTGGATCAACTGTATACGCACTAAATAAAGTGCGTAAGCAAAAATTTGATGAGAAATCTATCAAGACTATACTCGTTGGGTATGAGCCAAATGGCTATAAATTGTGGAATGAGGAATCGAGAAAATTTATGATAGCTAGAGATGTAGTGGTGGACGAAAAAAACATAAAATCTATGACCTTAAATGAAAATGACTCTGTGGTAAAACATAATGATGTTAGCAGAAGTCATGATTCTCCAATTGAAGAGAATGAAGAGTTAAATTTTCCATCACAGGAAATGAATGAATCAATGGATTCAAAGTCTGGTGAAAACTCAAATGAAAATTCCACTTGTCTCGAGAATACCGAACCAGTAGTTGAAACTGGTGATAATATAATATACAAGAAAATGAAAATCAACAAGTCAGACGCAGTGAGAGAAATAAAGATAAACCAAAATTATCATATAGATTTTTAG
The DNA here is from genome assembly GCA_037783105.1 of Bactrocera zonata. Classification (NCBI taxonomy): domain Eukaryota; kingdom Metazoa; phylum Arthropoda; class Insecta; order Diptera; family Tephritidae; genus Bactrocera; species Bactrocera zonata. Next base: position 25,852 of record JBAWJQ010006308.1, read on the forward strand.
AAAAATGTCTTATGAATACCCAATTATGTTTAAGTGATATTCCCAATATATATGAGGAAATTAAATTTCGCGATGACAGAACCTTGTGGGAGGAAGCCATTCAAGATAAACTAAATTCTCATTTTGTAAATAATACATGGTGCTTAGTGCAAAGGTCTATGGATAAAAACATAGTAGATTGTAAGTAGGTTTTCAGTTTAAAGCAAGACGAAAATGGTAATTTACTAAAATATAAGGCAAGACTGGTGGCAAGGGGCTTCACCCAAGAATATGTGATGGATTATGATGAGACCTTTTGCACCTGTTACATGAATTTATAGTTTCAGATTTCTTTTAGCATTTTCTAATCAATGTAATTTACTGGATGTAAAAATAGCATTTTTATATGGAACTTTAAAGGATGAAATTTATATGAAGGTTCCAAAAGGTTTAAACCAGTATGATGGAAATAAAGTATGTAAACTAAATAAAGCTATTTATGGCCTTAAGCAAGCTGCACGATGCGTGTTCGAGGTTTTTGATAGTGCACTTAAAAATTTTGGTTTTCAGAATCAAGAAGTAGACCGATGTATATATATTTTAAATAAGGGAGATATAAGTATAAATATATACATATATTTATATATAATTCCGAAAGTATGTCTAAATTTAAAACTTATCTTTCAAATACGTTTCAAATGACTGACTAATGTGAAATACGACATTTCCTTGGCATAAAAATTGATCGAAAAGATGATCAAATTTGTCTCAGTCATTCTGCATATATTAAAAATGTTTTAAAGAAATTCAAAATGAAAGATTGTAATCCAGTTAGTACCGCTCTTCCAAGCAAATTAAATTATGAGGACTTGCAAACTGAAGAATCATGTGAAGCACCATGTAGGTATTTAATTGGCTGTTTAATGTATGTATATAATGTTGTGCACACGTCCGGACTTGAGTACATCAATAAGTATCTTAAGCCGGTATACTAATAATAATAACAAAGAATTATGGCAATGTCTTAAACGAGTTTTAAGATACCTAAAAGGAACTGTTGACTTAAAGTTATCGATCGAAGGGAATCTTAAAGTGGATAATATTCTTATAGGGTGTGTAGATTCTGATTGGGCTGGAAATGAGACTGATAGGAGAAGTACTACAGGATATATATTTAAAATGTTTGGAAATTGTTTAATTTCCTGGAGTACTATGAAACAAAAATCAGTTGCTGCTTCATCTACCGAAGCCGAATATATGGCCTTTGAAGGTGTTAGAGAAGCATTATGGATATTTTTGAAGACAACCAAGGTTGTATTAGTATAGCCAATAATCCTACTTGCCACAAGAGAACTAAGCACATAGATATTTAATATCCTTTTACCAGGAAACAAATTGAAAATAAACTAATCTGCGTCAAGTATGTTTCCGCAGATTTCCAATTGGCTGATATTTTAACGAAGCCACTACCAACAGCTAGATTCACTGCACTGCGAGACCAACTGGGGCTAACTGGACCTTCAGCCTGAACAATCACACTTGTACACATACACATTGTGTGTATGTGGAGGGGGGATGAACAGTGAAGACCTCAGAGAGAGGCAAAGCTCTCTCTTCTCTTCGTTCTCTCCCTCTCTGCATAAGAACGTTTTGCTTCCTTTTTGTATGCACATGCGTGCCCTATTTAATTACTATTTTGGCAAATCGGGCTGGTGTGTTCCTGGAGTTTGTATAAAACTTTTATTATATAAATTCCATAGAAACATTTTAGGTGCATGCTCTTAAATCGCAATCCTTAACACGTTTTCAATGGTCGGCATAAAAAGGGAGATCTCTCATCAAATGTTGTCGTTTCGTTTACATAGGTAGGTTTTTTAAGTGGCTGGGCACCGGCACTTCCCAATTAAGGGAACATTTTAGGTGCATGCTCTTAAATCGCAATCCTTAACACGTTTTCAGTGGTCGGCATAAAAAGGGAGATCTCTCATCAAATTCTATCGTTTCGTTTACATTGGTAGGTTTTTTAAGTGAAGTAAAAGAATCGTTTCTGCCACCCCCAAGTGAATGGCGCCCAGAGAACTTTCCTCGCTTGTGTGAACTTCTACAAACTATTTCATCCTCAATGCCTATGTACCAGATATTAAAGGATCGTGTAAAGTAAAAGCTTGGATGAACATCTTAAGAACTTGAGAAAGGGTTTTCAATGGATTGCTAGCGAAAACAGACAGAGAAAATCAACTTCAACATGAAAATTTATTAGCACAGGTACTTATTTTTATCATTTTTCCTTTACATTATTTTTTTAACGTACATTTAATACATTGAACGCGACACTTAATATATAAGTTCTTTTATGTCATAATATTCGAATATCTTTGCCCATTCTTCGTTAATTACTGTTAATAAATCATTTTTATTAGTTGGACCCCACTTTCCCACTCTCTTTTTCAATAAAACCAAGAAAGTTTCCATAGGATTAAGATCCAGACATTGGACAGGTGTGTCTATAACTTTTAAAATAATAAATATATAAATATTTTCATAAGCTATATAGTGCAAAAATAGTTTATATCAATATTAAACTTATTGTCCAAATCTATTTATTTAACAACAACTAAAGGGTTGCAGTCTGTCAAATAATCAGTGTTACCTTTTCAAAATCTTGTGTAAATGAACTAAAAGAAAAAAAAAATAGATTATATCCAAAAAACGGATTTTTGCCGTTGTCTATCACAAAAAATCTTTTTATTACCCGCCAATGGCGTGCGTCAATTTTTTTCGCCTGAAACTCCTTTTTGCGTTGTGGGCCTTCGGACGCGTTTCAAATAAATTAACCTGGTCGGTCCAACACCGGGGTTTGTCAAGTTTTTCTTCGCGCAAAATTCCTTTTTGCTAATCTTTCTTTCTATTGAATTTTTGTTAGTTTGTTAAAATTTATTAGTATGGTTACACTGATTATTTGAAAGTTTGTAGCTCTTTCCTTATTAGATTTTGACAATAAATTAAATATTGAATTAAAACCATTTTTGCTTTATAAAATGTAAAATAAATGTGTACAAACGAATTGGTCAAGTATTAGCTATAAAGTGCAAAATGTCATTGTAATATTAAATTTAAATCGAAAAATACCTAATTCAAATAGTGCTAATTTTGAACTTTAAAGGCAAATATCTCGACAACAAGTGGTTTCCTGCAGCTATAACTTGATATACATATATGTATTTATTCCCGAAATCCTGGGACGGTATTTAAAAGCCGACCCGACTGTTCTCCTGTATTTTAATTTATTGCTGTTTTCCCGTTCAATAAAGTCGAATTTTTTGGCGCCTCTTATCAATTAATATTTAAGGATATGCAGATAAAACTACTTTGTCATAATGTTCGTGAATACACATAGTTCAATGATGGTATAAAACACATCCCCATACCATCAAAGAAAGTTTGCAAAATTTAAGTGTTTTTTTTTGTTTCAATATCTTTTTATTTATTGAATCTGGGCTCGAATCGCGGCACACGTTAACGAGAGAAATTTATGAATATTTTTTGTTTTCGGATCGTTGTAGTCGCTATCGAATAGGCACTTTCGAAATTTGAAATTTTGTACGAAAGAATCGAAATTTCATTCGTTAGCTATTTGAGAAACGTTATAGCACAAATTAAATAAAAAAATTTGAATATATCCGCTAAAAATAATCCGAGGGGCAAAATGTAAGTTATTTTTCATTTATTTAGTTTATTTAACATATAATATAATTATAACTAATAATTTAAGACCCAATGTAAACAAAATAAATATGCGTTAAAATAATTTGATGAGTGACTTTATGCTACAGCATCAGGACTTGGCAAAAAATATTTTGCCTAATTGTGGGCAAGGCAAAGTTGCAGCAAATAAGCTATGGGAGGCATTGACTTTAAAACTGAACGCTGCCGGGCCACCGATAAAAGATGCTAAATCTTGGCGGAAAGTAAGATAAATAAAATAAGAGATGATTAAAATAATAATAAAATACGAAAATAGGTATTTGCTGATCAGAAGCACAACATAAAAAAGAAAATTTCTTTCAACAAAGCTTCAAAACAAAGGACTGTACGAGGAAATGCTATTAACTGCAGCAGAAGAGCAACTCCTCCAAGCTACGGGGATAAATGTTGCTGTAGAAGGGTTGACCGTAATAAAATCTTTTGGAAATGTAGAGCCCGAAGAAGGATTAAATGAGATGGCAGAAATGATTATAGATAGCGAGGAAGGAGAAGATCCGATTCCATCCACCAGTCGCAGTGCGACAAAATCATGTAAAGCGAGACCCACGGTCGAAAGTGAAAAGTTTTCTCTTTTAAAATGCAATTTACGCGCATATGAAGTAACGCAAGCGCAAATAAATAAAAATCTTGAGAAACTACTTGCGCTAAAGGAGAGATCTCTCCAAATAAAAGAAGAGGCACATGCTGCAGATATGAAAATAAAAGCTGTAGAGTTGCAGATTAAAACTCATGAGCTTGATATTTTAAAGAGAAAAATCCATAAATAAATACCAATATATAAGATATGTTAATTCCAAGTTCTTTATTGAAAATATATTTTTTAAAATAAAATATGAATGCAAATGTTGTTGGAACGTTTAATTCAATTATTATCTAAAGACAACATAATGTGATGTCTAATTTTATGACCAATTTTAGTTAATTGAGTCTCATTTCCGGTATCTATTTCTGTATCATTATTTTCGTTTACAAAATATCTGCAATATGTTAAATTTTTAAATTGTATGCAGATGTTATGCAACACTGCACATACATTGCCGAACTTTGCCATCTTTTCAGGACTATACCCTACAATTTTACATACTGTGCTTTGACACATTCCAATTAAAAAGTCATTTCCAACTGAGTGTTGATAGCCTCCACTCGCCAAAAGGGACAAAGTCGCTACTAATTGAAGAATTGGTGGTACTGCGGTTGACAAATGCCCGTTAAATTCTATTTCCGATAGTATGAATGTAAATGCGTCTTTGGTCAGTCTAAACCGCTTCCTGAATCTGTAAATGATTTAAAATAATAAGATCTACATTAAATTAAACGATGTAATTAAAAATGTTCTTACGCTGCTTCAAGTAAAGCCATGGGATTACTTTTGTCACGAATCCTGGACCTTATGGCCATTTGCTGATGTTCTTCATCTGAATCAGATGAACTTGAATAAAAAAAACACGTTAGGGTTCATTTTTTTTGCCTGCAAAAACTAAATTTAGTAAATTTATATATAAACGTATAATAAATTTGAATATTTACGTTCAATTCCAATTCAAATATTTCTTTCTTTTGTTTTGTTTCGTTATTCGAAAATGTCATTTAAAGCTACACCAGGGAAGTTATTTCATAAAATTTCTATTCGTTTCGCATCGAGTGCGACGATCCGCACACTCGACACGTTACGAAATTTCATTCGATACGATTACTTGAACGCTCACGACTGCCACGATTCGGGCCCTGCTTTTTGTTTTAAAAGCCTAACAATAAGTTATAAAATCTTAAATCTATTTAAAAACTAGACACGCTTAAGCAAGTGATTGAGCTGTTTTGGTGATACGTTGCTCCTTAGTACGCGGGCATATCTCTTCTTTTAAGACGTGTTTGATCGCAGGAATGTACCAAAGCATTAGCCAAAGGGTTTGGGTGATCTCGGAGTTTAGATATATATTTAATTTTGCTATCTTCTACTTCTTTCTTTATTGTAGAAATACCAAGGTCTTTATGGATACTTTCTTTTCGCATGTACATACCATGGAGAACACGTAATTGTTCTAAGCATTTTCGATTGGAATATTAGTTGCACAAGTCGTAACCCAAAGTTGAAAGCCATACATTCAAATGTTTGGAGTTTTTATTCAATAACCAATTTTAATTTGCTGCTCTTATCTTCATGCAAGTTATTTTACTAGATATATATATGTTTTCTCCACGTAAGTCTTCTATCTAGGTGATTACCAAGATATGATACTTCATTCGCTTCGGGTACTAAAATATTGTTAATTTTTACTGCCGGACACATTTTTGGTCTCAGCGAACACACTTTTGTTCATTTACAATTATACGCCAGTTGGCTTGCCATTCTTCGACAGACCTTAAGTGCTCGGCTAATATTCTTGATACTATTATGAGGCACTTGTTACGTCTTACTATAGCTGTGTCCTCCGCAAAAGTTGAAGCTAATACATTGTTAGCTGTTGAAGATCTGCTGTATATATGTTTAAAGTTGGGCCTAAAACACTGCCCTGGGGTACACCAACCCTTATCTACTTTCATCAGATATGAAATCTCCCACTTTTACCATAAATTGTCTATTTTTTAAATAAAACTCCAATGTTTTATACAATTATAAAGGTATATTATTACGTCATTAAATTCTCTTATGCTTTCATTAATGTCTCTTCCTGTATTTATTTTGCAATTAATATTGATGGGGCTGCTGATATACTTCAACCAGTTAGTTTTATGTGATGTTAGAGAAACTTTTGGCTGAAATATCATGGGCTGTTCGTATAACTTTAATAGTACAGGAGAATGAGCAGATGATAAGTCTGTACATGTCATAAGAGATCTATCTACATATATTTTTGATTACAGCAAAATCTATTAAGTGTGATATTTTTTTCTATCACTGGGCCAGTATGTCGGCTTACCAGAAGATATTATATCTAGTTTATTATGCTTATTCATAATAGTGTAGTACAGCTGTCGGGCTTTCGGATTAATAAGACGTGAGCACCAGTACGTGTGTTTTGCGTTATAATATCCACCTGCTCGAAATCTTTGACCTAGTGTTCCAAAATGTCTTTAAATTCGCTATCTGTAATTTTAAAATGAGGTGGACAGTATATACCCGTAAGTTTTAAAGCCCAACTCCGATTTTTTAGTGATATTATTGTAGCTTGTAACTGTGGTGTAGCATGAGATTCTAAAGCATAGTGGTTTAAACGATTTCTAATTAACACTGCACCGGATGATTTGTAACATAGAGTCAAATCCCGGTATATTGAAATTATTTTTATTTGTTAAAGGAGTTACGGATATAAGTATTAAATCTATATTTTTTTCAAAAAGAAATCTAATAATCTCTAATTTTTTTGGTTAACACCGTTAGCATTCCATATACAGATTTTGCAGTATTTCATTTTGTGATTTTATTAAATCTTGGATCATGTTTTGCATGGTAGACATAAATTGTGTCATACACTGTGTAAGATTTATACTCGTAATCATAGTTTCAATACCTCCATTTGGAGGATTTTGCGGCAGTTGCATTTGCACAGTGTTGCCTTTCAACACATTTGCATAGCTTCCTTGCATATTATTATCGTTAGAAATAATAGGATTTGAACTTTTCTCTGAGGTTGCTATAATTTCATTACGGGGTGTTTGTAACATTTGGTTTGGTCTTTCCTAAGGGTGCATTTTGAAGTGGGATGTAAATCACCACATACCACACAAACACTGCGTAGAGTGCAATATGATTTAGTATGCCCATATTCTTGATAGTTAGTACATTGTACCGGATAATCTTTGTCACAGAAAATAATGTCATTCCAATCCAATACTATTAACATTTTCTGTAGCGATTGTTATGTTAATGTTAATGGCTGATAGCAGTGGCCTTTATCTATTGTTATCTATTTGCTTTAATATTTTTAAGTGATCTCCACGTGGAAGCTTAGATGAAACGTGAAAGCTCAATTGGATCTTCCTCCAAATTTATTCAATTACAATCAGTTTTCTTTTTTGAATAATATTGTATACGTATTGTATAAAGTCCTTAATTTAATATTAAACATCTCGGACAGCTCTTTTGAGGATTTCCTTTATAATAATGGAAATAAACCAATTGGATCAAACTTTCGTCTACTCGTTTAAATACACCTGCACAGTTCGAAACAAAAAGTAGAATGAATACTATATAACAGAATATTCGCAGAAGAGCATGTATTGATTTGTTTGTTTTAATTATGAATTTCTTCCCGAATTGTACTTGTATTTTGCAAAGAATTAGTTGACAGATTTTTGTTGGTTTGGTTATTCGTGGAATATCTTATGATTTACTTTTTGCTTTTGTTATTATTTGACGTTTTGTAATATTAGATACCTACATATCGCTCATTTGCTGCAAGACCGGCATAAGTCAAAAAAGTCGATTTGCCAGAAAACGCGTTTAAAGTTTTCAACTGACTATAACCTTACACGGAAAACAGGAAATATATTATGTTCTCAAGCGAAGCATATAAGTGGTATTCATATGAATTTTTCACTCAACATGAAGTATGATATAACGAACAATTCTGCAGCATTAACTCAAAAATCACGTTTTTTGATTTATGCCGGTCTTGCAGCAAGTGGGCGATATATGTATATAAAAATCAATGCCACTTTCTTTGTAATTTCATCACTTATAAACGGCTGAACCGAATTTGATGAAACCTTGCATACATATTCGTCTTAGTTCAAGGATGGTTTATAGCCATACATTGTCATTTTTAACAGTTCGGCTAAAAAAATTAAATTAAATTAATTTATAAATTTAGGGATAAAATTCATAAAATTTATGTACACCACACCTTCTACCTTACCTTTGTTTCTATGATTGGATCAATAATGGATAATGTACAAATATTTCGATATAAATTGTTGATAATCAGTCTATTATCAATAAGCAATATCATCTTATACATATATAAAAATGAAACCGTTTTCGTTGTCAAAGTCGAAAAATTGGAAATTTCCAAAAAGTGACTTTTCATACAATTTTTTTTGTTTTGTTTTTCAATATTTTGATTTGTAAATTATTTGAATCGTTCAATTTCGGTCGCTTGCTTTTTTATTCCGGCTATTTAAATGAATAATTATTGAAAATTATTCAGTGAAAACTTTATGTGTGTTTCAAACGAAGTGATCATATAAGAAATTATTTTAAAGAAAATGCCGGCACGTCCAAAATCAAACATAGGTTGACATACTCGAAATGCTCGGGGCGTGTTGTCACAAACAGCAGTGCGACGTCCACGAAATAGATTTGAAGAAGCTCATCATGCAAGAAATCTAGCAAGACCTACGCGAATACGACGTCGTGTATAATGTACATGGATATATTGGAATGATGGATGTTATATGCCCACATTGTGAAGCGGCTAAATTCTCGGGTGAAACGGCTGGAATGTGTTGCGCTAACGGGAAAGTAAAATTGCCAGAATTTGAACCGCCTCCTGAACCATTACAATCATTAATTTTTGAGACATCACCAGAATCGAAACATTTTTTAAATCATATACAAGAGTACAATTCGTCTTTTCAAATGACTTCTTTCGGCGCTACAAAAATTATAAGAGATCAATTTATGCCGACATTTAAGGTGATTGCATGGAATATTTGATGGTTTTTTCAATGAATTGCCGCACGCACATATATTGATATGGTTGGTTCATAAAATCACCCCAGATGAAATTGATAATATCATATCAGCCGAGATACCAGATCAAACAATTGATCAAGAATAATTTGAAGTCATCATAAAACATATGATCCATGGCCCATGTGGCGTACTAAATATGAATTCACCATGCATGATTGATGGCAAATGCTCAAAGCGTTATCCCAGAGCATTGACTTCCGACACAATAACAGGCAATGATGGATACCCGTTGTATCGACGACGGTCTATTGAAGATAGCGGTCAATCAGTAATGATGAACATTCGTCATCAAGAAATCATCGTCGATAATCGCTGGGTTGTGCCATATTCACCACTTCTGTCAAAAATATTTCAGTCTCACATTAACGTTGAGTATTGTGATTCCGTCAAGTCCATTAAATACATTTGCAAGTATGTGAATAAAGGAAGTGATGTGGCTGTCTTTGAAGTACCTAATGCTGACAATAGGAACGATGAAATTACTCGATATCAAATGGGCCGATACGTTAGCAGCAATGAAGCAATTTGGCGAATATTTTCGTTTCCATTGCACGAAAGACATCCTGTTGTTGTTCATCTAGCGGTGCATCTTGAAAATGGTCAACGTGTTTATTTTACTGCTGAAAATATACAGCAGAGAGCAGCACAACTACCAGCGACTACTTTAACTGCTTTTTTCGACTTTGTGAAACCGATACATTTGCCAGAAGTTTGCTATATACTGATGTACCTCAGTATTACACATGGAATACATCATCAAAAGAATTCCAACGACGTAAACAGGGTACAGCAGTTGATGGTCACCCAGGTATATATTCAACAGAAGCTTTGGCCAGAATGTATACGATTCATCCCAACAACGCGGAATGTTTTTATTTGCGATTGCTATTGGTGAACGTTCAAGGACCGAGATCGTTCGAATATTTGAAAATAGTTGATGGTCATTTATGTGAGATGTAACGCGAGGCATGTCACCTACTGTATTTGTTGGAAAACGATTCACATTGGGAATCGACGCTTCAAGATGCATGTGTTTCATCTTTACCACAACAAATAAGAATGCTTTTCTCGATTATAATATCAACATGCATGCCATCAAATCCACTGGAATTATGGAACAAATATTAAGATTACATGACGGAAGATATTTTGATTCGGATGCGTCGTACGTCAAATAATATAGGTTTGATGATTACCTTGGAAATGTACAATGAAGCATTAATAATCATTGAAGATATGTGTCTCAAAATTGCGCATAAAGCATTATCACAGTTATCTATGATTTCACCTGATCGTCCGATGCATGATTTGATGGATCAAGAATTGCAACGTGAACAACAATTCAATTGTGACGAATTGATTGAATTTGTGCAATCAAATATTGACAAATTTAATGATCAACAAAACTATGTATGTATATCAAACAATTTTGCAAGCTGTTTCTGACAACACTGGCGGATTATATTTCTTGGACGCACCTGGTGGAACCGGAAAACATTCATTATTACATTGATTCTGGCAGCTATTCGATCACAGAAAAAAATTGCTTTGGCTCTTGCTTCTTCTGGAATTGCTGCCACCTTATTGGACGGAGGACGAACAGCACACTATGCATTAAAATTGCCATTGAACATGCAAGTGAGTGAAACGCCGACATGCAATATTTCAAGAAATTCTGCAATGGGAAAAGTCTTGAAGCAAGCAGCGATTACTCTGTGGGATGAGTGTACAATGGCCAACAAAAAATCGCTCGAAGCATTGGATCGAACTATGAAAGATTTACGCGGAAATCAACAGCTGTTTGGTGGTGCCTTGATATTGTTATCAGGTGATTTTCGACAAACATTGCCAGTTCTTCCTCGATCAACTCCTGCCGATGAAATAAATGCATATCTGAAATCTTCTGCTCTCTGGAGACTTGTGAAAAAATTGACGTTGAATGTCAATATGCGTGTCCTATTACAAGACGATTCATCTGCACATCAGTTTTCGGAACAATTGTTAGATATCGGAAATGGAAAAATGCAAATCGACAATACAAATGGAATGATCACCTTGCCCAAAAATGTTTATACAATTTTGCAAACAAAAGAAGAATTGGTCGAATGTTTTCCCAAATATCATTCAGAATCACAGAAGCCATGATTGGTTAGCAGAACGTTCAATATTGGCACCGAAGAATATACACGTCAATGAAACGAACTTCAAAATTCAAGAAAAATTGCCAGGTGAAGTCATAACTTATAAATCCATTGGCAGCGTTATGGATGAAGATGAAGCTGTGAATTATCCAATTGAATTTCTGAATTCATTGGAACCACCTGGTACACCGCCACATCTTTTGAATTTAAAGGTTTGTTCATTACTTTAATCATTACAGAATATAAATCTGTAAGGAGGTTCACTGAAATATATTATTGATTCAATTTTTAAGGTTAGTTCACCAATCATATTACTACGGAATATCAATGCTCCAAAAATGTGTAATGGTACACGACTGGCAATAAAGAAGCTAATGCCAAATTGGATTGATGCAACTATACTCAATGGCAAAGCGAAAGGCGAAAATGTGCTTATACCACGAATTCCAATGATTCCAACAGACATGCCATTCAATTTCAAACGTCTGCAATTTCCGGTGCGTTTATCATTTGCCTTGACTATAAACAAAGCACAAGGACAAACATTTCAAATATGCGGAGTAAATTTGGAAGAATCCGGTTTTTCACATGGGCAATTATATGTTGCATGTTCGAGAGTCGGTACTGCACATCGTTTATTCATTCATGCACCGGCCAGTAAAACTAAGAACGTGGTTTATCAAAATGTTTTAGATTAGAACTCGAATTTTTGATATTTACAATCTGTATATATAAAAATGAATTCCGTTTTCCGTTCTCACGGCATCACGCGTGAATAGCTGAACCGATTTCACTAATTCTTTTTTCGTTGTATTTGTTATTATTCTTATGTAAAAAAAAAAATTACAAAAGTGGTAAAAAAAAATGTGGTGGTTATTAAAACGATGTGCTCACGGTGGCTGCCAACAGGAGAAGAGATCTGCTCGTATGATGCGTAGTCCTATATAGTACTAACCGCCGGCGTCCTCAAGCCTAACGGTTGCTTATGTATTCCTTATTTCGTTTTATGTTGTATTCTTTTCAGCATAGCTTGTGAGCCAGGCGCAGCTGACTTGCTGACTTGCTGACTTGCTGACATGATGTTGCCATGTTGTAATAAACGTTGCAATGTAATATTATAGAACAAGTATATTGTGGCTCGTCCCACAAGTACTCCCCTTCTTGGAGAACGTTATCAAAATTTAGGAAGATGATTAAAAGTTCAGCGGAATCTAACGCGTCTTTTGGGTGACGGTGTAGATAAGTTGGAATCGCATTCAGATGGGCGGTATGATGACGATGAAGATCGAGATGTGCCAGGTTCAGATGACTCTGGTGAAGTTAATGTAGTCGTAGTATTGTTGTCATCATCGTTGTGCTGCTCAGTCTCGTTGAGCTTATCTCCGGGAAGTACATAAACAGGCTTTAGTCGGTCGATCGAAACTGTAGTGTTTTCGCCTTTGACGTCTACGATGAAATATTTTTCATGCTTTGAAATGACTCGGTGAGGTCCTTCATAAGGTGAAGTGAATGCGTGGTGTGGAGCGTCGCGACGAATAAAAACATGTGAACATGTAGATAGTTCTTTGAAAATGAATGTTTTCCTCTGACCATGTCGGACGACGGGTTGTGGTGCAAGGTCCGCGAAGTAATTTCTCAAGCGTAATGCCAAATTGGATGGTAGCAAACCAGATCGTGGCGAAGGCGCTAGGAATTCACCTGGTAAACGAATTGGCTCTCCATAAACGAGATCGGCAGGAGTTGCGCTAAGATCTTCCTTCCAAGCGGAGCGAATTCCTAGGAGAACGATGGGTAGCATGTCGACCCATGAACTGTTTTCGTGACAACGAATGGCATCCTTCAAGTGACGGTGAAGATGTTCCACCATTCCATTCGACTGCGGATGGAAAGTGGTGGTATTTATATGTTTACTGCCGAGGAGACGAGCGAGAGCGTTAAAGAGTTGGCTCTTAAACTGTGTTCCTTGGTCCGTTGTGATTTGTAATGGTACACCGTAGCGGCATATCCATCCAGCAAAAAGTGTGCGGGCGACACATTCGGCGTCGATACTTTCGATGGGAAATGCCTCTGGAAACCTGGTGAAACGATCGATGATTGTCAAGCAGTAGCGATACCCCTTTGAAGGTACGTATGGACCAATGATGTCCACATGGATATGTTCGAAACGTCTAGTGCGGCTTGGAAAGTTTTGGATTGGTGATAAAACGTGGCGAGATACCTTATTTCGTTGACAAGCTAGGCACGTTCGGGCCCACAAACGGCAGTCGCGGTTAATGCTGGGCCAAACGTATCGTTGCGTTAACAATTTGGCGGAAGCTCGTGCTCCGGGATGACTAATGCTGTGGAGAGCGTCGAAAATTTTCTTCCTCAGCGCGATGGGAACATATGGACGAATAATATCGCTCGAAATGTCGCAGTATATTGGTTTATTGCAGCCTGGAATGTTGACAGGTCGCAAGTTTAGTGAATCGTGTTGTTCCCCTTGTATTCTTTGCTGAAGTTCCTCGTCCTCAGCTTGTGCTTGTGCAAGTTCGTTTGAAGATACTGCCATTGAAATTTCTTCGATACGAGAAAGAGCATCTGCGACGATGTTGTCTTTTCCGGCTATATGTTGGATATCGGTTGTAAACTGGCTGATGAAATCTAGGCGGTGGAATTGCCAGGGTGTCGCTCGATCGGGGTCCTGAGAAAAAGCATGTAGCAAAGGTTTGTGATCCGTGAATATTATGATGTGTCGTGCTTCGAAAATATAACGAAATTTTCGTAAAGCTGCGTAGATAGCGTGAAGTTCGCGGTCGTACGGACAGTGTTTTCTAAGAGCAGGTTGAAGCTTTTGGCTGAAAAAGGCCAAAGGTTCCCAGTGTTGTCCTCGCCAACAACGGCGCCGATAGCATATTCTGAGGCATCAGTAAATATTGCCCAAGGGAGCGTTGTATCAGGGTATGCTAATATTGTTGCTTTACGTAGCTCTTCTTTGCATTGAACGAACGCTGCATCTCCTTCTGGTGTCCAGGGGACCGGATGAGAACCTTTTATTGAATGTACTCGTGCAGGGGTGTCTGTAACTTAGCAGCGTTTTTAAGAAATTTACGATAAAAATTGATCATGCCAAGAAACTCACGCAGTTTTCGGATCGTTTTCGGTCGTGGAAAGTTAACTATCGCGTCTATTTTATCAGAAAGAGGTAAAATACCTTTGGCTGAAATGCGGTGTCCCAAAAAGTTCACTTCGGACTGACCAAAACGGCACTTAGCGGTGTTAATTACGACACCATACTTAGTGAGTCGTTCGAAAAGTAAGCGAAGATGACTGCGGTGTTGCGTAACATCCTTGGAAGCGATTAGGATGTCGTCTATGTATGGAAATAAGAAGTCGTCTAGTCCCCGTGTTACCTCGTCGATAAATCGTTGAAATGTTTGTGCGGCGTTCCGAAGTCCGAACGTCATGAACGGAAATTCAAAAAGACCAAACAGTGTTATAATAGCAGTTTTGTCGACATCTTCTTTGGAAACAGATATTTGATTAAAAGCGCGTACTAAATCAATTGTTGAAAATACTGTTTTGCCGGTTAGATTGGCAGTAAAGTCTTCGAGAACACGAACAGGATATCGATCTGGCAATGTACGGGCGTTAAGTCGTCGATAATCTCCACAAGGTCGCCATTCGCCAGACTTCTTTGGAACCAGATGGAGCGGAGATGACCAGGAGCTTTTCGAACTTTGAGCGATTCCTAGTTGTAACATTTTCTCGAACTCTGTCTTGGCGATTTTAAGTTTGTCAGGAACAAGTCTTCGAGCTTTACAGGAAACTGGAGGGCCTGGTGTAGTAGATATGTGGTGCTGCGTCGTATGTTTTGTTGGCTGACAGATTCCTTCGGGCTTTGTCAGGTTGGGAAACTCCTTTAGTGCATCTGCCCACATAGGATCGACGGGCAGTACTTTAATTTCCGAAATGATTTTTGATGGAGATAACTTACATGCGGCTTTTAGTCCAGTTATCGAGTCGATAAGGCAGCTATTCTTGAGGTCGGGTAAGATGCCGAAATGAGCTAAAAAATCTGCGCCAATAATAGGTTTCATTATGTCCGCCACCACGAAGCGCCATGTAAAATTTCGTCTGAGGCCAAGGTTTAGTGTTAGAGTTATGCAACCGTAGGTATTAATCGTAGACCCATTTGCTGCTGTGAGATTGTAGTTGATTCGTTCGGACGGCCACGGTGCGAGAGATTTAGGAAAAGTGCAGAGATCGGCGCCAGTATCCACCAGGAATTGGATTTTGGTTGCGCGATCTGTTATGAAAAGGCGGTTTGATTCGCGTGAGGAGCCGTTAACCGCCACTAACGGTCCGACGGTAGGTTTCCCTGAAATGAGCACGGCGATCGGCAACGTTTTGCTTTATTGCCGAAATTTTGGTGGTACCAGCATGTGTCGGTGTTCAATGCTGGTGAAGATGTGCGCGAACGAAAGCGCTGACGAGAACGGGTGCGAGATATGCTCTGCCGCTTAAAACTGGAAGCTAGCTCGTTAATTGAAACTTCGAGACGGGAAATGCGTGATTCGACTGTTGATGTTGTTGTTGATTCTTGGAGCGAATTAATTTCTGCTGGTAGTGTGATGTCGTGTATTTTGTCTGCCAGAGACGCGAGTTTATCAAGGTTCATATCCGCTTGGGATGCAAGTATAGATTGCGTTGACATCGGGAGTCTGCTTAGCCACTTAGTTCGAAGAATGTTGTCCGGAACGGTGTTGTCGAGGCTTCTAAGATGGCGTAGAAATTGCGACGGTTTTCTATCACCCAAGGTCTCTCGATCGAGAAGCTGTTGTAGCCGTGCTTCTCGAGAGAGCGTAAGGCGTTCGATCAGTGTCCCTTTCAGGCAAGTGTAGGGCGATTCTGTGGGAACGTTCAAAAGAATGTCTTCCACTTCTGCGGCGGCCTTGGCGTCAAGGTGTGAGGAAGCGTAGTGGTATTGCGTAATTTCATCGAAAATTCCGGCGAGATGAAATTGTCCCTCGAGTTGGGCGAACCATAAGGCTGGCCGTTCGGAATTGAAGAGCGGACATCGTATAGAAACACGTTGGAGTGGCGATATACTGTCTGCCACTTGCACGTTTGCGCTATCTGGCATAGCGATTTAGCGAAAAAAATGATGAGTTGAAAAGTTGTATGTGCTGCTCTCGAGGTTGCACTGATCAGCACTGCAGGAAAACTCCAGTTGTCCTCCAATCGGTCGTATGTGTGAGCAGCCACGTGCGCAGATGAGCACAAAAACCAATACACAAAGTGCACTGTAGTCAAAAAGTGTTTGCGTAGTTTTAACTAATAAACGAGGTGCACTGTAGCCGAAATCGTTAACGAATTTTAAAATTATATTAATAAATCGCGGTGGAACTATCGATCACGTCGGGGTCACCAGTTGTGGTGGTTATTAAAACGATGTGCTCACGGTGGCTGCCAACAGGAGAAGAGATCTGCTCGTATGATGCGTAGTCCTATATAGTACTAACCGCCGGCGTCCTCAAGCCTAACGGTTGCTTATGTATTCCTTATTTCGTTTTATGTTGTATTCTTTTCAGCATAGCTTGTGAGCCAGGCGCAGCTGACTTGCTGACTTGCTGACTTGCTGACATGATGTTGCCATGATGTTGCCATGTTGTAATAAACGTTGCAATGTAATATTATAGAACAAGTATATTGTGGCTCGTCCCACAAAAAATTACAAAATTGGCCGGAAAACGGCTAAAAACAGTCCTTTTCTTTTTCCCATACAAACGTTTTATTTTGTATATACATATGTATGTACATACATATGTAAGTAAAAATGAATGTTTGTTCAGAAATAAAAAAAACTTTTCATAAGAAAAAAGCAAAAAATTGGAAATTTTCAAAAATTGACTTTTTTCATACAATTCTTTTTTCTTTCGTTCAATTTCGGTCGCTTGCTCTTTTATTCCGGCTATTTAAAAAAAAAATTTTGAAAATTATTCAGTAAAAACTTTATGTGTGTTTCAAACGAAGTGATCAATTACAGATTGAAATTTAGAATGACTGTCGATTGGACTCCAGTGGGAAATGATGGAGCCATATTTCTATCACCGACGCAAAAATTCGTCTTTATTGCGATTAGAGAGTACTTAAACACTTCTCAGAATTAGTTGTTTTTGTTGGATTATGAACTTGCGAGCACCTACTTTGCAACTCAACGGTGGATTTCCCTGAGCCTAAATTCAACAGTATTTTCCCCAAAAAAGCAATGCTTTATTGACACACCAAATGCTTTATGATCCATTTTTTTTTTTAAACTAACACAAGTTGCTTCACAAAAATGCTACAATATATCTCATTAACTAATAGTTATAATCCAACTAATAGAAATCATATAGATGGTAGTAGTAGTATTATCTATGTATCAGCCACAGTGAAGCGTGGACGGGTCCTCTAGTACTTCATACAAATATATGTATATTATATACTTGCATACGTGAAAAGTTTAATTATCGCCATAAATCTGTCCCGTAAATTCGATTAGTTCATCATTTAATAAGTTAACATAGTACATATCCGCGTTCATTGAAGTTTTTCCTTCAAAGCAAAATCCAGCCCAAATCAATACCGATCCTCCATCACGAACACGGTGTGTGTCTTTGTTAGTTTTTTTATTTTTTTATTTTATATTTATTTTATAAAAGTTTACATAACAATAAAATTATTACACAAACTATAAATAACGCAGCGCTAGCATCGGAGACTTTCGGCTGGCATGTTGACTAGGGCGGTATCAAATGCGTCGGAGTAGGTCGGTATCTCTGAGGAAATTATATATCCTGCTAATATTATTGTCCATCGGGTTTTTTAACAGCTGTGTAGGGTTAATACCATTGAAATAGTGTAGTCTTTGGGCATCAAGTTTCGGGCAGCAATCCAAGAGGTGGTTAATGCTGAGTGAAAAGTTGCAGAACGGGCAGCAACTAGGAGTAGCGCCTTGAAGCAAATGAGAGGTAGTAATAATCGTGTGGCCAAGCCGGAGACGGGTATATGGAGTTATGTAGTTTGTCGGCATGGTCGGAGAGAAGCAGGGTTTTGTACGACTGGGATTGATTGAGGAGTAGTGATGGCTATATCGGCTCCACTCGGATAGCAATTTTTTTTGCCTCTCATTATTTATAAATCGGTAGATATCCCTTTTAAAAAGGACGTTGGAAGTTATGGTAGGTGTAACAACCATATCTTTAGCCACCTTATCAGTAATCGTGTTGCCCTTTATATCTGCGTGACCGGGGACCCACATGATTTTGATATTCTGGGGGTGTAAAATAAGGATGTCTCGGATGTTTTCAATAACGGTTTGGTTACATTCCTTAATAGCTTGAAAACATGACATACTGTCAGAACAAATTATAAATTTTCCTTTATTTCGTACGGAATAAAGCATCGCCTTGAATATTGCCACGGCTTCTGCTGTGAAAATCGAACAGAAATTAAACAAAGTACCATAAGTAATTACTTCTCCATGTTCTTTCACGACAGCAAATGAAGTCTGTGATGATTTTGAACCGTCGGTAAAAATCAGATCCCATCCAGTGGATTTGTATTTCGCTGCTACTTCGAGGAAATTTGCCTTGTATACATCGTTGGCAGTATTCGTCTTCCGCAGGTGGACAAGTTCATTGATAAAAGAGTCATTTTTAAACAGCCACGTCGGATGAACGCTTTTGCGAATACGAGGCCTTTGGAGTGGAAGGCCGTTATCCTTTGCGAATTTGATACATAAGTAAACGGATGATTGCACTTTGGGTGGCCGTTTGCGCGAAATCGCTAATTGTAGGTCCTTTCTAAGAAGAGCGTTTGGTGAAAACATCAGCTTAGCGTAAAGTTTGCGAACTGAATCTTCGGCGTCATCGGATAGCCCAGATTCTTCAAATAAATTATTTAAGGGAGTCGTTGGAAACGCGCACAGCGATCTTCGAATTGCCGCGTGGTAAGGGGCAGTCAGCATTTTCAACTTATTTTTTGCGTGATGTCCATAAACTTCCAAACCGTATTGTATAGTTGAGACAATAAGTGCCCTAGTTACGTTAATCAACAATGCCGGACCGAGAAATGAGCGCTTTGCGGAGAGGTACTTAACTATTAATAGTTTGGACATTAGTCTATCTCTTACATATTGACAATGTTGAGCGAAAGAGTACTTAGAGTCTAGTATTATACCTAAAAACTTAAGGCTATTTGTACAATTTATAGTTACATCGGAAAAAGTTATGGTATGGGTGCTACAATTTCTTTTTCTACAAATGTGCAACAATTTAGATTTGCTAGGGGAAATTGAAGCGCCGGAAGTTTGCGACCAGGAGAAAATTTTGGAGAGGATATCGGAGAAGGTTCTTAGAACTGCTCAGTGTTTTTGGAATACACTAGAACATCGTCAGCGTACAGTTGGTGCTCAATAGTGGTAAATTTAGACAGTAATTCGCTAAGTTCATCAAACGCTATAATGAAGAGTATCACCGATAAGGGTGATCCTTGAGAAGTGCCATTATCTAGGGGAAGGATAGAGGAGCGGGTGTTCGAGATAAGGACGCTTCTTTTACGATGGGATAAAAAAGATTTTATAAAATTTAAGATTCGCGGACCCACTTTCCATTTGGTTAGTTGCCTTAGTACGATATGAATACCTATTCGATCGAAGGCTTTTAGAAAATCGAGAGACATCAGGGAGATATGATTTTTATTTGACAAAGCATTAGAAATGTAGTGGTCAAGATGAACAAGTGAGTCGATAGTACCCTGCCCTCTTTTGAATGCAACTTGGTTATGATGAATGAAATTATTTTTGCGGGCATACCAGGAGAGTCTGGTAGCAATCATTTTTTCTAGCAGTTTGCCTAAACACGGGAGAAGGGAGATTGGGCGGTAACTGCAGACATCAAGGGGAGATTTACCAGGTTTGAGGATGGGAACTATCAAGCTAGTTTTCCAAGCTTGGGGGTAAATGCCTGTAGAAAAAATGTTATTGTAGAGATTAAGAAGGCGGGATAGGATAGGAAGGGGAAGGTTCTTGATAATGGGGTAAGAAATTCTATCGTGGCCAGGTGTTTTGCCTTTTACCGAAGAAAGGGCAGAGAGCAGCTCAAAACGGGTTAAGTCTTTTTCTAAGTTCTTGGCAGAGATCGAAAGATTGCTGGGTGGAAGCCGGGAAGAGGTTATCTGGTACTTATTTGAAATAAATTCAGGGGGGGAAGTTGCAATCGGAGGAGGCCGTAGAAAAGTAGTTGGGGAACTCTTGAGCTATATCTAGAGAATATAGAAGAGGGCCGCGAGCGGAACTTAAGGCAGATATTGCAGAAAAAGAAGCCATCCCAGATAGTCTTTTGATGTCGGCCCAGATCCTTCTTGGGTTGGATGACGAGTTAATGTTGCTGGTAAATTTTTCAAACCAGGCAGCTTTCGCAAGTTTGGCTTTGCGGCGAAAATTAGCATTAGCATTTTTATACTGAAGCAGATTGGAGGAAGACCTTTCACGCTTATATTCGTGCCATGTACTTGGTTTGGCTTGCCTTAAAGTTGAAAGTTCAGCGCTCCACCACAATGGAGCCGGCCTACGAGTTTTGCTACCTGATTGTGGGATAGATAGATTAGCCGCACTTCTGATGATTTTTTGGATGCGGGACGCTTCTTCGTTGACGTTGAGGGAAATGGGATAGGAGCTGCAACCATGTAGACACTCATCTTAGAACTTTAACCAATCAGCAGAGTCAGTCTGGTATTTCAGCCTCGGGCGAAATGTTGAAGGAAAACGGTTTGAAGGGAGTCTGGTAATAATGGGGAAATGATCACTGCCATGGAGGTCATCAATTACTAGCCAAGTGCATTTGGTAGAAAGGGAAATCGAACATATGGTGAGGTCAAGGTGGGTGAAGGATTTGTGAGTAGAGAAGTGAGTCGGGGAGCCGTTATTAAGGACAAAGGAGTTGGAGGCAAGGATTGCATCTTCAATTACACGGCCCTTAGCATTAAGCGAAGTGGAACCCAACATAGGGCTCCAGGCGTTGAAATCGCCTGCCAAAATAAAAGGACTATCAGTTGACGGAAAAATACTATTAAAGTCAGTGGTTGAAAATGCTTGATCAGGAGGGGAGTAGGCGCAGACAATGGATATTTTATTGGGCGATTGAATTTCTAATACCAAGGAAGAGATGCTGGACTGGAGAGGATAACATTTGTGCGGGACATTTTTCTTCACTAAGATACCAATTCCTTGCTTACTAGATACAATATGTGGCAAATTATGAAAGTATCCAACATAGGCCAAAGGGGTACGAGCGTTGACCATGTAGGGGAGGTGGGTTTCATTTAAAAGAATTACAGAGGGATTGTGTGATTTAATTAATATTTCAAGATCGATGAAATTATTGTAATATCCGTTTATGTTCACTGTAAAGCTACAAACATATGGAACAAAAGAGAAAAGAAAACTGGTATTTGTTTTTGTTAAGTATATAGCTAAAAATATTATGAGTTAGAAATGTCCATATTATTAGTTTCTGCTGGTTGCGAAGGTGAGGAAAGCGTAATTGAGTCATCGTGTTTATTAGTTGGAGATTGAGAGGAAAGAGGGATAGGAAGGGGAGAGGAAAGTGACGTGCAATAGCGCGAGAGTATGTCTGTTAAGTTGGGAGAGTCAGGTAGATACATATTGCAATTATTTTGAGAGAGTGGATTATCAACGATTGCGTTGGTTGCTGTTGGGTTTTTGTTAAATGATTGCGGATTAAGGTCAGCAGTGTGAGAGTTAAGCGAGGACAAGATGTTCTTTGTGGAAGATGATGGTTTGGTTGAGTATGTATGTAATGAGTTGTTGTTGATGGTTTGTGAGGAGTTTGCGGGGTTGGAAGGGGAATTTTTTTCGTTTGAGTCTGCAGTTGTTTGTGGTTTCTCGTTTTTGTTGAATTCGGGAGACTTTAACACATTGGCAAATGATGAGGGGTTAAGGGGAGCCGGGATTGTATTTTTGTATTTTTTATTGCTTCGTGCATGCTGCATTTTTCTAATGTTTTAATACGTAGTATTTCTTTAGTTTGTAGAAATTTTGGACAAGCGTTTGAGGAGGACGGATGCTCTCCAGAACAGTTAGCGCGCATTGTTCTTATACATTCGGTAGGGGAGTGGGGAGGGAGGTAGCAATTGTTACACATTGGGAAATTTTTGCAGTATTTTGTTGTATGGCCAAGTTTTTGACACGACTTGCATCTCATGGGATTTGGGATGTATGGACGGACAGAAAGGATTCTCCATGCGACTTCAATTTTTTCGGGAAGATGATATTTATCAAATGATAAGAGAATTGAGCCAGTAGGCTTAGATACCCCATCAATTATTCTATTAAACTTATATATAGAAGTTACGCCGTGCGCCTTAAGACCCTCTATAATGTCGCTTTCAGGCAAATGAGTCAGGAATGGAGCAAAAATGGTTCCTTTTACGCTGTTCAAGTTATCGTGAAGTTTAGCGGTGATATCGCACACTCCCGGAAGAGATTTAGCTGACAAAAACTTTTCTGCAATTTTCTTATTTTTGAGAAGCAGAAGTAAACTGCCGTCGCGAAGCTCGGATATAATGTTGACATCTTTGCTAATGGCTAGTATACCTTTATGTACGGCAAAACACGATAAGCTCGTTAGTGGTTTGTTACCTTCCAATGCTTTTAATATGATGAATTTAGGATCGTCTTTTTTTGTAATATGTAGTTCTGGGAATAAATCCAATGGAGTCGTTTCTGATTTTTTTCGCTTAGGTCTGGAGCTCGGAGAAAGCTGGGCGAACCTGTTATCTCCGAGGTTAGAAGCCCCGGGGAGCATATTGGCAAGTTGTTAATTTGTGACACTGACTTTTTAAGCGCGGCTTAGTTAAGTAAACAACAAATGCACGTGTTTTAATACGAATAGCACTGATAAAGAGAATTGAAAACAAACGCACTGTGTTAGAAACGCAACTGTTCACGCTGAGTGATAGTCGGAGACTGACTTTGTTAGTTCTCTTGCCGCCAATACTTCTTCGACCAATATTTCTAAAATGGTTTGCTTCTTATCTTAGTAATAGAATTCAACAAGTCATATTTAACGATCATTTGTCTGACATAATCAATGTTTCTTCAGGCGTTCCACAAGGTAGCCATCTTGGTCCAATTCTGTTCTTGTTATTTATTGATAATATATCATCTGTTGTTAAGTTTTCAAAAGTTTTATTATATGCTGACGATGTAAAACTTTTTAAAACGTATACTTCGAATAGCGAAAGGTGTCAGTTGCAAACAGACTTAAACAACCTAGTTTCTTGGTGTGATAGAAATGGCATGCCATTGAACCTTAAAAAATGTAAAACGATGTGCTTTTCACGTAGATCTGTAGACCCTACTTCATACGCAATACAAAACTTTAGGTTGGAACAAGTATGCAGTTTTGTTGATCTGGGAGTAACTATGGACCCCAAACTCAGTTTTAATCTTCACACATCTTTCACGGTTTTTAAAGCTAAAGGCGCTCTTAGTTTTGTTAAACGTTGGTCTAAAGAATTTAGAGATCCGCTTGCCACAAAAATTCTATTTACATCTCTGGTGAGGCCTATATTAGAGTATGCTTCTGTTGTTTGGAACCCTAGTTACCAAGTCCATTCAGATAAGTTAGAGTCCGTTCAAAAACAATTTTTATTTTTTGCCTTAAATCATTTGCCTTGGGATTCCAGTTTAAATCTTCCCCTTTACACTAACCGCTTAAAGCTTATAAATCTTCCGACACTCGCTAGTCGTAGGGAGATGTTTGGCATAATATTTCTTGTAAAACTCATGAATAGGTCAGTCTGTAGCCCATCTCTCTTATCTGATATTAATTTTAACGTTCCCGCTCGTTCTACCAAGCAGTTTAGACCCTTACTTTTAAAATTTTCTAGAACAAATTTTGAGTTAAACGAACCATTCCGCCGTATATGTCATGATTTCAATTATCATTCCAGCACAATTGATCTAACAGACTCACTCTTTACCATTAAAAAAATTATCTTATCTACTCTTAACAAGTAACATTTAAAAATTATAAACTTTAATTTAATTCTTAAATTTTGGCTGTTGAAATTCTTGTTTCTCTAGCTGAGCAGCTTAAGATCGCAACGCTTAAAACTCTCTTGCCTTTTATGACTCGGCTAATTCCGCTCGTTCGCGGGTTGCGCCCCTCGCGTCGGTTGGGCGGGAGGAGGTATTATTATTATTAATCAGGACTGTCTAATTAATTTTTTTTTTCGTTGCTAAACTCAATATTTTTCCACTCTGCATCCCAAAATTGGTACTTATGAGCGAACACCAGCCTCGCATTTAAATGCCTTAGCGAAAGCTCTGGTAAAGGTACTATAGAAGTGTTTTTTAGTTCTACATTCTCATGGATAATTTGAAAGATACGATTCCTCCTTAATTTCGTATCTATATGAAGTTTAGGTTCTCCATCACTCATCCCTGCATCCATTGATGGGCCGTTTGGATCGAGCATCGATGGTTGATTTTCAAAAAATTGCTTATAGCATTTTCTACGTAGTTTAAGTTTTTCAACTATTTTCTTATTTTTAAAACCACATTCAGGCACTCCAAGTATTTGTCCCTGTTCATATTGAGATAGGGTTATCCCTAGTAGCATTTTGAACTTAAAACAAAAATTATTTAATATAATTTAACCATATTTAGCAGTTTTTTACTCATGGCTGATATCACAACTTGTTTATTTTTAAAAACAACGCTTAAATAGCTTTAAAAATATCGAACGAATTACTAATGACACACGTGCACATATAATAATTCTACATAGGTTGCTATATATATTTCTGGACTAGGCAACACTAAGTGTTGCCAGGTGAAATCTGACATTTCCATTGGAAAGTTTGACATTTTTTAGCATAACATCACTCAGAACGTTTTGTCATTTAATCGTGAATTGTTTTATTTACAGGGAATTAAAAAATTCATCTCGGGCAAAAAATGGAATTAACTCGTGAACATTTTCGTGCGATCATTTTTCACAACTTTCGACGTGGATTATCACGACAAGAGTGCATCGATGAACTAAAATCTTTGTATGGCTACGAAGCACCATCCTATAGCACTGTGAAAAGCTGTTACAACGAATTCAATCGTGACCGACGCTCGCTCAAAGACGAATTCCGTGAAGGTCGTCCAAAAACAGCCGTTGTGCCAGAAAACATCGATGCCGTACGTGAACTGATAATGCAAGACCGTCATGTAACATACCTTCAGATAGGGGCATGCCTATGCATTTCTCCCACCAGCATACATTCGATATTGCATGAACACCTGGCCGTAAAAAAGGTTTATTCTCGTTGGATCCCGTACAATTTGACAATCGCTCAAAAAAAGGCTCGTGTGGATTGGTGTAAAAAAATGCTGAAAAAATACGATCGCGGTGCCTCAAAAGACGTTTATAAGATCGTCACAGGTGACGAATCATGGATCTATGCGTATGAGCCCGAAACAAAACAGCAATCGACCGTGTGGGTCTTCCAAGACGAGCCAAATCCAACGAAAAAAAACAACATTTTCGTTGATAAATGTGCCTATTTTCATTATTATACCAGAAATATATATAGCAGCCCTCGGATGAAATATTATAGACACACTTACATTTCGCAAATAACCGACTGATTTGTTGCCTCGTTCAAGACCAGTAATAAAAATTGTAAAACAATAAAATTAAAGAAAAATATATATACTTATGTGATGAAACGTTTTGTAATGCGTAATTAATTTTACATGAAAAATAATTAAAAACATTTGTTCATTGAGAGCTAATACTATGTTCGGACCGACATTGAAAACATTTTGAAAGCACAATTGTATGTTGTGGAATCTAAGTCGTTCGGACCGATAATGTGTGTTTTCGATGAGTTTTCACTGACAATTATCAAAAGCGGTATTCCCTTGCTCTTGCAAGATTGCATGATTGCACGATGACACAAAATGCAAAAATCCTATATCGAAATATGCAAGGCCAAGAGAGCACCCATTGCTTAATCTAGTAATATATGACGGCACGAAAATAAACATGGGTTTTGGTCTGAAATATTTTACAGCCATTGCAAATAATTTTCTGCGTGTGTTTGTTGTTGTGCCGTTGCACCAAAGGGAAAATTTAATTAAAGCTGATTCGAAATTCCTTTCTTGGTTAGAACGTATTTCTATTGGAAAACCATATCTCGTTAACCACTTCTTTATAAATACTTCCATTACCAGTTCGGTTCTTGGTTAGAACGTATTTCTATTGGAAAACCATATCTCGTTAACCACTTCTTTATAAATACTTCCATTACCAGTTCGGTTCTTAGAAGATGTTCTGTTGAGAGCAGATACGATCGGAGGGATGGAGCGAGAGCGGTAAGCTCATCCTTGCTCAGGGTGTTCAGGGAAGAAGGTTTCGGAAAATTCATTGCAGAGTTCAGGTTTTGTCTCAACTTAACTTAGAATAGTCACTGCACTGTTCACTGCCCTGCACTGTTTGAGTATATTGTTTGCAGCTATGCAATCATATGTGAACATGTGTCTGCCTATGGCCTTGCTATTATACAAGGTACGTTCCAAAGTATACAGGACTTTTTGAATCTAGCGCTCCCTGTTGGCGCCATCTACATGTCGACTTGTGTGACTGTCGAGTGGGAATTTCATGATATTTCATATATTGGAAGTGAAGTCATTGCGTTTTAAGTGTCAGTATGTTTGTGTTATCGGTGCGAAAATGAGCTTCGAACGAAAAGCCAACATTAAATTTTGTTTTAAAATGGGTAAAACTTTTACCGAATCGTTTCAATTGAGGAAACAAGTATATGGCGATGATTGCCTATATCGTAGCAGAGTGCACGAGTGGTTTCAACGTTTTCAAAGGAGTCGTGAGGACATAAATGACGATCAACGTGTGGGCCAATCAAAACCCGTGATCACTAGAAATTCCATCGAAACTATGCGTGAATTCATCAAAAATCAGCCCAAAATCATCATTGAAATTCATGGAAATGGAATTGAATATCTCCAAAACATCGATTTATCATTTTGACCGAACAATTGGGTTTACGAAAGAATCCAACATTCGAAGAACGATTATTTGACCAAAAATACATTTTAACCATTAACCACTCCACGTTTTCACCTATATGGCACTGTGCGATTTCTTCCTTTTCGGAAAAATGCATTTGCCCACGAAAGCAAAGCGTTATGTAGACGTAGAGGCCATTCAAAAGGCTTGCTGGCGGCCATACCGGCCGACGAACTAAAACACTCGTTCGTCATGCTTTTGGACTGTGCAAAAAGCTGTAGGAAGTTTGAATAAAATAAATTGATTTTGCCGAAAAAGCCATTTGTTCTGTTTCTTTAAGTCCTGTTTACTTTGAAACACACCTTGTATTTGTGTTTTCACTTTGCTACTTCACTGTCCATCTCCTTTGCTGTCTGCTGTAGAACTGTCTGATTTTTATTATTTATATTTATTATTTTATATTTTTTAGAAAACTATCTTAAATAACTGAATATATGAGTATGTGTGTGTGTTTAATGTTATCTCATCTGTAAATTTATGACTTGTGTTCTCATGCTTTTTATTTTTATTGCATGCGCATTGCATGTAAATGCATGTGGCTGTTTATGTACATACTATGTTTGTATGTTTGAAAATAGATATTTATTTTTAATAGTATTTCGGCTTACTTGATAAGTAAGCATGTTCAATGATATTTGAAAAATCTCCTTGGTAATTTATTTGACAATCCCACATGACATCATTTGTAACGGGCTTTTGAAAAATCTTTTACCTTGTAACTCACTCTTGAGTTCGAACACTGAAGTTTTCAATAAAAGTCCCAAGTTAATGCCTATACACTTATCTTTATTTCTAATTCCAACAACTTAACACCAGGGATAAAGGGAATTAAATTGGCCTTTTTTTATAACATTTTCCATTATAGCCAGATCGGACAAAATAATAAATTTAAAACACCTAACATTTATTACGATTGAAAATTATCATTTAATATATCGAGAACTTTTAAAGCTGATCGAGTTCAGGAGGTTTTGACGTTTAGGAATTGCTCCTCTCACTTCCAAGGGGAGATGAGTTGGACAACTCTTTATCTCTGTCGTAGATTCTATTTTGTCTCGCAAGTTTATTTAAAATTATCGCCTCAAAAAATCCACGACTAAATTAACAAACATTTCCGGCTGATCAAAATGGACTAAATGACCCGCATCAAGCCAATGTAGTTCCGAGTTAGGAAACATTTTTTGAATATCCGGCCAACTATTAGGACTGTTAAAAAGACATAATGTTTATCTACTAAAATATTAATATATATGTGTATAATTTCTTTACTCAACAAAATTAGATTGATTTCCACAGATGAACATCACTGGTCCTCTAAAAGGTGGTAAATCCTTTACATGCTCCTGGAAGTCGTTGAATAATCTCAAATTTTTGTGAAGAGTACCAATATTAGGAACCCAATAGAATCTAAAACAGAGATAACATATAAGATTTTACTTAATTCAAAATGAACGATAATACATTTTTTTTAATGCTTTAGATATCTTAAGATGAAAATGTACATTGTGAACTGAAGGTTGGCAATTGTGTCCAATATTGGATTGAACCAAACTTTAGAAAAAAATTGTGTAGTTTCTTTATTAGTTGGCATTGGCATCTGTTGGTGTTAGGAAAAACGAACAAAAGCATCGCGATTCTTGTAAGGTTTTAGACTAGCTTTTCCATATCAGACACACTGAGCCCTCCATATAGCCTTTATGTTTGTTTATATAAGTACATTGTAAATATCATTAATAAAGTAAATTATATGTATAATATCCACTTATTGGTTATCAGTGATTTTTTTCAATATCTGTAATTTCAGTTATTGCTAATTTTTGGTACATTTCATGTACCACTTCAAACATCTACTATACTTCATTTATTTTCCTTGATAAATTCACTGACAATATCAAAAATCATAAGAACGTTACAATGTCGAGACGAAAAATGGCATATACACATGTACTTGTAGTACCATACCTGCTACTTTTATGCAACATTGGTATTGCGATCACAAGTAAGTTTTTTTTTTTTTTGTGGAATACTATTGGATCACAATTCACAGAATCGAACTGCTATCGCAATTTATACTATTTTCGGACTGACAACGAAAACTGGTTTTCGCACGAAAACTTGTGTTTTCGTCCATGTGAAATTTGACAAACGAAAACACAGTTTTCGCTGAAACTACCTGAAAACTTACATTCCACTCATTACAATCGGTGCTTGCTCTAGTTTAATCGATGTTTTTGGAAGACATGTTTTGCCGGCCCTAAATTGTCACTTGATATTTGTTTACATTCCATATACAAATACAGCTGTCGCTTGATATTCTCATATTAGGGGCATTCTCTTGCTCTTGCAAGATTGCACGATGACACAAAATGCAAAAATTCTATACCGAAATATGCAAGGCCAAGAGAGCACTGAGTTGTCAGTGAAAACTCATCGAAAACACACATGTCGGTCCGAACGACTTAGATTCCACAACATACAAATGTCTTTTCAAAATTTTTCAATGTCGGTACGAACATAGTATTACAGAATCGAATTGCTATCACAATTCACAGGATGAAACTACTATCGCAATCGGAATTCGAGTGAACTGCTATTTACAAAACGTGACCATAGTAGTGATATGCGATTTTTCAGTTACAGTAAAAAAAATCACCGGTAGTGTAATATCGTCCATCAATACCACTTATCGGTTTGAACCAAAATAAATCGAATATACCGACCGTAAATAAAATTGGGTGTGTGAACGGAATGCCAGTTGAAAGAAACTTTAAGCCATTGTAGAAACATACAAGTAACAAAAGAATCATATGGTCGACAACAACTGAGATCACCTGATCGAGATAGTTGATTTTTCAGCACAGAGATTTAAATAAAATGACTAGTAAAGAGGTTGCAGTATAGGCGCGTCAGCAATATTTTTTGGGTGTTAGGTTCCCCAAAAAGCTTATTTTCACACATACAAAATATACAATACTAAACGAAACTATTTGTAATAATTTAAACAAAAATAGATAGATTCTTCAAATATTTTTAATAAAATAGAAAAGATTTACCAATATTTTGATACAATAAATAAAATTTTGGCTGCGATTAAGAATAGCATCCCCGAATTTCGGGGTTGAAATGGGTATGTACGGATAGAGGAGGTCCTCTAGATTAAGAAAATGTATATATATAGTTGCCGCTGACTTATGGTTTTTGAGATATTTACATTTAAAGTTCAAAAAATCAACTATTTAAAATGCGTGTTTCTCGGATTTATAATGCATTTTACACTTATATTTTATACTTGTATATTCACTACACTAATTTGTTTCTCATCATTTATTTTATATTAAATAGTGCAAAAATAACTTTAATTCCATATCAAACATTAGTTAAAATCCATTCAGTCATAAAATAAGAAAGTGGTTGTAAGTAAGCAAAAAATTAGTGTTACCATATTTTGTAATGGAATAAAAACAAGAAAAAAGAAAGATAACTGAATTCATTATCGTGTGACGGGTAATGTAAAATCTTTCAGAATTCTCATTATCTTGATAAATTCCGGTGTTGGATCGGGCAAAAAGGAGTTCAACGCAAAAGAACTGAGCACGACCAGGTGTTGGTCCGACTGAGGGTTATTTTTTTGAAGCGCGGCCGAAGGCCGCCAATGCTGAATGGACTTCTATGCGGAAAACTATTGTGTTATATATTTCCTGTCATTGGGGTATTATTTGTTTTCTTTATTTCTTTTGGTTCTTCTGTAAAATATGAACGTAAGGTAGAACTGATTATTCGTTAGAATGCAACCCTTTTGTTATTGTACGAACAAAAATAAATGAACAAAAGTTAAATGTTGAAAAAAAGTTATTTTTGTACTATTTAATATGAAATAAATGGTTAGAAACGATTTAGTGAAGTGTTAGTGGATATAAAAGTTAAAAATATAACCATTAAATTCATAATGAATGAGAAAGGCACGCATTTTAAATAGTTCAATTTTTGAAATTTAAATTCAAATATCTCAAAATCCATAAATCAGCGGCAACTATATATATGTATGTATTTTCTTAATCTAGAGGACCTCCTCTATCCGTATGCTATTCTAAAATTTACCTAAAATTTTAATCAAAACTAGGTAAATTTAATCTTTTTGAATTTTAATAATCGAAATATATTTAAAAATTTAACAAAAACCTACTTAAAATAATAAATTGGATAGCATAACACAGCAACACACACGTGTCTTTTCTAAGGCATTCGGCCGTTTTAGTAGTAGAGTATTTAGGAAACCCTAACGAACCGTCTGGGCTTTTGCCCTGAGTCTTCCCCCATTCTACTGCATTCTTAATATAATTTCTGCCATTCTACAAGCTTTTGCCTGTGTATGTATGGGTAAAATGATAGCATTTGTTACTTGTAGGTTTATACAATGCTTTAAGCTCTAGAAATAATTTCTTCATCAGTCATTCTGTTCTAAGTTGTTTTATCCTTCGATTACAATTAAAAACTATATGACCCTATATTGAACAAGCAACATTAACTTCATGAGAAAAAATTACAACTTCATTAAAATATGAAAATTACGAAGGATGATGCATTTTCTGAAAGCGGTATTGATTTAAAATTCAAGTTTGCAAATAGACCTAGATATTTCATTTTCTGTTACACATACTCTCCAGTATTCCGTTTTCTCAAATTCATCAATATAAATTCAACAGTTGCTTGGACTCCCACTGCCTTTTTAATTTGATCTTCAGCTATTTTGCGCCCTTGTCCTAATGAATATTTCGCAGGAATATCAACATTTTCCATAGCTTTAAATATTTCATCCATTTGATGAAAGTCTCGTGGCACTGCAATGGGAGATATGTCAATAATAATTGCCCGGTCCACAAGTTCCGGCTTGAAAATAAAAAATATAAAAAAAATTTAATTGTTGCATAAGCGGACGAAATTCTATTAACGAATATAATATGGGATACTAACATGCTTAAGAGCCAAATGCATCATCGTTCTACCTCCCATGCTATGGCCCATTGCACATGTTTTTGTAATTCCTTTACTTTTCATTAATTCTGAAATATCTACTGCCATATGGGCAGAACTATGCTCAGATGTATGGGGACTATCGCCGTGATTTCTCGCATCTACAGTAAATATCTGTAAAAAAAAAGAACATTTTATCAATGAAATTATAGCGTAAACCATCCTTTTACTGTTGAATTCTCACAGTTGGATGGATTGAGTGTAATAAAATAATATTTCAGGACTGACATCATTTTACTTAAATTTAGAGGTTTTTGTTATTAGTGTTAATTTTTCCCCTATGAAATTTATGCATTCACTGCTTGTCTGAAGTTTGTCGCGTCCAAAGTGTGGTCGGTACTCTGCAGCAGGAATGTTTACTTGATTTTGTTGTTATTATTATCCAGATCTTGTTTGGGTGGTAAGACATATGTTAATTGTCATAAAGATCGTCTTACGGGAGCCCCAAGAAACATGCTCTTTTGATGGCATTGGACAATATGAGGACAATAGGGATTGTTGATCCTGTTATTGTGAAGCTTAGTTATGGCTCTTTACAAGATTAACGGCGTTTTGTGAGCATAGTAATGGTCCAATTTCGTCCATCTGCAATACCAACCCTCCTTCTGTGTCAAGAGACATGTATACAAAGATTTATCAAGATTTTCAATATTTACTAAGTTATCGTTTACACGGACGGACGGACAGTCTCTCGGTCTCGTCATTCTGATCATTTATACCTACAGGGGTTTTCAATAAGAGTGATATGATTTCTATTTCACCTATTTGTTTTTTATTTAGTGTGATTCTTTGATCATTGAAGAGATTCTGGTTTATGCTAAAATAACCCCGCAAGAAGTAGAATAATGGTTTTAAATCACAACTTCTTGAAATATTCGAATCTCCAAACTTTTCTTGCAATAATTCAGTTTTTGCACGTGTCGTTTGGGACGTACCCTCGTTTCGTTAGAACCAGATGTTTTCAAGATAAAGCTTTTCGAATTGCCGCCATAAAAAGTTGGTTACCATCAACCTATACCGCTCTCCATTGATAGTAATGGTGTCACCAGCTTCATTTCGACAAACGTCAATTTAGGATATCATTATGCTAACAAAAAAGCTTGAGTTTTCTTTTTGACTGTGTTGATGTTGGCGAATAGTATATGGATAGACATGTAGAGTGCATATCGTTATTTTTTCGCATGTACGTCAACGGGAACACAGGTCGACAAACTAGCGACTACAAACGCAGTGGCGCGTTTTCATTGTTCGATGTTATTTCTCCTTTGCGCGTCACATTCAACAAAGTCGTATACAGAAGTATATTTCTTCGCTGTTCTGTTAAAGGTGGTAACCCTTCTGGCATTCAGCTATGAAATTTCGTGGTGTTGCAAATTTTTGTAATACATTTTCAAATCTTTATTGTGAAATTATTTGGATTAAGTGATTTGTTAAGATAATTATCACTGATATATTGTCTTTTGAAGCAATTAATTTTTTTTTTAATTTTAATTTCATTCGCCGAGTTATTTTCAATTTATTTTTGTTGCTACATTTTTAGACAGTGCAATTTATATTGTTTACTCAAAGTTTTTTCTTGTATTCATTCGTTTTCCATCTTTGTTCGCAGCTGCTCGCGAATTCTTATTTTTCGTGTGTCATAATGCATCTCAAACTGGTCGCTATCAGGGAGCTGCATTGAGTATGATTAAATGAGAACAAACAGTGGTGCCAAAAACACAATCAAATCAATTCAGTTCATCATGGACAACATTGTTAATATATTCGAGTACCGACTAACGTCAACTGATTTGATGCAACATGAACGTGCTGTTCTTCGGCAATCACGATCGAGTAAACGGTTGACTTCGATTCAAATCGTATCAAGTCAGTTCATAGCATTGCGACGATTGCTTGAATTGAACGAATATCTAACTGCGGGTAAGCTGCGAGTACAGCGAATCTTCTGTTGGATTGATTTGAATCATGTGTGGCAAAACATGTATGTGGGATTCACTTTAAAAAAAGAACACACCGCGTTTTAGTTTTTAATTAATAATAATAATTTTATTCGCACTTTAAAATTCGGGCGGTGGCGCGACCGCATTGTACAACGTCTTCTTTACAACTGATGCTTACACAATGAATCTTAGTTTCTAATACAAAAATGAACGATCCATATGGACCGTTACAATGATGGCTGCTGATGGACGCTTCGTCAATTAACAGCTGAGTTGCAGTGTTGCCATCTGAATGACATTATTCGTTCAGTGACAACACTGCCACCTGTCCTATACATTATTTCTTCCTACAATCGGCCGTCCAGACCTATTATTCGACCTCGAATAATTAAGTCCAACTTTTCATGTTTTCTGCCACTGTAGTGGTATTCTTTGGTCCTTCCGTATTTCCTACTTTGTCAACCTCGTACCTGTCATGGTTTAGTTTAGCGACTACCCTGTATGGTCCTAAATACTTCGGTCGTAATTTCGTAGCCACTCCAAACTGAGTTTTCTTAATGGCTACCAAATCTCCTATGTTGTATTCACGGCTTTCTTTCCTTCTTGGATTAAACGTCTTACAGTTCTCTTTTTGTATTTTTTCTATACTTTCATGAGCACTCTTTCTTAATGAATCACGTTCTAAATTCAATTCCTCTATTCGAGATCTTTTAAAATTCCATGTAAGTCTGGGCAATCTACTACTCGCATGTTTAGTCCTGTAAGAATTCTAAAAGGTGATATTTTCGTACTGCGTGGTGCAGTGTTATTTAAAATCTGTTGTACTTTTGCGACGTGGTTGTACCACTGGGTTGGGTTACCTTGACATTTCTTAGACAGCATTGGAACAACGGTCCTGTGAACGCATTCTACCTGTCCGTTGCCCCGTGGAACACTGGTTGCAATCAATAGGTGTTGTATGCCCTCCTTCGTGCAGTACTCGTTAAACGCTTTTGACGTAAAAGCCGCTCCTCTGTTCGTAACAATCCGTTTAGGGTTGCCGAAAACTGAGGATTGTTTCTCTAATTTATTGATTACCTCATCCACCCCGGTTGATTTCGTTGGGTACAACCAAACGAATTTTGAAAATGCGTCTATTATGACTAAAATATGATTATACTTTTTCCGAGTTTCGGTTAATGACCCACATGGTCGATATGGTAAGTACCTAATGGTTCACAAGTTTGGTCGATTGGTGTCAACAAGCCCTCTTTCTTACCCCTTTTCGCATCTATTACTATGCACTCTACACACGAAGTTACTACATTTTGTACTTTTTTGCTCAAGTTTGGTATATAATAATTTCTCTCTACTAGCTCCTGTGTCCTTTTTGCTGCAAAATGACCCTAACTCTATTGGCACATGATAGAATCCGTTCTTCAAGTCCAATGTGGTGAAGACCCTTGCACCCTGTAATCTGTCTAATGCTTCGTCCACCACTGTCATTGGAAAATTGTCCGTGACTATTTTCTCGTTTATCTTGCGATAGTCACAACAAAACCGTTTTGCTCCGTTTTTTTTTTTTAACTAACACAACTGGCGAGGCGTATTCCGACACACTCTCCTGAATGATACTTTCTTTAAGCATACGCTCTACCTCTTCATCAGTACATCTTTGATCCGTCTGCGACACTCTACGTGGCCGCTGAAATATCGGTTTCTCATCCTTTAATAACAATTTCATCTGTACTGGCGTTTTACTCGACTTCCTAGGATAATAACTATTAATCCAACTGTTAACTACTTTAGCCTCGTCTATCGGCAGATGCGATAGATCCACTTTATCTGACTCCTCAAACGTTGCCGTTCCAATTGAACACAATATCCTGAACTCTTTGCTTAACCCATTGTCATCCATGACTTCCGATCTCGTTGCTAATACCGGTCCGGTAATGTCCTTTTGTTCCTTGAAAATTTCAATTTGACTATTCCCATAGTCTCTTAACTCACGGTGAGTTGACACAAACCCTTCAACATCACCACTTGCACCCCGGTGAGCTGACACAAACCCTTCAGCGTCACTGCATGTACCCTGGTGGGTTGACACAAACCCTTCGGCTCCACCATACACACCCCCAGGAATCTCGCCGATTCCTGCGTGCTTCACTGCCTCCTCAGCAGTCCTCACAAGTTTCCTGAACTCAACACTACCTTCTCTAAAAACTAACTCAACATCGCGAAGTACATCATTTCCAATTATGGCTGCATACGGAATATCACTTTCCCTAACCACGTGAAATGTTACATTTAATGACAACCCTTCTATTGAAATATCGGTCGTAAAGCTGCCTAATGTCGTAAGCACGCCTTTACCTACACCGAACAATTTTTGTTTTTCTCCAATTAGCTTTATATCTCCTAACATCACTAAGGTATCATACCTCATGATACACACGATACATCCTGTATCCACTAGTGCACTGAAGGTAAAACCATTGATCGTTGCATCAACGAAGATCATTCCACCTTTTCTGGTAGACATTTCTACTTTGTGATCAATTGAATTTACCCGTTCTCTTTTTATCAACGTAGCAAAGGGATACTCTCTACACTGTTGAGAATAATGCCCCTTCTGTTTGCACTTAAAGCAAACGACATTACTAGACCTAGCCGCCGGACAGGCTCTTGCTATATGACCTTCCTTGTCACGCTTAAAACACTTCTTTTTCATCGATTCTTTACTCTCTGTAGCGAACCGTTCCACGTATCCTTTGCCTACTGTAGTTTGTACACTTCTAACTTTCTCGTATATGCGGATTTGTTCTTTCAATTCGCCCACCGTTTTCGCTTGATATAACATACTCTTATTTGCCTTAACGTCTGGTATGTCATCCACGAAATACTCCACTACGCTTCTTTCATCTAAAGAGATTTGCTTCCCTATTTCTAAAATAGCATAAAGGTATTCATGAAAACTTTCTTTTGGCTGTTTACGCCGGTTTCTTAATGTTCGATGCCCCTCACACGCACATAATTTTTCCCCAACCTCATCGATAAGAGATAAATTATTCCAACCGACCGTGTTAGCCATATCATCGAATTCCTCAACCCAGTGACGAACATCGCAAGTATCATCACCAAAAAAATCTGAATTCCTCTTGACCTTGTTAGCAATACGCTCCGATCGACGAACTGAATTCTTTTCGCCACACTGATCAGCAACCTCGCTATCATCAGGAGTACCGTATTCACTTTCCGAAGATATACATCACACAATTCGCTCTCATTTAGCTCCCCTTTTTTGTTAATGTCGTTAGCTTCGTTTTCATTAATTATGTCAACTATTAGATTTGGCTCTGCGCGCTTGGATTTAGTACTTGTATTTTCTAAAAATTTTACATCACGACTTACAATGAACTTGTAGTCAGATTAAAAGCCTAAATGCTTTCGACTCTATGCAATAACCAACAAAAATACACTCTTCTGATTTTGCATCTAACTTTAAACGTTTTTGCTTTGGTATATGAACCATCACTTTACAACCAAATATGCGTAAGTGTTTCAAATTTGGTTTCACACCAGACCATATTTCTTCTGGACTTCTACTATTACCTCTACAAGGAATACGATTTACTAAGTACGCTGCTGTATTTGCAGCTTCTGCCCAAATATGTTTCCTAGGCCAGAATCCAGCAACATGCATCTTACACGTTCAATTAACGTACGATTCATCCGCTCAGCCACCCCGTTTTGCTCAAGCGTATATGGAGCTGTCTTTTGGTGAATAATACCACATTCACGCAAAAATTTTATAAATTGAGAATTACAATATTCTGTGCCATTATCTATTCTCAGCACTTTTATTTTATGATCACATTGCGTTTCTACTTAGCTTTTAAACTGCTTGAAATTTTCAAATACATCTGATTTGGATACAATCGGTATAGCGAATACCTTTCTTGAAAAATCATCAACAA
Source organism: Bactrocera zonata (assembly GCA_037783105.1). Classification (NCBI taxonomy): domain Eukaryota; kingdom Metazoa; phylum Arthropoda; class Insecta; order Diptera; family Tephritidae; genus Bactrocera; species Bactrocera zonata. The sequence goes on from JBAWJQ010006308.1 coordinate 64,492, forward strand.
ACACCAACAAAAATCTTGCACCGCTGAACGATTTTGTGCTAATTGGACCAAGCACATCCGAATGTATAACGTCAAAACAATTTTTAGCACGATTACCACCAGCTGATTTAATTGTTATTCTAGTTTGCTTACCCTTACAACATACAATGCATTATTTTTCTCTTGCGTGTCCTAACCTTCGATGCCACAGTTCAAAATTATCAAGAGTTGTCATTGCTTTCCCAACTGGAACTTTAGCACAATCTAATTTGTACAAACCATTTTCTGCATACGCTTTTGCAATTAATCTGTTTTTCGCATCAAGGATTTTACATACATTCCCTTCGAACATCACCTTTTTGTTTTGTTTTGTTATTTGCCGACAAAAGATTCGCGCAAAGACTGGGAACATATTCGACATTTCGAATATTTGTTTCGACTTTTTGTCTGTTTACATTTAAAACCAGACGAAGTCAACGCTGTTAACGGGAAATCGCTCTCTGTTGGCTAAAATTACTTCATTATGCTTTGCTGCTCTCAACTTCGAAAGTAACTTCAGATCGTTTGTCATATGTGACGTTGCGCCGGAGTCCAACACGAATTCGCTAACAGCGAATTTGAAAACATTGCCGTCCTGCTTTTACCTTCATTCTCATTTACTTTCTTTGATTTCGGAGACTTGTGACACTCTTTACGCATATGGCCTTCCTGACCATAATTGAAACAACGAAAATTTTTCCGATTAGAGCCTTTGACGTTCCTTTTCCGTTGGAAATTCTTCGAATATAAGGCGTTGTCAGTAGGATCTTTGCTGCAGTCAAATTTTACATCTTGCAACAAAAACTTTTAACGCTATCGACAATTAATTTCGCTTTCGAATTCTCCACAGCCATAACGAGTGCTTGATACCCAGCAAGCAATAATGATGCCACCAGTTCATCACCTACGTCCCGACCTGCATTTTGCAACGTAATGACCATCTCGTTCACATAATCCTGTACGGATTGAAACTGTTCCAGCTTCTTTAAAAGCTCTACCTTGCGAGTTAAACCACTGTCTTCATACGCGGCCATTAGCGAATCCCATGCATCCTTTGCAGTCACTGCGTTCGCAATATGCGAAAAATTACTCGGCTCCACCATGAGCGTAATTTCCGTTGAATTTTCGGATAAACCGTTCTCCGTTATTTTCCAGCAACTTTTTAGGACTAAATACGATTTTGCATTCCGCTTCCCAAAATCGGAATTTTTACGTCCGCGAAGTTTTTCAAATGGAAAACTAAGAGCACCTGCCGCCATTTTCGGTTATATAAATCAATTTTAAATAAATTTACTTTTAACAATAGGCAAATAACTTGTTGAGCAATAGGCCCATAACCTGTTGAACAGAGTTACGTACACGCAGTTTCAATGTAAGATGACGACTGACTTTATTGAATATAATATACATAAGAACAGTATACAAGGAATAAGAAATATAGTGATGCCAGATTTACAATATTTCATAACAATATCCTTGTTCAGTATAATCTCCTCTATCCGACCATATCCTTTTTATCCTTGAAATCCTGGGAGGGTATACTAAATTCTTCCCCTTTTTACTTTTATTTATTTACATTTTTTCTATTTTTATTTAATGACATGTAATTTCTGTGAAAGGTGAGTCTGAATGATTTTTTTCCTGCTGGCTATGTGACGGGCTTCCCCTTCTTAAATGTGTTGAACTGACAGGAAGGATCTTAAATTCTATTCTTAATAGTAAGGGTTTGCGCTGGTCTTGCATAAAATGTAGACCGACAGAAATTGGTCTATTTAAAATCTTCAGGCAGGCGCGAAATAATTTCAAAGAAATCGGCAGTGAACTTGAAACCCTTACGGAAAAATTTAAGCCTTATGAAATGTTGTTTCAATCATTTAAATGCCTAAATGATCAAGAAGAAAATCCGAAACCTTCCTCCAAATGTAAACGTCCGTCTAATGAAAAGACTGCCGCATCTTCCTTCAAAAGAATAATAATATTTCGCTGAGTATTTATAATCAAAATGTTAGAGATCTTAATACGTAACTAACTGAATTGAATTTAAATAGTGTTAACTGTAATTTTAAAATCGTCGATTTCACAGAAACTTGTTTAAAGCCGCACATTTTTGATAATGATATTCGAATTTGAAATTTTTAGATATGATCGGCTGAGCAGAACAGGAGGTGGCGTCTTGTTTGCTGCATATTCTTCAAAATCTCATGCAGACTTCTTTGAGTTTAAGTGCATTCGAATTTGCTTTAATACTTACTTAACTTTATCATATATACCGCCTAAATCGGACTTATCTGCATAAGGTTCTGGTAAGTTCTTAGATCTGGTTTACGTTGATAACGCTCCAATATTCTCCGTTGTTCGTTTCGAACTTTGCTCTCGTTTCATCTTTGCAAGACTTTATTTAAGAAGATTAATTGCGAACTTTCTAAAGTAAATTGCCCTGATTACAGTAGCAATATTGAATTTAGTGTCTCCTAATTTAATGAAACTATATGGTTTGTTAGAAATTATATGCCATTGAACATTAAAAAATGTAAAACGATGTGGTTTTGCCGTAGATCTGTAGACCCTACTTTATACGTAATACGGAACTTTAGCTTGGAGCAAGTAGTTTTGTTGATCTGGGATTAACTATGGACCCCAAACTCAATTTTAATATTCATGCATTTTCTATGCTGATTAAAGCTAAAGGCGCTCTTAGTTTCGTTAAACGTTTGTCTAAGAAATTTAGAGATCCGCTACTACAAAAATTAGTTTTACATGTTTGGTGAGGCCTATATTAGAGTGCGCTTCCGCGATATGGAACTCTAGTTATCAAGTCCATTCCGAGACGTTAGAGTCCGTTCAATAACTATTTTTAATTTTTGCTTTAAATCAATTTCGTTAAACGAACCATTACGCCGTATATGTCACGATTTCCGTTCTCATTCCCAGCATATTGGATCTAACATACTAACTCTTTACCATTAAACAAATTATTTTATCTACTCTTAATAAGTAACTTTTAACCTAATTCTTAATTTTGGCTGTTGTTTTTGTTTCTGTAGCTGAGAAGTTTAAGATTGCAACGCTTAAAACGCTCTTGCCTTTTATGCAGCGTTTCAAAAACTACGCTACTCCCGTAGCATTTCATTTTGCTATTGCTATCGCTCTTTCTTTGACGTGAGCCGTAGCATAACAATGTAAAATTTGGTTTTGTTAGGTAACAAACTATAGCTATGGCAATTGTAAAAAATGAAGTGCAGTGCTCTACGTAGTCGTAGCGGTAATTAAATTTTCATGTACTACCGCTCTTGGAAAATACTTATAATTCTGAACAAAGCTTAACTCAACTCACGTAGATAGTGCTATAGACAATTTTAATTTATTTGAAGACAAGGATTAACTTATGCTTCTACACGCATAAGTTCTTGTTCTTTATTATTTACTTACTTCTATTTAATTACTAATTAATACATTAATTTAAATATTGAGAGTGAATAACATGGGTTTGTAATTTTTATTTCATATAAAAACTGATTGAATTAAAAAAGTTTTTGATAAAATTTTTTTGTTTCGAAATAAAATATTATTATTATTATTATTTTTCTTTCAATTCATTTTATTATGACAGAAAATAGCGAAAACATAAAAACACATACGAGAGCTGTAGTACATGACATCAGGGTACATCTTAATTAGCTCTGCTCTCATACCGCTCTCAAGTTTTTGCTACCGCTACACCAAAGCAGAGCACACAACTTCATTTTTGACAATAGTTTTTTACCTAACAAAACACCGAACAAAGCTGAGCACACACATTTTTATGCCATAGCTCTGCTACGACTGCCGTCAAAGAGAAAGCGGTAGCTGTAGCATAGCAATATGTCAAGAAATTTTGAGGGAGGAGGGTTTGGTATTATTATTATTATTAAGTTGCAAATGAATACATCGGATAATTGTGTATCGTTTACGGCGGTTTTGTAGTTACAATTTTTTCACTTTTAATTGTGTTTGGACTTTGCGTGTTGCAAGTATTGTATGTGAATAAAACACACTGAATTGGAAATGAACTTTGATATTATTCATTTCATTTATTTTAGTGAGTTAAAAATTTTTAAATTAATTTCAAGTACAAAGTAGGAAGTTATTTAATGTTTCCCCGTTTTCTTTGCATGCAGTCGGTATGTTACTTGAATGTATAGTATATGGTGTCTTCCAAAGAAATCGAGTTATTCCATTTAAGATTGCTTTTTTTTTTTGCATGTAAATGGAACAAAATCATATGACAAAGTAATTTGGTTAATAATCAAAGGGCACTTATGACAAAATTTTGTTTATAATCAAGTTTTAAGATGATTTTAGATGAATTTCAATTTAAGTTTTTCAATATTTTTTTACTCGTTTTTTTGATTATTCCATTTCCTTGCTTCTTGCTTTCACTACATACAAGTGATTTGATTTCAGAGGGTTGGAATTTGACAATTTACGACAGGAGCAAGAGATTGTGCAAAGTCGCATTGTCGAAATTATGGCTTTATTAAAGAATGAAATGAATTTATGGTTTTACATTTCATAGAAATTGCAACTATGACAAATGTAAACTAACAAGCAATATTTTTCTCAATATATAAAGTAAAATAATAAAAACTGTAATAAGAAGCTTTTTAGGCTAGCTAGGATTTTATTTAATGTCGTTAAGAGTGATTTCTTGCCGATTAACCAGTTTATCCTGTTGTATTTTAGTTTTAGTTCTGAAACATTTTTTTTTTTTTTTTTTGTATATGTCCCATTACATTTGCTACATTTTTTTTTGCTAGTAAACAGAATGTATGAGAGTGGTCCCAGGACACTTCCTTGAGGTACACCTGTTTTTATTGGCTATAACTTGGTATATGATTGTCCCTGTTTGATTCTGAAGTAACGGTTGCTCAGGTAAGAATCAACTAGATCGGTTAGACAATGTGGAAACTGAAGTCTTAATTTGTGAAGTGAGACATGGTGCAATACCCTATCGAAAGCCTGGTATTTTTCCATCGCATCTCCGATTATGCACGTTATTCCATGAACTTGATCGACTGTGGAATGTTGAGATCTAAATCCAAATTGACGAATTGGTATATAGGTCCCTTTTCTTCAATTATGTTCTGGTGTTTTCTTATGAATTACAGCTTCAAGTAGTTTGCACAAAATAGGCAACAGTCAGATTGGACGATATGACGACGCTTAATGTGCAAGTTAACAAATGGTTTGTTTTGAGTAAAATATTATACAAGGGGCTTTCGAAAGTAAACAGGACTTTTTGAATGTAGCGCTCCCTGGTGGCGCCATCCATATGTCGACAGGTGCGTTAGAATCTGCTATCTTTATCGATTGTCCAATGAGAATTTCATGACATTTCATCGATTTAGAAGTGAAGTTATTGCGTTTTAAGTGTCGGTATGTTTGCATTTTCGGTGCGAAAATGAGCTTCGAACAAAGATCCAACATTAAATTTCGTTTTAAAATTGGTACAATTTTTACCGAAACGTTTCAATTGATGAAACAAGTATATGGCGATGATTGCCTATCTCGTAGCAGAGTGCACGAATGGTTTCAACGTTTTCAAAGTGGTCGTGAGAACATAAAAGACGACCAACATGTGGGCCAATCAAAATCCGTGATCACCGGAAATTCCATCGAAACTGTGCGTGAATTCTTCAAAAATCAGCCCAAAATCATTATTGAAATTCATGGAAATGGAATTGAATACCAAAACATTGTTTGACCGAATATTTGGTCTTACGGTTGTTCCGCACAAATTAACTGACGACCAAAAATTGCTCAGAATCCAACATTCGAAAGACGATTGTTTGACCATTCCCCGTATTCACCTGATATGGCACCAACAGACTTCTTCCTTTTCGGAAAATTGCATTTGTCCATGAAAGAAAAGCGTTATGCAGACGTAGAGGCCATTCAAAAGGCTTGCACCGGCATATTGGTGGCCTTACGGGCTAACGAACTAAAACACTTGTTCGACAAGCTTTTGGACCGTGTAAAAGGCTGTATTGAAGCAGAAGACTATTTTGAACAAAATAAATTGATTTTGCCGCAAAAACCATTTGTTCTGTTTTTTTGTTTTAAGTCCGGTTTACTTTGGAAAGCATCTTGCATACAGTGAGCGCATTTCGTTTATCCGAATGGCTAGTTGTTCCTATTATTTAACGTTATTCTGAAAATTGCTACGGTACTTTATGCCGGCTGCGAATATTTTGCATTTTGTTTTCGTAACCGTTTTTTTTTTATTATAATTAGTCCACATATATCATACTTCAAAAATTGTTGGTGGAAAGAGGTAATCAGTGTTAATTTCAATGCGCATTTCGATTAGCCGAAAAGGTGGTAAAGTCATTTTACAAAGGTAATTTGTATTTTTTTTAGAAAAAATATTACAACTAACACTAGCCATTCCGAAGGGATCCTACTTGTCAAGTGAAGAGAAAGCTGTTATAACGACACATAAAGAAAACGGCATAAGTAATCTTCAGATTGCTTTAAAAATTCAGAGACCTGAAAAAGTTATCAGAAATTGTTTAAGATTGGGCAAGAATTATGACCAAAAAATATTACAGAGCGCCAAAAAGGTCAAATTAAGGACCTGGCAACAAAATAAAAGCTTACCGCTTCACAAATTATAGCGGAACTTGATCTTCCCATTAAAAACGTCGTGTCTAGAAAATTTTAAACACAACACAAAACATTGTTTATAAAAAACAAGCAAAAGCACCGGCACTGACAAAAGCTCACAAGGATGCAGTTCGCAAAAACGCACATAAAATGGACGTCAGAATGGAAAAATGTAATTTTTTCCGACGAGAAAAAGTTCAATCTCGACGGTCCAGATGGATTAAGTTACTTTTGGCAAGATTTAAATGCAAAAGAGGAACCAAGGACAGGAACTTTGGTGCTGGAAGTGTTATGATTTGGGCAGCCTTCTCTTATTAAGGAAGATCTAGAATATGCTATGTTCCAACAAAAATGAATATTGGAATCAATGTAATTTCTCGAGGACTGTCATCAAGAAGAACCAATTTTTCAACAGGATTACACATCTATCTACGTCTCGCGACATTCTATTCACTGGTTTGAAGACAAAAAATATAGAATTGATGAAATGGCCTGCACGCAGTCCAGACTTAAATTCCATCGAGAACCTTTGGGGTGTTCTGGTAAGAGACGTTTATAAAAATGGTCGGCAATTTAGCAGTGTTTCTGAACTGAAAAGGGCAATTAAGGACAGCCGGGAAAAAATACATGAAGATATCTTAAAAAAACTAATATAAAGTATGACAAATCGCATTTTCGATTTAATGATATGTAATGGAGGCAAAATAAAATATTAATTATTTAGTAGCTTTTTTAATTTTGTCTCTATTTAGTATTATTGAAACATTTGGTTGAACGAAAATACGAGGTGTGTTCAAAAAGTATCGCGAATCGTAACGGACAGTTTTCTTCGATTACAGGGTCGTGGTGCATCATGAGTTCTTGCCACAGGGAAGAACGGTCAATAAGGAATATTACCTGCAAGTTATGCGCAATTTGCGCGAAGCAATCAGCCAGAAACGCCCGGATTTGTGGAAGAACAAAAATTGGCTTTTGCACCACGATAACGCCCCTGCTCACACACATCGTTGCTTGTGCGCGACTTTTTGGCCAAAAACAACACACTCATGATGCCGCAGCCACCGTATTCCCCAGATCTGGTCCCTGTGACTTTTTCTTGTTCCCTATACTGAAGAGGCCCATGAAAGGACGACGCTACGCTTCTCTTGACGGGATAAAGACGGCATCGAAGGAGGAGCTGAATAAGACAAAAAAAATGATTTTTTGAAGTGCTTCGAAGATTAGAAAAACCGTTGGCACAAGTGTATAATATCTCATGGGGATTACTTTGAAGGGGACAAAATAGATATTCATGAATAAATAAATAATTTTTGAAAAAACATAAAATTCGCGATACTTTTTGAACACACCTCGTATATTATTTTTTTGGGCAGCGCGCTTAGTTTGGTGTTGCCTGTTTTATTAGTATACTTTTACCGACTACTTTTTACAATCTTACAGCTATTTATATCTATGAAAATGATTGCTTACTTGCTAATATATAGTTTTGTTACACTAATTAACTTATCTCTTATCGCATTCTGTCTGCTGCACTTTGGATTAGGGAATTTTCATGTTTGTTTAGGCTAACTGTGATATTTGTTTAGGCTCTATTCCGCGTCGTTAACTTGCGCTTCTGCAGGTTTTTGTACTATAATGTTTTCACATACCTTCCATATCAATGGGACGTATCTGAGATTTAAGCAAGCGTTTATTATTTTTCAGTACATCAGCAGTCACCAAGTCGAAGCCGGGAGCCTTTTTTGGTTTACATCTAGTTTTAAAATTTTCCACTTCTTTATTTGTTGCTGGTTGGATTTCACCTACGTATTGCGATTCTTCCAGCTGCGGTAAAGTACCATGGAACGCAAAAAGACTAATCATTTTAGTTAGTTTCTCTGAAAAATACTAAAACTTTTCTTCGTCGCTTTTGGCCCAGGATCCGTTTGGCTTTCTGAGGGGTGTATTCGGCAATATTGGTTTCCTAAAATTTTTTCAGCTTTCCATATCAAATAATCTGTATTTTTGTTTGGCGTTATTTTCTCAATATAATTAGTTATTGGTTTATTAATAACTTTATTTTGGTGCTGAGAAGCTTAGTTAAATTGTTTAAATCTGTTTTATATTGAGAAAAACGCCTGATTTGTCTTTTTTTTTTTTGTAGTTTTCTCTTTTTCTTTATGAGTTCTAAAATATCGGAAGGATATTTAGTATAAAAGTTTTTTGTTTAGGAACAGTAGTACTTTCCCAAGCCGATTCATTTTCTAAAATATATTGTGTTGTTATATTTACTTTAACATCAATATTTTTGTCGAGCATAACTTTGAAATACTCCCAACTGGCGAATGGTCCGAATTTAAGACCAATCCATTTTCAATGGTAATGAAGGTCTTAAGATATTTGTCGGGTGATGAAAAAGTCGATCAGCTCAGGTCGTTTTCTTGTGTCGGAAGGCCAGTAAGTCGGCTTGCCAGTAGACATGAAGTCCACCCATGATAACGTTCTGGCTACAAGTCTATTTTATATTGTGTCTAGGTAGGTTATATATTTCGGTAATACTTATTTTTCCGAAACTAGATTCAAACGATAAGGTCGTGGTTTGGAATTCTGGGACACTTATATTAATTTCTTCGTAGTGGGGAACATTATCTCTGATAATTATGTTACACTGCCCCTCTTGCATTTTTATTTCGGTGGTTCGAAGAATACGTTTTGTAGTTTTTGAATTTAACGAAAATCTCATTTGTAAAATTAGTTTCCCAGATTGCTGACTTACATTAGTAACTTTCTTCTGAGGAGCAATAGAAGCGGTTGTACTTAAGCGTTTTGGTTGATGATCTTTATATTTTTGTGTAGCGTTTTCAATTTTTTGAAGCTGTTTTGCCACTTCACATCCCCTATAGTTCGCAGGGCGATTCTTATTGCAGTTACGGCATTTTGACGGTAGCTTGGCAAGTTTTGTGCTGCTTAGAGTTACAACAATAATTTTGGTGTGACCGAAGATTCGATGGCTTGATGGGCTCGAGTTTGACGACGGAATGTAAAATATGTTTGATTTCGTAAATTTTCTTGATGTTCCCTGTAGATTCGAAGCATACAATAAACATATTTAATGATTTTTTTGTTTTATATTGAAGTTTATTTATGACCTTCGTAACTTTAAAACCGTTTCTACTTTCAGGCTCATATAAGTGATGAAGGTCTTTTTCCATTATGCGTATATCACGCGATAGCTTGTCCTGGTACGAGTACCAGGAAATTATCAATTTGCTCCATTTCTTTTTAAGTATTCTATAGTCTGGACTGTCAGAAATGTTTATTTTACACGAACTTGGGCCAGTGTACTTAAGTGTGTACAAATTTTTAACTTCTGCGTTTATCAAGAAACGCATCAAGGGTTAGTTAATATTTTCTGATATTATAATTGGCGGAGGACGATGACATACTTTTACAGCTTTTTTTACCTTCTGTTGTACTATCAGCGTTACATCCTTTCTTAGTTTCCCTACTTTTTTTTTCAATAGCCAATTTATTTTATTTTTAAGCTTTTCTTCGTCTGTTTCGGATACAAAAGTCGATTATGTTGGAGAAGAAGGCGTTTCGTTGGTATATTTGATTAGCGATTTCCTTAAGTTTTCATTTTGAAGTTTAAATCTCGCATTTTCATTTTTTAGCTCATTGTTCAATGTTTCTATTTTCGTATTCGTTCGAGCAACACTGTTTGTATGTCCATCACGATTTTATAGAAATATGGTTACGTTAAGTATTATAAACTGCCTTATCAACTGCTTTACCGACTGTAAGTACAGTGTTCTAGCCACCTACAACTCTACGTAGCTGGTTACCACTTCACATGTGCAAAGGAGAATTTTAGCGCGAAAATTAACTGATTGGTTTTTAATTTGGTATTGTTTTTTGTTCGTTTAATATGTTTTTGTGATAGCCTATGGTAAATTGATGTACCACGTAATGTCAACGATGTTAAGGACCTCTGACGAATCTGTCTGCGAATTTCCACAGCACGTTCATTAAAATAAATTGAGGAGCACACTTGACTGTTAGCCGTACACTTTGAAAAAAACTGCGATTAATTGAAGATTGAATCTAAAATTTATTCAGAAGGTGCTGTCCTACGAAATTGCTGATACCTGTTCCGATAACTTTCGGATATTACCGGAAGAACAAATTTACGCAGATAATTTCTTTTTTGATTTCAAAATAGAGCATCGGTTCTAGACTTCTTCGATTTTTATTCAAGCAATTCATCAATATAATATATGTGACCTGGTCTACGAAAAGGGAGCTAACGTGCGAAAAAAAAAATTTAAAAAAAAAATGATCTTTTGACACCTAAGCCCCCTTTTCGTAGACCAGGTCACATATAGTAAATATTATGGTTATGATGGAATAATGTATCTAGCGGAAAAATGGCAAAAAGTGCTTTCTAAAATGGTACACATTTGTTTATTTATTTATTAGTATAAATATAGAAAAAGAATATCTTGAAGTTTGATTAGAAATACGAAAAAACTTTTCTACCCAATATGTAGTAATTATTATGGCATCCTACGACGAATTCAAATTGACCGGTTTGATGCAATTGTTCATTCAAGGAAAAATTAAGCCAAAACTAAAAGGAGAACAAATGAATTTGCACGAGGATGAATTATAATTGTTTTTAAATTTATTTTTGTAAACTACTTTCTACAACTTTTGTTTAGATTTTCACATCGCCATTCACTTGGGAGTGGTAGAAACTATTGTTTTACATATGACTCTAGCAGCTCACGACTTCCGGTCTTTGACCAAGTATCCTCTGGGTAGCCTAAGAACATCCGTTTGAAGGCGAGCTAAAGTGAGAAGGCGAAACATCCCCTGCATTGGATTGTACGCTGGGTTTAGGACCCGCCACGTAAAAAAAACACCGTAAATGAAAAATCAACAACAGCTTCGGATGAGAGACCCCCCTTTTGATGACGACTATGGCAAACGAAATAAGGACTACGAATTGAGGGCTTGCACCTGGAATGACCGGTCCCTTTATTGGGAAGGTGTCGCTGCCCAGATGGTTGATGTCCTCGTGAAAATAAAGGATGACATCACCGCCGTCCAAGAAATGCGATGGACGGGACAAGGAAAGAGACGAGTAGGTCGTTGTGACATTTACTGCAGTGGCCATATAAAGGAGCGCAAGTTTGGTGTGGGATTCGTGGTGGGCGAGAGACTCTGTCGCCGAGTACTATCATTCTCTCCGGTGAATGAACGTCTAGCCACAACCCACACCAAAGCGAGGTTCTTCAACATATCTCTGATTTGCGCCCACGCCCCGACGGAAGAGAAGGACGATGTGACCAAAGATGCCTTTTATGAGTGCATGGAGCGCACTTATGAGAGATGCCCCCGCCACGATGTCAAAATCGTGCTTGGCGACTTTAACGCCAGGGTGGGTAAAGAAGGTATCTTTGGCACTACGGTCGGTAAATTCAGCCTCCACGAGGAAACATCCCCAAATGGGTTGAGGCCGATCGACTTCTCCGGGGCCCGAAATATGGTTATCTGTAATACTAGATTCCAGCATAAGAAGATTCATCAAGCTACCTGGCAGTCTCCGGATCAAAAAACCACCAACCAGATCGATCATGCTGTGATAGAAGGACGACACGTCTCCAGTGTTTTAGATGTGCGTGCGCTCCGATGTCCTAACATCGACTCACTATATTGTTGCAGCCAAGATTCGCACCCGTCTCTGTCCAAGCACAAGGAAGGTTCGACGTCGAGAAGCTGCAATCACAACAGACAGCCGAACGATTTTCTACTCGGCTTGCACTCCTGCTCTCTGAGAGCACTCGTCAACAACTTGGTATAAGGGAACTATGGTACGCCATTTCAAACTCCTTACGTACAGCTGCAACCGAAACCACTGGCTTTCGGAAAGTGCAATAGAACAGCTGGTACGACGAGGAGTGCCGTGTCGCAGCGGAGAGAAAACAGGCTGCCTACCCACAGCACGTGCCGATGGATTTCCGGCCGAGCTATTCAAACACGGCGGCGAGGAACTGATAAGGAGCATGTATCAGCTTCTTTGTAAAATATGGTCGGACGAAAGCATGCCCAACGATTGGAATTTAAGTGTGATAAGCCCAATCCATAAAAAAGGATACCCCACAATCTGCGCCAACTACCGTGGGATTAGCCCCCTCAACATCGCATATAAGGTTCTATCGAGCGTATTATGTGAAAGATTAAAGCCCACCATCAACAAACTGATTGGACCTCATCAGTGTGGCTTAGAAATCAACAACCGACCATATATTCACCATGCGCCAAATCATGGAAAAGACCCGTGAAAAGAGAATCGACACACATCACCTCTTCGTCGATTTCAAAGCTGATACAAAGAACCGTTAGGGTTAGCAAAATGTTGCAAGAGTATAAAAAAAGTATGCGAATTAAGAAGAGCACATTTTTGCATATTTTGTCCTTATAGAATACATCTGCATACTTCGCCTAAAAAAGCAAATTTAATAAAAATTTTGGGTTCCGTCGTTCCTGTATAAGATCTCCTGAAAGTCCTCCAAAAAAAAGGTGTTTGGCGGTGAGGAAGATATCTCTGATCCAAATTATCTGAAATAAAAAAACAGAATTACTTTTAGTATAGATAAATACAGATAATGATCGAAGAAATAGTCAAAATTTTGATTTCTAACAAAATGGCGGCTTCCCAACAAAAAAAAAAAACTTTTTTTGCACGAAAATTTACACTTTAAAGTGACTTAAAGTTTTTTTTTCAGAAACAATATTCCTTCGATTCATTACCTGACAAAAGTATCTAAGAAGATCCTGTGAAAATTTCAAGTCAATTGGTCAAGGCGTTTTGGAGAAATATTCCTCACCGTCTTTGAAAACATCATTACGAGAAAAACGAATTTAAGGTTTTGCTGCTACTCCGGATTCCGCCTACTTTTAAATGCTCGGAGACGTTTTTACAAATATGCTTATACTCCGAAACTATTTACCGGATTACTTTGAAATTTACAGACAATATTCTCGAATATACATACATACATTCAAATATTTTTTCAAAATTACAAGAGGATATAACCGCTTAATCCAATGTCTACCCGTGATCGATCACAGGCCATCCCGCGAGAATTGGAGTATCGCCAAACAGCTGTTTACGGCGGACTCGATCAGGTGGGCGATGGCTTCGTTTGAGAGATTCAAGTCTCCGGGAGCGGATGGCATCTTTCCGGCGCTGTTACAACAGGGGGAGCAGTTTTTACTGCCTCACTTAGTTCGGCTGCTGAGAGAGAGCCTCGCAATGGCGTACATCCCCGAAGTATGGAGGACAGCGAAGGTGATCTTTATACCCAAAGTAGTAAGGAAAGACCTTGGCGAAACATTTCAGGTCAATCAGCCTAACGTCTTTCCTACTAAAAACCATGGAGATAATCGTGGATCAGCAAATAAGGATGAAAGCGCTGAAGAGATCACCGCTGCATGCGGCTCAGCCTGCCTACAGAGCAGGCAGATCTACCAGTACTGCTCTGTACCAGCTGACCTCTGAGATAGAGAGTTCACTGGAGCATGGGGAGGTGAAGGTGAAGGTGAGGCGAAGGTGCTTTTGACAACATGTCTCATAAGAGTGTAGCCAGGGCACTGGATAAAAGGAATGCTATGGAGTCTAGTCGTAGGCGATCTGCTAGCACTGCTAACAGACAATGGGATCCGCTGCCAGGGGTATGCGGACGACATTGTAATCATGGCTAAAGGCAAATACTCGTATGAGGACACTCTCTGTGATTTAATCCAAAGAAGTCTAAACCTAGCGAAGGGGTGGTGTAGGGAGGTTGAACGGAATATCAACTCCTCCAAGACGACCGTAGTCCCGTTTACGAGACGCAGGTCCCTACCCGGTCTAAGGAATCTCACACTTGGGGGCAGTGAGATAGGGATGGCCTACAGCGTCAAATACCTCGGTTTTATGCTAGATTCCACTCTGAGGTGGAAGCAGCATGTAAACCTGACCTTGGTCAAGGCGAAAAAAGCTTTAATGGTGTGCAATCGGCTGGCGGGAAAGTCCTGAGGCTGCAAGCCAAGGATCGTTAGGTGGTTGCACACCACGATAGTGAGACCAATAATCACATATGGGGTGGTGGCCTGGGCCTCAATAGCGTCGCAAACTTCGGTTAAGACAAAGCTTTTGAAGCTGCAGCGGCCGGCCTGTGTCTGTATGACGGGTGCAATGCGCACCTGTCAAACGGCAGCACTGGAGGTTCTGCTTGCACTTACTCCGCTTCATTTGGTTATCGGTCAGGTAGCCAAACACACCCTTCTGCAAGTAACGGCAGAGAGGCGTGGAAAAGGCAAGGTAGTCTCGTCCCAGAGGATGGAAAAGATAAGTGCCAACATACCATTGGCCCTCCTCCCGAGTGACAGCGCTACCAAAATGGTTAACTTCAGGAAAAAGTTTAAAGTCACCCTCGGCAGTAAGGACAAATGGAACGACTCCAACCTCGAACTGGTATTGAGGTACAGCACTTTGAAATGGAACACCGATGGCTCGAAAATGTCGGAGGGAGTCGGCGCAGAGATTGTGGGCCCACGCACTAAGCTCTCCATACCCATGGGAAAGTTTCCGAGCATTTTCCAGGCAAAAGTTTTTGCCATAAACCTCTATCGCCATCCTATCGTAATGAGCGAAGAAGGTAGGACCCGAACCCTTTACGGGGGTGGGTCGCCATACCATGAAGGAGCAAGGAAGAAGGGGTGGACAGGGAGGAGCATTGGCAACAAACTCATGGTATGAGACATGCTAAGTTGCTAATGGGAGGATACAACTTGAGAAGGTTCAAAGTTGTGATAAACATCCCCAAGAACAAACCCAGGCTACTAGTCGCATGGTACACTGGCCACTGCAAGCTGAATAGGCATCTGCACAGCATGGACCTGTCCTCTTGTGCTAACTGCCGGTTCTGCGACAGGGAGCCTGAAACCCCGGAGCACTTGCTGATCGACTGCACAGCAGTCTGTAGACGTAGGGCTAAGGCCTTTGGATTGATGTTTCCGGATAGGGATCGCATTGCTTCGCTAGCACCCAGTAGTCTATTGGACTTCATTAATGCGCTGGGGCTAAGTGCGTCAATGTGAGTCAGGAGAGGGCACAATAGACCAAAGGTCGCGGTGCATTCCTCATATTCATTCATTCATTCAACCCCTTAATGACAAACTTTGAGCAGATTTTGTTAATTATAATAAAATTGTATTCAGCCTTAGTTGAAAAACCAACTTATGTATGCACCAATCGATAAAAGGTCTAACGTACGAGACTGCTTTGTAACAAACATTACCGTGCGAATTTTACATCAAGAGCTCCAAAATTAATTTATTAAACGTCATTTGTTTAGAACGGACGAATCACTCCACAACCGCTAGGACGTTTGATTATTCCACGCAATTAATTAAAGTCAAAAATTATTCTATATGCCACTGATGCAACTCTGGATAGACAGGAAAATTAAGGATTTGCACTACAACTCTATAAATCGGAAAAGGCGTTAAAAAATGTTACCCAATAATTTCAAGGGGAAAGAAATTATTTACGTATAAAATCGCGTATGCGCATTGACTATATTAATGCAAAGTACACCTTCTTGTATGAAATAATAACTGAACTGGAAAGAATAACTCATTGGCAGAATAAGGGCACCTTTAAAAAATCGGGTGCGCTGAGTTCAAGTTTTACAGCTTTTTTAACTGAACATTTTAAAGAAAAATTCATTTTATTTGCCAATAAAAGCTTGAACAAAACAAATTGTACATAAAAAAATCTGTATAAATTATTAATATTTTTATATTTTTTATTTATTATATATATTGAGTTTTTAAATTTTAGTTTTATGCATTTTTAAATATTTTGATCCTATAATTTTGTTATGGCACTAAACATTACAATTTATATATATCAATTCCCACCAAAGGCGGTTCTACGCACCGGAATTGACTCGGATTTTATCCGACCAAGAGCGGTTTTTTCGGCGATCTAACCCCGTTTGGATCGGTGAGAATTAACTTGCGTTTGTCGTCATTGGAGCAATGCCTTGCAGCAATACAGCGACACAAGCCTCTACGGCTGCGTAATCTGCACATAGTTCGCGCGCAGCGCAGCCACTCAATCCGAGTGGCCAACCGGCTACTTCAATTTAACTGCAACGGTCCAAGAAACCAAGCTAAACAGCCGCTCAGATCTTCAGAGTTGTGCCGGTTTCAACGTAATACGTAAAGATCGCGAGCGAACACCACCATTAGTCCTAGCCTTCATAATGCACAACACCGTGCAGTATTGTCTAATCGGTGAAGACATCGACCGCAGGGATACTACCATAGAATGTCAGGGTATAGCTATCCAGTCAGGCGATGTCGAGCTAGAAATTTTTAATATATACGTCCCCCCAGTTACATGTTTCCCTACAGGATATCACCCAAATATAGGTGCGCTACTTCGTGGTGAAAACCGTTTGGTACTAGGCGACTTTAACGCCCACCACGATCTTTGGCATTCCTGCCTGTCAAATGACCGTAGGAGGATGGAGCTGGCGGAACAGATTGACGATTTGAGATTCTGCACAATGAATGACGAAGCCCTCACCAGAGTTATGGGCACCTGTAATAGCTCGCCTGATGTTGCCATCGCTAGCGGTGGTCTGATAAACAGCATAACCTGGCGACCTATGCTAACTCCCGCATCAGACTCCTAATTTTGTTTCTGTGGACAACCGCACCTTCATTAACTTTAACAAAGCTTATTGGGTCGGGTTCACAAAATTTACTGAGACCACCTTCGACGCTCTACTTATTCCTACGGACCTATGCGTTGGCGGACGTCAGTTCCGCAAGGAGATCACAGCAGCTACCGCTCGTTTCATCCCGGCTGGAAGAATAGCGGTAATCCGCCCCAATTTCCCAGCCGAAGCAGCCGTTTTAGCTAATGAGCGAGACACCTTACGCCATACCGATCCCGGGGATCCCCGAATAAGGGATCTCAATTTGGAGATTCGGCGTATGGTAAACCAACATAAGCGGACGAAATAGATAGAGCGCCTAAGTCCTGTAACCCCTCCACCGGTGTGAGTAAGCTTTGGGCTACTGTCAAAGCTTTGTCTAACCCGAAGAGACATGACGACCGAGTTGAAGTTCAATTCAACGGTCACGCCTCTTGGGACCCGAAGAAGTGCGCGAGCTATTTTAGCCGGCAGTTTACACTGCACCCTTCGGTAGACAAAGCTAAACGATGTGTTAACCGACGGCTGCGCAAAATGCTAAACGACGGCGCGCCACTTACTTTCACCGATGAGGAGGTTCAAGGTGTCATCAACGAGGCAAAATTCTCCAAATCCAATGGCCCTGATGGAATCAACATGCTAATGCTAAAGCATCTAAGCTCGACGGGAGTAAGATATCTCACCAAGGTCCTCAACCTGTCGCTACTGAAACCTAGGAAACTCGTCAACAAAGGGGAATCTTATCGACCGATAACTTTCCTCTTCCCAGTAGTGAAGAGCCTAGCCAGCCACCAGCATGGATTCCGAAAAGTGCACAGCACCACCACAGCACTTAGCGTCATAAACGCTCGGATAGTTCGTGGACGAAAGAACGATCCTCGAGCATTGGACCTGTCAAAAGCTTTTGCACGGTCAACCACACAACGCTACTGCAGGACATTGAAAAAACTACGCTCCCTCCAGGGTTAAAGAGGTGGATCATGAACTATCTGAACGCTCGTCAGTCATCCGTACTATTTCGAGGTGAAACATCTAAACTGAAAAGAATAAAACAGGGAGTTCCGCAGGGAGGTGTCATCTCTCTGCTACTGAGAGGTTTCCATAACCTCGTACGCTGATGACTGCACGATATTGACGTCGGGCAATGGAATCGATGGCCACGGTACAGAGCCGCAACATAATCCTCAAGTCGCTAGCCGGTAGCACATGCGGAAAAGACAAAGAAACGTTATTGGCAACATACAAGGCAATCGGCCGGCCGGTCCTTAACTACGCAGCACCTATATGGTCGCCTAGATGCAGCGGCACGCAGATAAGGAAACTTCAGACCTGTCAAAATACCGCACTCCGGACCACGACGGGATATATATATATATTGAATATTACGAGCTCGACATCGCCTGACCGGATAGCTACACCTTGATATTCTAGGGTAGCCTCCACCATTATCTCGCTCGCGATCTTTATGCAAAATGTTGAAACCGGCACAACTCAGAAGATCTGAGCGGCTGCGTAGCTTGGTTTCT
Source organism: Bactrocera zonata (assembly GCA_037783105.1). Taxonomy (NCBI): domain Eukaryota; kingdom Metazoa; phylum Arthropoda; class Insecta; order Diptera; family Tephritidae; genus Bactrocera; species Bactrocera zonata. Next base: position 83,441 of record JBAWJQ010006308.1, read on the forward strand.
TGGACCGCAGCCATCGAATTCCGTTTCCGATCCATGAGTGCACCTATCTTCTCGATCTTACTTGGAGTCTGTTGCAGTTGAATTGTAGGGTTCGGGTTTGTTGTGTGCGATCCTGGGGTGAGGGAGTGTCGTGTAGGTGGTGTTTGTTGCAGCTGTAGAACCCGCACTGCGGTGTTGTTTGCAATGCCACTTTTGAGTGTTGCGGGTGCAGATTCCTGCAACATCAGTACGACACACTATACTCACGCGTGGTGCCCAGGCCGGAACACGCCGGGAAGTGACACCAGGCAGTGCAAGAATTGCACTTAACTGATGTAACGTTCCGGCGTATGACGGTCTGACACACGGAACAGACTGTGCGAGGAACCAAGTTCGCGCTGAAGGTGGTCAAGCAACTCGCCCCCAGGCGTAATCCTCTGAACGTAAATATTTTCCGGGATATGCTACGTAGGAATTTGAGCGGGGAGAAGAAGGCTGATAATAGTGTTGCGAGTCCAGTACTGGAAAGCAGGCTGCACTGCAGCTGCCCCTTAAAGACGACCACAAACAGGCACAACTGAGATAGAGAGTTCGTTGGAAGGAGGAGAAGTGTTGCTCCGTCTTCTTAGATATTGAAGGTGCTTTTGACAAAACGTCTCATAAGATCGTAGCCAGGGCACTGGAGAAAAGGAATGTGGCAACACCGGCGCTTAGATGGATAGAGAACGTACTGGGCACCAGAATAGCTGAAACCACCTTAGGAGATACAAGGATTCGTCCTGGCACAAGAGGCTGCCCACAGAGGGAGTGCTATCCCCCCTGCTATGGAGTCTAGTTGTAGACGACCTTCTAGTATTGCTAACTGACAATGGGAACCGCTGCCAAGGGTACGCGACAAAAGCACTAATGGTGTGCAATCGGCTGGCGGGAAAATCCCGGGCTGCAAATCAAGGATTGTTAAGTGGTTGTAAACCATGATCGTGCGGCTGATAATTTCGTATGGGGCGATGGCATAGGCCTCAAAAGCTTCATAGACTTCGATAGGGCTCCAACTATAAAAGTTGCACCGCTTCATTTAGTGATCGGCCAGGAAGCCAAGAACACACTTCGGCAAATGGCGGCAGAAGGATGTGGCAAAGGTAAGGCAATCTCGTCCCAGCGGATGAAAGAGTTAAGTGGTACTATTGTCCCTTCTTCTTCTTCTTTACTGGCGTAGACACCGCTTACGCGATAATAGCCGAGTCAACAACAGCGCGCCAGTCGTTTCTTCTCTTCACTACGTGGCGCCAATTGGATATTCCGAGCGAAGCCAGGTCCTTCTTCACTTGGTCCTACCAACGGAGTGGAGGTCTTCCTCTTCCTCTGCTTCCCGCGGCGGGTACTGCGTCGAATATTTTCAGAGCTGGAGTGTTTTCATCCATCCGGACAACATGACCTAGCCAGCGAAGCCGCTGTCTCTTAATTCGCTGAACTATGTCAATGTCGTCGTATATCTCGTACAGCTCATCGTTCCATCGAATGCGATATTCGCCGTGGCCAATGCGCAAAGGACCATAAATCTTTCTCTCGAAAACTCGTAACGTCGACTCATCGGTTGTTGTCATCGTCCAAGCCTCTGCACCATATAGCAGGATGGGAATTATGAGCGACTTATAGTTTGGTTTTTGTTTGTCGAGAGAGGATTTTGCTTCTCAATTGCCTGCTCAGTCCGAAGTAGCACCCATTGTTGGTGGTGTTAATGCTGGTTCCTAAATAGACGAAATTATCTACAACTTCAAAGTTATGACTGTCAACAGTGACGTGAGAGCCAAGTCGCGAGTGCGACGACTGTTTGGCCGGAAATCCGACTGATAGAGTTGGTGTTTCACATGACCATGGTTCATGTATTTGAGGTAGAATATTTATTTTTGTGCATTTGCAAACAACAATATAAGTGTAATTATAATGAATAAAACATAATTGATAATTGTATAGGTTAATAAACATCGTTCATGCTAGAACACCTGAAAAGCTCATTCATTTAACAAAAATATTACAGTGTTACTGAACTATTTATCAGAATGTATAACTGGGTAAATTTTAGAATATCATCCCACGATATTGCTAGCACTTATATTTTTTAAAGTCTCGATTAAAAATTCAAAAATGTGTATTAATAACACTAAGAATTCACAATGTTTCACGAAATTTTCCACATTTTTTACTTTGTATATTTAAATATACCCTCTAAACATTGAAATAAGTTCATATTTCACTTTTATTTCGTTATATTTTAGCTAAATTTATTAATTCAAAAATCACGTAGTACCCTCATCGTTGAAAAGGTTAGATTACAATTATGAGAAAAACGAGCATCGCCACATCTTAAACACCAAATATGTAGAATTTTGAACGATTTTTCTGTGTTTGTATTTTCGCGTATTTTTTTTCTATACTATCTACAATAAAAAATGCTTTCCAACATTTTCAAGCTATAATTGAGTTGTGAGCACCTTTTCCGTATCCTTATAAAACTCTTTGATAATACTATTATAAAATTTAAATCATATCGAGGTGGCTGAAGTACTTTCGCGTAGTACTCTTTTCTGCGTTGGCGGTCTTCAGCCGCGCATTGAAAAATAACCCTGGTCGAGCAAATACCCAGGGTGACTTAAATACTTTAGCGTAGACTCTTTCTATGTTGGCGGTTGTTGTTGTTGTTGTTGTTAACGGTTAGCTAATCCCCGTTAGGATGGTAAGGGTTACTTGTGTTGTCGTCGAGGTCATCTAACGTTCTATGTTGGCGGTCTTCGTCCGCGCTTTAAAAAAAATAATCCTATTCGAGCCAATACCAAGGGTGAGTGAAGTACCTTTGTGTTGTACTCTTTTAAAAATCTAAGTATTTTATTACGTAATATTATTATTCAATATTGCTTAGAAAGATTGTTTATAGTAATTTTAATTTGAAATATAGTTTATAGACGCTTGTTTTTATTAGAACTAGAATTGCTAAGTAAAGATAGAGGAGTTATAGCGAAAAACAGAATTTTCAGGGAATTGCTCATTCATAAATGATGCTCACTACGAGTGTAAAAAGTAATTTTTCAAATACATATAAATTCTTACTTATAAAAGCGGCAAAAAGTGTAAATTGTGAATTTTTTTAAATGTTCATAGTTTAATTAAATGAATTTGAAGCGAAAAATGTGCATAAAGTGTGTTGGGTCGGCTTTAGTATACCATCCCACGATTTCGAGGTTAAAAGTGGTATGGTTGGATAGGGCTAATGCTCCAGATTAAGAAAATATATAATTATTGCCGCCGCAAACTTATAGTTCTCGAGATATTTGCATTTAAAGTTGAAAACTTTGCAAATTTCATCTTGTAATTTCTCGATTTCTAGTAATTATTTATTTTAAATTATGCACTTCACACATTTGCTTAAAATAAGCATTTTATATGTTATACAAATTTCATTCCATGCACAATAACAAAAGTATTCTGTGTTGACAGCTATTAAGTGTTGCCATAATTACACATTGATCAAACGAATAAAAATTAATAAAAAATAGGATTATACCCCAAATATCAAAATATCATGATTTTTGATCGGGCAGGCCGCCAACGTCTAAGTTGGGTTATAGGTACCGCAAACGCAATAAAACCACTTTATATCCAATATTGAAACAAAATTTCAGTTTTCGTTATAAAATGGATACATTTTGATTATTATATCTGTCAACGATTTCCATTTATTTTTGATGATACATTGGTTTGTATTTTAGGTGACAATATATATATTATTATATTTATAGTAAAATTTGAGTTTCGGATATAAAGTAGTTATATTTTTTGGTTATTATGCACTCAAACTCATATTTTAAATATAATAATATATTTTATATATTTTTTTATATATACAGCTATGGACAGAGATTTAGCGCACTTGCATACATAATTAGAAATATTACCGTTACTTTTAAGAGAGCGATATTTTCACGAATTTGCTATTAGTAGATTAATACTGCTTCTGTCGCCTCTTTAAATGCGTGGAAAATAACCGTTATCATTTCCCCTTAGATACCGTTAATTTGTTTTTGTTAAATTTCTTCATAAATTCGTTGGACAACGATTTAGCGCACTTATAGTTTTCGATCATTAGTTGTGTTTGGTCCAACAAAGAATTAATCACAGTTATGAACTTGTATTCAATAGTTTTAGTAATATTACAAATTTTAATAAAATGGCTAGAGAGAAATACTTTTCGATTGAAAAAAGAAAAATTATTTGGGACCTTTACAAAAACGCTACAAATCAAGTAAAAATTGCTCAAAAAGTAAAATGTCCGAGAAAAATGGTGTACAATGCCATCAAAAATGTTAAGAGTGATCCAAATTTGTCAAAACAAAACTAAGTTCGTAAGGCTCCCACTCGCAAAACAGCCCCCCGCGAGGATAAAATAGTTCTTAGAAAGTGTAAAACTGATCCTTTCGAATCCTCACGCGCCATTATGGTCGAAGTAAATGCAGAATTGGACTTAAACGTGTCAAGCAGACTAGTACGAAGACGTTTAAATGAAAATAATTTGTATGGACGTGTGAGCAGAAAAAAACCGCTATCGTCGAAAAAAAATATTAAAGCGCGTTTGTCATTCGCTCATAGCCATAGATCAAAAGATTTAAATTCATTGTATAAGGAAATAATTTTACCTTTGTTGTACTTCCGCCGCCCAAATTTACTTTCGTCGATCTGAACAGTTTTTCCCGGACCACCAATTTTTCCTTGTTCATATTGGTGGTCCAACTGGTATATTACCACGGCCTCTCGGCAATAGCTATACCAGTCTGATATTGTTGCAGATGACAAAGTTCTCCCCTCACTTGTATTTCTTCGCGGGACATACGACAGGCAAAGCAGTACATCAGAAAGTATACTCGAGGGACACTGATGCGAACATTTTCAAACCATGTCCCGATGGTTATCGAAGCACGTGGCTTTTAAGTGCACGAGCCCCTGTAGCACACAAAATAACCAAATTTGCCCCCTTTCCGAATGGTTTTTGGAACCTTGTGTACAGGGCACAATTGCTCCCTCGGTATTAAACCGTTTTCTTCCGCAAAACGGACTCCTTGCTCATGCGTGCGCAGCTCGGTGCTAACACGCATAAGGCTCCACTTAACTCGTGTGGATCGAATTCCTAAAAAATAATATATTCCAATATTAGAATATCTTATTACTTATTATTATTACTCACCATTTGCAATTTCGCACATTGTTTTATAATATTTTTATTTTTACTAACGCCGAATAACATAACACGGAAAACGTATTTTGCATAACGCCAAATTTTTAAATATGGGTAAACATATGAAAAGTACCGTTATGCTTCCCAGCACACATATTAGATGGTATATTGAAATCGTTAATATAAAGCCTTAATTTGTCTTATACTTAAATTTGTAAAATAATGCTTCACCGGGATTTCATCCACAGTATTTTAGCATTTCATTCCTTTCTGCATTGGCGGCCTTTGGCCGCGCTTCAAAAAAAATAACCCTGGTCGATCCAACACCGGGGTGTATCAGATTTTTTTCGCATAGAACTCCTTTTTGCGTGGGCGGCCTTCGGCCGCACTTCAAAAAAAATAACCCTGGCCGGTCCAACACCGGGGTGTATCAGATTTTTTTCGCATAGAACTCCTTTTTGCGTGGGCGGCCTTCGGGCTTGGTATAATTTATTCCCTTTTGTTCGTGCTTTCTCGGCAATTTGACAGTTCAAATTAGGCAGTCATTTTGGATTTTCGCATTATTGAACTCAATGCAGAAAAAGGTGTATTTTATTTAAAGATTTACAAAGAAATTAACAATAAAAAGTAATTAAACACATTACTAGTGGTTTTTATAATTCATAAGTAATATATGTGCGTGAAAATGAATCCATAATTGGTTTGCTACAATGCAAAAATGTGAAAATACACTAGTGTGTATTGAGAAATGTGCATGAAATAGCATTTTTGAAATGGTCCAATTTTGCGAAAATTTTGTGAACCGATTTTTATGCCGAATATCTTCTAAACTAAGCGTTTGATAGACCCTATAAGCATACATGTGTGTTTTAAATTTTCAATTTGGACTTCTCTCGTTTCAACGGTACCTTCAAATCGCGGCGCCAAAGAAATCGGAACTGTGCCACTAAATCCAACCCAAAATGAGATACTAAACTAAACCCAACCCGAAATATTTTTGAACCGATTTTTATAAAATCTGTTTTAAAATAAAGTTCAATCATTTAAGCATACATGCGTGTTTAAAATTTTCAATTTGGTTCTCTCGTTTAGGTACAGTGAGCCAAAATTAACCGACGCGATACTAAACTCAACCCATTTCTTGATTTGGAGGATGCTCTATCCCCGCATACTCATTTTAACTCCAAAATCAGAGGTTGCTATTCTAAAATTTACCCGCATTCCGTATTTATCTTAATTTTGAAGCAGGGTGTCACCATAGTATTTATCCTAATATTATTCAAATCAACAATTTTTGATCAACAAAAACAACTAAACTACAATAACAGATTAATGACATTGATTACGACACCAATTGTGCACAGCTTATAAGAACAAAATTACAAATGTTTTATTAGAAATAATAACAATGACAATCTTACCATTTTATCCACCTTACTTTCCAATGTTCGAGCAACAGTTCTCCAATTACGCTGGGAACCAAAGAGCCCATGCATTATTATTAGAGGCAAATGTGTAGAGTTATTTTCCCCATAAAGTGTATACGCCATTTGTATTGGAGTTATGTTGGAAAAGTAACGCATCATAGGAGAAGCAAATAAAGCTTTTTCTATGCATCTCTTAAATAAGAACTTGGGAACCATTTGATTAGTAAAATACATGTAATATTTAAACAATGAGAAACTAATGTCAGAAATTTACACAACTACTTTTCGCAAAGTGGATTATTGTGTATTCATAAAATCGATACTTTCCGATAGACGCAATAGAAATATCACAGGGCTCGCAGTAAAATGGTGACAATTTATTGCAAGAAAAGCTATTGTTACGAATTTATAAAAATATAAATGGGCTACGTCGAAACCTAAGCGTGTATGCGATTTTTTTTGACGGCGCACAATTCCGATTTCTGTGGCGCCGCGATCTGAAGGTACCGTTGGAAAGAAGAAATCCTCCTGATTAAAAAATATGCAGGGTTATTGGACCCGCAAAAGCTTAGTTTACGAGATATTCGACTTCAAAGTTCAAAAATTCGAACATTTCAACAAGCTATTTCACCACATTAAACACACTTTTCGCACATTTTTTATTTCAAATTAATTAAATTATGCTATAAGCATTTAAATACATCCACATTCTTCACTTTTTGTAGGTTTTTTATCTAAGAAATCTTTATTTTAAAAATTACTTTTTTCACTCGTAATGCGCATCACACATGTGCTAACAATTATGAGGAAATGGAGCACTGCCATATGATAATAAATAAGCAAATAGGAGCAATTCGCTGAATTTCTCTATTTTGATATAATTTCTCTTTTTTTATTTAGTAATCTTAGTTTTAATAAAAACAAGTGTGTCTATAAGTTATATTTCAAATTAAAATGAGTATGAACAATTTTCCATGCATATGGATTTTTTCTTATCCAAATCTAATAAACAACTAGGTAATATTATATAATAATATTACGTATTAAAATAGTAAAATACCTACTAAGGTTACCCCGGGTATTCGCTCGACCAGGGTTATTTTTTTAGAGCGCGGCCGAAGGTCCCCAACGCAGAAAAGAGTACTACAAGAAAGTACTTCAGTTAACCCGGGTATTCGCTCGACTAGGGCTATTTTTTTAAGCGCGGAAAGGAGGACTACGCGAAAGTACTTCAGTCACCCCGATATGATATAAATTTTTCAATATTATAGATTTTTACTTATTAGTCTTTATTGAACATAAATCGCATATTATACATATACATATGCATATGGAAAAAGTTTTCACAACTTAATATTATAACTTGAAAAATGTTGGAAAGTATTTTTTATTATAGTTAATACAGAAAAAAGAATCACGCAAAAAATCAAACAAAGAAAAATCGTTAAAAATCCTACATATCTGCTGTTTAACATGTGGCAACGCTCGTTTTCCTCATAATTGTAAACAATCGAACCTTTTCAACGATGATTGTGCTAAGTGATTTTTGAATTAATAAATTTAGGTAAAATATAGCAAATAAAAGTCAAATGTGAACTTATTTCAATGTTAACAGTGTTAATTTAAATATACAGAGTGAAAAACGTGAAAAATTTTTTGAACTTTTAATCCTGAATATTTGGAAAAATAAAAGTTTTTATATAATTTTTGGATATTCCTTCTCGGGAGAAGCTCCTCTATCCGTACATACCCCATTTATGCGGAAATTTTTTACCCCTCCGCCAAAATAATCGGAATCGTGCCTGAACACACTTTACGCACATTTTTCTCTTCGAATTAATTAAATTAAACTGTAAATATTTAAACAAATTAACATTTTACACTTTCAATCTTAGGATCCAGCTCTCAAGAAATGTAAAAACTTCATATAAAAAACGCTTATGAAATAGTCAAGAAAATTTCCCGCGGTAAATTTTATTTAGAAATTTAAAAATTATTTCAGAATTTTCCATTTGGTGCAACGGTACAACAACAAAACCATGCGAAAAATTATTTGCAATGGCTGTACAATATGCCAGACCAATACCCATGTTTATTTTCGTGCAATGACACGTAAAAAAATAATTTCAATCCTGTTTTAGCTGTCATTTTACATAAAGACATATTTCGCCGTTAAATTGTTGAGGAAGATAAGTTTTAAGTAGATATAATTTTTATTTAGATTATAATTTTAAATTTGTTAAAATTGAATGCAGAAGGTGCGCCAATTCCCAATAGCCATGCACAATAGTCATTTACAATAAATTTACCGAATCAGCCGTTCATATATCACTAGATTCTGCAATGGGTGCTCTCGTGCCCTTATATATTTCGATATCGGATTTTTGCAATCTGCAATCTTACAAGAGCAAGAGAATTCCCCTTGTGTATCGTTTAATATTCATACGAATTGTCATAAACTGAACTTTCGAATAATTGGTTTTCACATTATTCGAATAGTCTTAAGAGCCCTAATTGATTCAAATATTTGTTAATTGAAAAAATATTGAATAATGTATTTGACATTTAACTCAAAATTATAATGATAATATCCGGCTGGGATTAAGAATAACATCTCCAGATTTCGGGGTTAAAATGGATATGTACGGATATAGAAGGTCCTCCAGATAAAGAACATATACATATACTACTGTGATCAAATTGAAAGATGAAGTTTTAAAATATTCATTAGTATTTGAGATACGTGTCGATTTATGAGGCTCTAAAAGCAAATTCTTCGATTTTTACTATGTCTGAAGTTATTGAACAAAGAAGTGCGATTATGCACCATCTCATACTGGTTGGTTGTGATAATTTTATCACATTTTCAACTAATATCGTGCCGCAACCACAGCATTCGCCTGATTTACCTTCGCACACTTCTTGGTATTCAGCAAATTCACATGACCACTTTGAGCACACTGTTTTGACTCAATTGAGGATATAGAAGCTGAATCAGAGAAGGCTCTGATGGCCATAACGACGGAGGATTTTTCCAAGTGCTATGACCACTGGAAATATATTTTCTTCATCTGGAGGACCTCCTCTATCCGTACATACCCCTTTTAACTCCGAAATCGGGGGACGCTATTCTAAAATTTACGCAAATATTTTATTTCTTTAAATCCTCAACACATGTTTATGCTTAGAAATATACGAATTGTCATGAATGTGGATAACATTTCTTACAAAAAAATTAGGAAACCAATGTTTTTTGGTAGTCAGGGGAACGCACTCATCAAAAAGTGGATAATAAGATTCGGTGTTCCAATGGATTTGCGTTCTGACTAAGAAAGCATTTTCGAGTCAGCTTTAATTCTAAAGACGTGCCAGGAGCTGGGTAAAATAAAGATAAAAGATAAGTGTATATGTGTGATCGAACTCAGTAGCTTGTTAGAAGGTAGACGATTTACCTAGAAATCAATTAAATTTTCTGATATGTTCTTCTTCTTTTTATTGGCGTAGACACCGCTTACGCGATTATAGCTAAATTAACAACAGCGCGCCAGTCGATTCTTCTTTTCGCTACGTGGCTCCAGTTGGATATTCACTGCCAGACACAGTTGCTTTGCTTCCTTGTCCAGTCTGGAGAAAGCAGAACTAACGGTGCGGGTGTTGAGGCCGATGATATCAATATCATCGGCATACGCCAGCAGATATACACTCTTATAGAAGATGGTTCCTTCTCTATTTAGTTCTGCAGCTCGAACTATTTTCTCCAGAAGCAGGTTCTTCTTCAACCTGCTACGATAGGGAATCGCCTTGTCTGAAACCTTGTTTGGTATTGAACGGCTCGGAGAGGTTCTTCCCGATCCTCACGGAGCTTTTGGTGTTGCTCAACGTCAGTTTACACGGGTCTTTCCCAAAATTTGGCGCATGGTGAATATCTGGTTGGTTGTTGATTTGCCAGGTCTAAAGCCACACTGATAAGATCCAATCAGTTTGCTGACGGTGGGCTTTAATCTTTCACGCAATACGCTCAATAGAACCTTACACGCGACATTGAGGAGGCTTATCCCACGGTAATTGGCGCAGATTGTGGGGTCTCCCTTTGTGTGGATTCCATTCGTTGGGCATGCTTTCGTCCGACCATATTTTACAAAGAAGCTGATGCATGCTCCTTTCAGTTCTTCGCCGCCATGTTCGAATAGCTCGGCCGGCAATCCATCGGCCCCCGCCGCTTTGTTGTTCTTCAAGCGGGTAATTGCTATTCGAACTTCGTCGTGGTCGGGCAGTAGAACGTTTGCTCCATCGTCATCGATTGGATAATCGGGTTCGCCTTCTCCTGGCGTTGTGCATTCACTGCCATTCAGCTGGCTGGAGAAGTGTTCCCTCCGTAATTTAAGTATGCTCTGGGCATCGGTCACTTGATCACCTTTGGGGGTTCTACAAAAGTATGCTCCGGTCTTGAAACCTTCTGTTAGCTGCCGCATGTTTTCGTAAAATTTTCGAGCATTACCCCTGTCGGTCAGCTTATCAAGCTCTTCGTACTACCGCACCTCGGCTTCTTTCTTTTTCTCTCTGCAAATGCGTATCGCTTCCCTCTTCAACTCTGGGTATCTATCCCATCCCGCACGTGTTTTGGTCGATTGTAACGTTGCGAGGTAGACAGCCTGTTTTCTCTTCGCTGCAACACGGCACTCCTCGTCGTATCATCTATTCTTTTGCTTTTCGAAAACCAATGTTTCTTAATTCAATCCGAGGATTGTTATTTCTTTTCATTGCGTGCATTGTTTACGTGGCGGGTCCCAAACTCAGCACACAACCCTGCGGAAGGGATGTTTCGCCTTCTAACGGATGTTCTTAGGCTACCCAAAGGATACTTGGTCAAAGACCGGAAGTTGTGAGCTGCTTGAGCCATATGTAAAATAATCGTTTTTGGCCACTCCCAAATGAATGGCGATTAGAGAACTTTCCTCACTTGCTTGAACTTCAACACATGACTCCATCTACCATCATCCTTCTTATACCCTCAGAACGTCCGAATCACGAAAGGGAAATACACGAACATTTTCACAGATATTCGTTAATAGAAAACTTGTTTGCGAAATCACTGTCGATTTTGCATTATACATATTCGATGTAATAAATTTCAATTCAAGAAATTGCAATTAAATTTTTGTTTTTTAAATAAATTTCAAAATTGAATAAATTATTTTGGCACATATGATTGTTTGCTAGTATTAAATAAAGAAACAATTGTGAATTTGCTTCCAAATAACAGCAAAGTTATTTGGAATTGGTCATCCAAGTTATAATATATTACTTAGATAATGGCTTTAGCAACTGTGAAACATTTGTATGTACTTATCTCTTCAAGTTGTAATACTAACCGTGCGATTCTGTACTATGATACAGTCTCAAGTCTCTAAATTTGAGATTTTAAGTTAGAGACAATTTTTAAGACTTGAGACGATTTTGCTATTCCGTAAGTGACAGTCACAAAATCTATTACATTTCATTATTCAGAGATGTTTTTACACTTGAATGAAAATAAATATGTCGATAGCAAATATTAAATTTTCTGTAACATAGTCAAAAAACATAATTATCAATAAAAATAAAAATATGTGTTAACTTTGTTTCATAATATTTATGAAATTTATGTAAAATTGATTTATTCTTAACATTTTCGTGCTTACAAAATGTAAAAAAAACCACAATCTATTAATATCTAGGATGATCTCTATACTGAATTCAAAATGGCAGACAAGAGTTCTTTTTAGTTTTGTGTCCTGCTAACTATCAGGTCTCAAATTTGAGGCAATATTTTGAGACCAACGCTAGAGACTAGTCACAAATTGAGACTTTACCTCAAAATGTCTCAAATAGAGACTGGTTACATAATCCCGCTATAAGTTGTGTTCCAAAACGACAACAATATTATTTGTGCAAATCTTTCTTATTTGATAATCTTCATTTCATTTACATAGTATATATTATACATATGTATATAAGTAAACCTTCTTTCCGGCTCTCTATTTATTAAATAACTTTAAAATTAAAATAAATTCAAATTGTAAACTTAATAATTATAAATATCTTCGATCAATAGTAAAAATATATTTATATATATATTTTTGAAAATGCTTCTGGATGTGAGGAATAATATTTTCTTAATATGTCATAAAAACCCATTTATATAGAAATGCTTTAGAGGAATGAAATGCACTCATTATAAATAATAAATAAACCGCAATTAAAATATGTTTATTAGCTATAGTTTCTTATACATAAATTAACAGTTAATTATACGACAATAATAATAATAAGGCTTATGTGGCTTCTGGTGAGAATAAATTGCAATTGTTTATGCATTTATAAAAGCAAACCTCCATCGTAGGCATAATCGGCTTTGTTATGCATAATGAGACGATTTTCGACAAAATAGAAACTATCTGAACGAGTTTGAAACGGGCAAGCGATCATTTCTGAAACTATACAGAAAAAAATGTTACTTATCTAATTTTTTATATCAAATATGATATATAAAACATTTAAAAACATATTAATAACTTGGTTTTAATACTTTTTCTTCACTCTTTAATTATTCTTATATTATATTGATTATATTACCTAGTTCGGAGGGTAGATTAGGAAACTCATAGATATGTTCACAGGAGTTTCTTGAGTAGGGAATGCAGTATCCAAATTCAAAATCAAATGTTTTTAATAGCCGATCCCGAAAGAAGTGTCGTTCAATCATTCGAAAATTATTAACAGGCTTACCCCCAACGGTAAATTCAACCCTGAAATTTAAGAGAATCGATAAATATCTTCATTTGTTTATATGCCTAAAAATTATAATAGTTTTCGTCCTTCCGGGTTAAAGTTGCTTTTACCAATTTGAAATAAAGGTCCATTTAATTTTTTCATATGACCCTCACGCAACATATAGTGTGAAGTACAATATAATAGGACAATTCAGAATTTTGTGCATATGAGTTTGCAAAATTATGCAATTGCAAATATTTACCATCAACAATGCACGTCTTTTTTGTGGTTTCTGTGCAACCCTTGCAAATACCATTAATTCACAGCTGATCAGTGAAGAAAAACATTTTTATGTAAACCAAATTTTCGCAAAAATTGGAAAATATGCCCAAAAAAAGTTTTAGGGAAAAATTAACTGACGATTTATTTGATGAAGCTGCTGAAGAAATTATGGACATTGAAGGTAAGAAATATTTTAATGCAACACATAGAATAAATTTCAAATTTCTTGATTTTTAATTTACAAAAATTTCTCCATTTTTTCTCTTTGTTTACAATGTTTTTATTTTTGACAGCAGCTGATAATTTGCAAACCAGTGTTGCAAATAATACAATGGCGTTTTAGTGTTGCTTATTTGCAAGAGTGTAGCAGGTGCATCGATATACATTTTATTAGTGTAAAAGTAAAAATATGCTCGCTAATTTGCAATTGCAAGACCATTTGCACCAGATTCTGAATTGCCCTACTATTTCTGTTCACCTAACGGTAGTGTGAATACCTAAAGCTAATAATAAAAGATATTTTTGGCTTCGAAACAAATATTTTCCAACAAACACAGCATTTTTAACAACACCACGCAAAATAACTGCAGCAAGCAAGTTCACTTGCGCTGGCGACGTTTGGCTCGCGATAGCTTGGCTTACATTTACTTTTGTCAATTTGAGAACTACATGTGTTGTTATAACTTTGATATTCATGTTGTCCCTCCTTAGGATCATAATGGCGATAATTAAAGTAAAAGTAAGATCCCTTGATGATGATATATGGATTCTTTGGCATTATTAATAATAAAAACAAGTAGAAAAGGGCTAAGTTCGGGTGTAACCGAACATTTCATACTCTCGCAACTTGCAAGGGGAAATAATTTCGTGCATTGGCAAAATGTTATATTAAAATATGTTGCGAAAAATTCAAAATTAATTAAACTCTTTCAGTTTTATAGTTACATATGTACGTGGCTCCATCGCATAATCGGACAGAAGTTTATCTAATATTAATGTGCTCCAAACATAAAGATAAAAAAGTAGAATGTATTTTTTTTTTTTTGCTTTGATTTACCCTTCATAATCCTGTCTCTCTCATCAATAAAAAAAAACAGTTATCCTTTACGATAACTGTAAATTTGAGTAGCAAAACATAAATATCTCAATTTTTTGCACTCAACGAATAATCGGACAAATCAAAATAGCAATGCTAAATGTGCCGTTATTTTGTAAATGCGCACTTTACAATCATATTTTTTGGTCTTATTTAGTCATAAATATTATTTAGTCGCAGAAGAGTTTAGAATTTTGTAAATTATTTTTAAAATGGCTCCAAACGGAAAGCAAACTTCGTTCGAAATAAGGCAACTAATAGTGAAATTGAATGGTGAAGGTAAAACCGTCCGAGAAATCGCTGAATTGGTAGGAAAAGGCAAATCCATGGTCCATGATGTGATCAAGAGGTTCCATCATGAGTTCAGATTGGCTAATAGAAGCAGAGAAGGTCAAGGCAAGATAGTATCTGTGCGAGAAGAGCGTTCTATAGTAAAGGAAGTCGCAAAAGGTCCTTTCAAAACGGCAAAAGAACTTAAAATTTCTTTAAAAAATCGTTGTGGTAAAGATGTCTGCCTAAATACTATTCGTTATACGTTACACAAATACGATTACCATGGTAGAATTGCAAGAAAAAAAACCTTTCATTAGCCATCAAAATAAAAACAAAAGGCTCAAATATGCTAAGGAGTATTTATTAAAATCAGAAGACTTTTGGAATCTGGTAGTTTCACATTATTTCATCTCAAAATACATTTATTTTTATAGTTTTCCCTGTTTTCAGGTTTTATTCACTGATGAAAGCAAATTTAATTTGCATGGATCAGATGGCAAAATGTTTGTGTGGCGTAAACCAAATGCCGAATTTGCTCATAAAAATACAAAAGCCATTGTGAAGCACGGAGGGGGCTCGGTCATGGTTTGGGGATGCATGTCAAGTGCTGGAGTAGGCAATTTGCATTTTATTGATGGTAAAATGGACAAATTTGGCTATCTTAATATTTTGAAACAAAATGTTAAGCAAAGTGCAGAGAAGTTGGGTATCGCGAACCAGTTTGTTTTTTATCAAGCACACATCGGGCGTTGCAAAGCTTTGGTTGATACACAACTGCCCTAAACTAATACAAACACCACCGCAGAGCCCTGACATTAATGTAATCGAGCATTTGTGGGAGGAATTAGCTAGAAGAGTGTATCAGAAAAAGTTTAACACGTTAGGTGAGCTAAAGGAGGCCTTATTATAGGCTTGGAATTCTATAGAGCCGGAGGTTTGTCAAAACTGTTCCACAGCGCTTACAGGCTGTTCTGGATAACAAGGGTTATGCAACTAAGTATTGACTCCTTTTGTTTTATATATTAAGTGGCTCTATTTTGTTTTGTCCGATTATTCGTTGAGCATAAAAAATTGAATTGTTTTAGTTTTTTATTTAAATTGAAAGCTTATATTTAAAAAAGTTACCTTTTCTTTATCACTAAAGCAGACGATAATATGAAGTGTAAATAAAAGCAAAAAACAACACATTCTGCTTTTTTATTTTAATGTTTGGAGGACATTTATGTTAGAAAAACTCTTGTCCGATTATGCGATTGAGCCACCGTATATTTATTTCTACTTTTAACCAATCCGTTATATCGGCAGGAACGGGGTTATTATCCGATTTCACCTATTTTCACATTGCCGTAAGAGGTATAGAAAGGATTTGTCCAGCTAGAATGGTTTGGGAGATATATACACTAAATCTATTTTTAGGCGAGATCACGGAAAGAGTATAATGACTTAACAACGTGAATACATAAGTGACAAGCAATACTGGTCGGATGTCTGTAAAATTACAACATAAGGTGTTATAAAAAATAAAGAACAATTAAATTCGCTGGAATTTTTTTAATTTTAAATGTTTTCTTATTTCTTCAAACTTAACATAATAACAAATATTTTAAAAGGAAACATTAATCAATAATTTCATAGGAAAACTAAGTCCAATTATGCATGTCAACCTTGATATCCCTCCGAAATTGCCCGAAGACGCCAACTTATCGGTTTCCTATACTGCAATGAGTGATATTTACTACTTTTTGCAATTTCTCTGATTGTTTTTTCTTAGTTTAATACAACACACATATGCGGTTTTGTAACATTAAAATCCACAGTTAATTGGCAATTTTAAGTGTGTTTTTTTAGAGGAAATAAAATGTGTATAATTTATTCTTGAGGCCAAAATTTATATATATATTTGTAGTTTATTGAATTAACTTATGTAAAAAGTTTTTTATTTATACTATAGGGTTCTTATTCTTCGATTTATGATAATTTCACAGTTTTCTTCTTTTTTACTGGCATAAAAACCGCTTACGCAGTTATAGCCGAATTAAAAACAGCGCGCCAGTCGTTTCCTGTTACTTCTCCACCAGGTCTTTCCAACGGAGTGGAGGAATATGTCAATGTCGTCGTATATGTAGTACAGTTCATCGTTCCATCGAATGCGATATTCACCGTGGCCAACGTGCAAAGGACCATACATCTTTCGCTGAACCTTTCTCTCGAAAGCTTGTAACGACGACTCATCAGATGTTGTCATCGTCGGTGCCTATGCACCATACAACAGGACAGGAATAATGAGTGACTTATAGAGTTTTGTTTTTGTTCGTCGAGAGAATATTTTATTTTTCAATTGTCTACTTAGTCTGAAGTAGTACCTATTGGCAGGAGATATTCTGCGTTGGATTTCGAGACTGACGTTGTTGTTATTGTTGGTGTTAGTTCCAAGATAAACGAAGTCATCTACCACTTCAAAGTTATTATATATCGTCTTGCCCTCGTTCACCACTATACCCATTTGCGTTGCTGCATCTATTCTAGAGAAAGCGGAACTAACGGCGCGGGTGTTAAGGCCAATGACATCAATATCATCGGCATACGCCAGCAGCTGTACATTCTTATAGAAGATTGTACCTGCTCGATAATGTTCTGCAGCTCGAATGATTTTCTCCAAGAGCAGATTGAAGAAGTCACACGAAAGGGAGTCGACTTGTTTAAAACCTCGTCTGATATCGAATGGCTCTGAGAGGTCCTTCTCGATCTTGATGGAGCTTTTGGTATTGCTCAACGTCAGTTTACACAGCCATATTAGTTTTGCGGGAATACCAAATTTAGACATCCTTTTCGTGCTGTCAAAAGCAGTTTTGAAATCGACGAAGAGGTGGAGCGTGTCGATTCTCTTTTTATCTGGTCGGTTGCTGATTTGCCAGGTCAAAAGCCACACTGATAAGGTCCAATCAGTTTGTTGGCGGTGGGCTTTAATCTTTCACACAATACGCTCAATAGAACCTTATACGCGACATTGAGGAGGCTTATCCCACGGTAATTGGCGCAGATTGTGGGGTCTCCCTTTGTGTGGATTCCATTCGTTGGGCATGCTTTCGTCCGACCATATTTTACAAAGAAGCTGATGCATGCTCCTTTCAGTTCTTCGCCGCCATGTTCGAATAGCTCGGCCGGCAATCCATCGGCCCCCGCCGCTTTGTTGTTCTTCAAGCGGGTAATTGCTATTCGAACTTCGTCGTGGTCGGGTAATGGAACGTGTGCTCTATCGTCATCGATTGGGGAATCGGGTTCGCCTTCTCCTGGCGTTGTGCGATCACTGCCATTCAACAGGCTGGAGAAGTGTTCCCTCCATAATTTAAGTATGCGCTGGGCATCGGTCACTAGATCACCTTTGGGGGTTCTACAAGAGTATGCTCCGGTCTTGAAACCTTCTGTTAGCTGCCGCATTTTTTCGTAGAATTTTCGAGCATTACCCGTGTCGGCCAACTTTTTCTGTCTGCAAATGCGTCTCGCTTCCCTCTTCAACTCTTGGTATCTATCCCATCCTGCACGTGATGTGGACGATCGTAACGCTGCGAGGTAGGCAGCCTATTTTCTCTCCGCTGCAACACGGCACTCCTCGTCGTACCATCTGTTCTTTTGCATTTTCCGGAAACTAATGGTTGCAGTTGGAAGTGAACGTAAGGAGCTTGAAATGCCGTCCCACAATTCCCTTATATCGAGATGTTGACGAGTGCTCTCGGAGAGCAGGAGTCCAAGTAGAGTAGAAAATTGTTCGATCCGAAGAGAGCCAGGTAGCTTGGTGAATTCTTCTGTGCTGCAATCTAATACCACAAAGAACCATATTTCGGGTCCCGGCGAAGTTGATCAAACTCACGCGTTAAAGTCGCCAAGCACGTGGCGGGGGCAGCTCTCATATTAGCGTTCCAAGTGCTCATAGAAGGCATTTTTGGTTACATTTTTTGGAACTTCGCTTTGATGTAGATTGTGGCTAGACGTTCATTCACTGCGGTGAATGACAGTACTTGGCGACGGAGTCCCTCTCTCACCACGAATCCTACACCGAAGCGCACTCCTTCATATGGCCACTGTAGTAAATGTCACAAGGGCCTACTCGCCTCAGTCCTTATTCTGACCATCGCATTTCTTGGATGGCGGTGATGTCAGCCTTAACTTTAAGGATAATATCAACCAGCTGGGCAGCGGCACCATCCCTATTAAGGGACCGGACATTCCAGGTCCATGCTCAGCGGTGATGTCAGCCTTAACTCTAACGAGAACATCAACCAGATGGGCAGCGGCACCATCCCAATTAAGGACCGGACATTCCAGGTGCATGCGCTGAAATTCTTATACGTTTGCCATTCATGGCCGTCATCAAAAGAGAGCTCTCTAATGCAAGGCTGTATGAATTTTTCATTGGGGCGCTTTTATACGCCACAGTTTTATTTAAATTTGCATTTTACTTAATCTTATTAGAAATTAATTCAATTACTAACAGCAAACTGCTGTCTTCAACTGTTCACGTTCGTTTTTAAAAGTGTTTGTGCTTTGAAGCTGTGTCCTCGTAAAGTTTTTTCAGGCGTAGAATAAAAAGCCACAGCCATTAAGTGTATACCTTTTACCCACAGGATCCACTTCCACGTATATTTATTATAAAGTTAAAGATTTGTCATTTTGTTTTAAAAATTATTTTCGACCACTTTTTGCAGCAATTGCGGACGAATGTTAGCAATACCGCTCCGAAGATTCTCATCCAATGCGTTAATCGTCTCGGGCTTAGCTTAATTCACATAGCCCAACAAAAAATTGTCCAGCATGTACGGCAAGTCGTTCCCACTGGCGGGTTAAGAATATCCGAGGCCCTGTGCACAGAGCCTGTGTAGGCCCTCTATTGCTTAAATGGAAATGGAAGGTAGAAAGTATAAAGTGAAAGTTCATCAAAATAGAAAGTGTAGTAGGTATAATTTAAAACTTAAAACATTTTTTTCCTTGCCTTAGTCAGAGCAAACTCCGAAATTACATCGTCGAAATTTATCTGACGAAGTATGTCTGCCTCAATACACATTGATGCTAAAGAATTAAGCTTGTCTGGAGGGATTTTTGTTCTTTGCTGGTTTTTTAATCTAAACACCACTTCTATATTTGTTAAAATGCACTTTACTTTATCTTTAATAATCATTTCATATAGATCGGAATGGGTGACATTTGTTTCTGAAAATTCATATTTTATTCGAATATATTTGTGAAAATTATTAAACTCGCCGAGGAAGTTTTCATTGAAGTCTTCTGGATAAGATTCTAAGACCAATTGGACATATTTTTCATATTCTGAACATGACTTATTTAGATCTGCAAGAAATGAAAACTTTTGTGAAACTTCGTGGTATACATCACCTCCTCTTTGCATTTGAGCATTGAGCGTGCCAATTATTACATTGAAAGTCTCAAGGCGGAATTTGTCTCTAGGATTCAAATCAAGCTCCTCTGCCTTTCGATCATTTACTTGTTTCTTCCTAATTCGTCTTCGAATTTCCTTATATTCCACATTAGGAAAAAATTTTCTTGCCTCACCTTCAAATTTTTCAAATTCATTCCTCATTTCAACGAGTTGACCCGATAAAGAATGATACAAATTGGAACACGTTTTAAGATATAATCCTTCTTCTTGGAGTCCTTTACTGGTGCGATGAAAAACTTGTAGAATATCATTCCACAAAGTGAGCATAAATATAAACTCAAAATCTTGCATTTTGTTTGAAATATTTTGTGATTCTAAACTGGTCTCACCTTTTTGGTTTGTGTCCTCAGCAATTCCATTTAAACCATCCAAAATTTTCGGAAAGGATTGTAATATTGCACTCGCAGCTACAGCGTGAGCTTCCCAACGAGTGTCCGACAGCGAGATTTAGAACGCTATCGCTGCCTATTAAAACTGCCCACCGATGAGTAGAAGCCGAAAAAAATTGTATAACAACTGCACAATTGAAAAAAAATCACTGCGATCGTACAAGAATCAACGGCACTACGACCAATCAAGTTTAGAGTATCTGCAGCGCATGGTATAAATACAGCATATTTAATAAGTTGTCAAAGAAGTCTTGCGGTATTTTCGTTAGTTGGCGCTGAATGCGCGTAGTTCTAGTTTTATTCGTCGCATCGGGTCATGCTATACCTTTTTGGAAAGCTCATTCACGCGCTAACACGTGTTTGATTGATTGTCGTTTTTTTTAAGTCGTTCGTGAGTTATAGCGTCGCAAACATGGAGCAAAATAAAGAGAAAATACGGCATATTTTACAGTACTACTACGATAAAGGCAAAAATGCATCTCAAGCCGCCGATAAAATTTGTGCAGTTCATGGACCCAATACAGTTTCCATTTCCATCGCACAACGATGGTTTCAACGTTTTCGTTCTGGTGTAGAGGTGGTCGAAGATGCGCCACGCTCCGGAAGGCCTGTCGTTGAAAATTGCGATAAAATCGCTGAATTCGTCGAAAGAGACCGGCATAGTAGTCATCAAACCGTTATAAACCATTTGAAGAAGCTTGGAGTCACTAAGAATCTCGATGTATGGGTGCCACACGAATTGATTCAATAAAAATACCGCCAAACTTTTTTGACAAACCATTATTATGTTTGTATCGACCTGACATACATATTAGTAGCATTATGATATGATATCTATTTTGCAACCCTCTAGATAACTGAGTACTATATTTGCCATCTCATCTCCGGCATGACTTTTTAAATTTAAAAACGTCATAAATCGTTCCACGGGCATACCATCAGACGACGATACGTATCTCAAAATGAAACATAAAGTTTCAGGGGGCAGGGCCATGCGGGTGTGTATGAAGGGTCACTCTCGGACTGCTCGCGCCTTGTGATTTCGGACATATTTATTTTGGATGAATATCGATAAAATCTAGGTATAAAATGAAACGCCAGCAGAGGATAGAGGTCCCTGGAGAACACAGGCCCCAAGCACGTGCTTGTAGTGCTTATACGTTAATCCGCCACTGGTCATTCCGTCTTATTGGAACCAAAGGAGGTCGACATCAATATCTTCCAACTCAGGTACAAAAAAGTCATTATCATTACTGCAAGTACGACACTTTTATTTATTAATGTAACCATAATTTTGATAAACTGAGTGTTAAGAACAGCTACATAAACACAAGCGTAGATAAAGTATTGCCTGAAACAATACGTCTTAAAAATTTCATAACTTTGAACGGAAAAAAGTAAAATTCGTGTTTTGATAAAACATTGTTTCCTGTTAGAAAGCAAATCATGGCGTTTGCTTGTTAATTGCTTTTTTATTAGCGTCCAGTTTATGAATCGTTTTGAAAGCCTTTCTCACATTTTTAGACACTTTGGTGGCATACTTAAATAAATAGTGGAGCAGCGTGTTAACGTTGACTCAGCATCCCTAAATAAAGTGGCAATTTTACGCAATTCTTTCACTTCAATTAGTACAAAAGAAATAAAACGCAGAACAAATTAATTTATTAATAATATTTTTATTCATTTGTACAAACATTAAACAACGCGTGTCAAGAAATTTTTAAGGAAAGTTTTTAACCTTTACCCTTACCGCCGCGTTTATTTAGGTACGCGTCACACAAAATTTATGAGCATAAGGAATTTTTGACAGTAATTTGACGCTGGCGCTTTTATTTAGGAATGGCACTCCTATAACTATACTTCGAGGTTTCATTCACAAGTTGTAAAAGTATTCAGATTCAGAAAGAGATTGTATTCCGTAACCCAAATGTAATGACTATGGTTCAATACTAACTACTTTAAGTACAGTTCTTTCTGATGTGGATCTCATTTTGAACAATTATGTTAAGTAGATTCTCCTTAACACTACTTCAAAAATTAATTAAGGTTGTGCATGTATGTATGTCTATATACTGTATTACGTGCATGTGTGTATAGGTACTTACGTTGCACCAACATTTTTTAATCCCAGAAAAGCTGGAGTAAATTGATATCGTACATATCGTCCAGCATTAGCATCTACTGAATCATCAATGGACATGCTTCCAGCCGCTTCAATTAATTTGTCCTCCAAATTAGGAGAAAATTGATTACTTGGCTTAGCTATCTCAAATAATATTGCACCTGAATCCAGGTCACGTATTTTAAATCGTGTAAAATCAATATCATAGATGTTGTCATGGATAGAACATAAGTAGTTTTCTGTTATTTCATTTAAATTAAGTACATCACTTGGTGATATAAACTTCGCCAGCATCGATGTTTTTCCGCTTGTTTCTCGTACATCTTTTGCATTTATATCATTATTAGTTGACAAGGTATTAAGTTGTTTACCAACGACACTCATTATAAAAATAGTGTGAAAGTATAAATAAACTTTTTTATTTAACACTTAAAACTTTGGTGATAAATCGGCTTGTACTGGCCAGTTTTCAAAATTAAATCAAAGATGTTGGAGTTTGAATAGTGCCCTTTACACAAATTTTAGATAATAGTCCCAATTGATTTTGGTGTTTATTTATACATGCAAACTTACAGATATTTTTGTATGCCCATGCGCATAACTAAATTGTTCATATGTATGTGGCAACGCCGTATTCACCGCTTATAAGCAACCCTTTGCTACGTTTACAACACTATCCTTTAGCAATGCTGTACTACCTTTTTCATTCTAGTTGTAAGCAACCCGTTTCCCAGAATCCTATCATTCTTTCCTTTTTCTACAAACCGCCTTGCCGAACGGACGTGTGCACAGTCAACATTTCTTCTTGTAAAAAAATATTTAAGTATTTTTAAATAAAGCAAATAAACTTCCAAATGTATATAAATAGGTATCCATTCAGTTGCTTTTTTACTATCGATATGCATTGGGTGGAAGGTTTAGCGGTAATGCTTTACTCATAGACCAAAGTACTACCTATTATCATTGTGTTTTTATTTTTAACATAACCCATCTTTTTTGTTAATTGTTTCACAAACCGTTGGAACGTCTTATGTACCAAGTTTGGTCCTGAAATAAAAAAATAGTAAAGTTTAACTATTCAAGATTATGTGTAGAAAACGACTTTTCAAAAGTAGATTATTTTCGGAGAAATCGAATGCTTTTTTCTCCAAATTGTCTTTTTCCAAACGGTGGCGAAGAACTGATAAGGAGCATGCATCAGTTTGTTTGTTAAAATATGGTCGGGAGAAAGCATGCCCAACGATTGGAATTTAAGTGTGCTCTGCTCAATCCAGAAAAAGTACCCCACAATCTGCGCCAACTACCGTATGATAAGTCTCCTAAATTTCGCATGTAAGGTTCTATCGAGCATATTGTGTGAAATATTAAATCCCACTGTTAACAATCTGATTGGACCTTATCAGTGTGACACACACCACAGTTTCATCGATTACAAACTGCTTTTGACAGCACGAAAATCAGCTGCCTTTATGCTGCGATATCTGAATTTGTTATTCCCGCAAAACCAATACCGCTGTGTAAACTGACGTTGAGCAATACCAAAAGCTCCGCCAGGATTAGGAAGGACCTCTCCGAGCCGTTCGATATCAAACGAGGTTTCAGACAAGTCGAGACCCTTTCTTGTGACTTCTTCAATATGCTCTTGGAGAAAATAATTCGAGCTGCAGAACATAATCGAGCTGCTGGCGTATGCCGATGATATTGATGTCATTTGCCTTAACACCCGCGCCGTTGATTCTGCTTTCTCTAGAATAGATGCAGCAACGCAAATGGGTATAGTGGTGAACGAGGGCAAGACGATGTACAATAACTTTGAAGTGGTAGATGACTTCGTCTATCTTGGAACTAACACCAACAATAACAACAACGTCAGTCTCGAAATCCAATGAAGAATATCTCTTGCCAACAGGTGCTACTTCGGACTAAGTAGACAATTGAGAAGTAAAATCCTCTCTCGAAGAACAAAAACCAAACTCTATATGACCTGTCCTGTTGTATGGTGCATAGGTATGGACGATGACAACATCTGATGAGTCGTCGTTACCAAGCTTTCGAGAGAAAGGTCCTGCGAAAGATTTATGGTTCTTTGCACGTTGGCCCCGGCAAATATCGAATTCGATGGAATAGTTCAGCGAATCAAGAGACAGCGGCTACGCTGTATAGGTCCAGGCTTTGCTTGGAATCTCCAATTGGCGCCACCTTGCGAAAAGAAGAAACGACTGGCGCGCTGTTGTTGACTCGGTTATAATCGCGTAAGCGATTTCTACGCCAGTAAAGGATATTTGCGCAAAATCAATGAGAGAGCGAGTAAGCTTATCAAACCGACGTGTAGTGAAAGAGGAGAAATAGTTACTTTTTTCCCGAGGCTAGAACAAAAGTAACCTATCGGGTAACGAATGCACTACTGCCAGTTACTTAACTTTTCTCCGTCTTGTAGGTACCAATTAGCTTCGATACACATACATAGGTTGCTATATATATTTCTGGACTAGGCAACACTAAGTGTTGCCAGGTGCAATCTGACATTTCCGTTGGAAAGTTTGACATTTTTTAGCATAACATTACTCAGAACGTTTTGTCATTTAATAGTGAATTGTTTTATTTACAGGGAATTAAAAAATTCATCTCGGCCAAAAAATGGAATTAACTCGTGAACATTTTCGTGCGATCATTTTTCACAACTTTCGACGTGGATTATCACGACAAGAGTGCATCGATGAACTAAAATCTTTGTATGGCTATGAAGCACCATCCTATAGCACTGTGAAAAGCTGTTACAACGAATTCAATCGTGACCGACGCTCGCTCAAAGACGAATTCCGTGAAGGTCGTCCAAAAACAGCCGTTGTGCCAGAAAACATCGATGCCGTACGTGAACTGATAATGCAAGACCGTCATGTAACATACCTTCAGATAGGGGCATGCCTATGCATTTCTCCCACCAGCATACATTCGATATTGCATGAACACCTGGCCGTAAAGAAGGTTTGTTCTCGTTGG
This sequence comes from Bactrocera zonata, assembly GCA_037783105.1. Classification (NCBI taxonomy): domain Eukaryota; kingdom Metazoa; phylum Arthropoda; class Insecta; order Diptera; family Tephritidae; genus Bactrocera; species Bactrocera zonata. The sequence goes on from JBAWJQ010006308.1 coordinate 109,438, forward strand.
ATCCCGCCCAATTTGACAATCGCTCAAAAAAAGGCTCGTGTGGATTGGTGTAAAGAAATGCTGAAAAAATACGATCGCGGTGCTTCAAAAGGCGTTTATAAGATCGTCACAGGTGACGAATCATGGATCTATGCGTATGAGCCCGAAGCAAAACAGCAATCGACCGTGTGGGTCTTCCAAGACGAGCCAAATCCAACGAAAAAAAAGCCATTTTCGTTGATAAATATGCCTATTTTCATTATTAGGCCAGAAATATATATAGCAGCCCTCGTATATATACATAAATAAATTTACATTAAGATCTCTTAATCATGTACAAAAATATTATTTTTACTTAATTCTGTCTGTTTTAGTTATGAATATTTCTGCAAAATAATAAAAATTCAAAAGAAGTCAATAGCTTTTTTTGTTATTAGAGTATCATATCTGTATTGAATGAAATAAATAATAACGTAAACAAATTAATAATTGCGATTTAATAACATATATACTTGTGTATACATAACAAGTAGAACCTTTAAATGAGTTTATTCCTGAATGCATATCTGTATTCATATTTGTAAGTTGTCAAAAGTTTACGTAGTACTGGTAAAGTTCTTATATTCGAATTTACCCCGAAAAACGTCAAAATCTCACTTTTATCTGTCAGAATTTTAATTTTTCTACTTTTTTAAGAAATATAACACGGAAATTCAGGTTTAGGTTTGTTATATTATTAACAATAATAGATTTTTCTATTTGGTTTTTTAATATTATTATATCAGAATGTACCTTAAATACACACATTAAAGGAAGAAGTTTCAAAAGCCAAAACATAATTTGGAACAAATCAAATGACATTAATTAAAATATTGTTCGAAAATGTTAACTCTTGTTAAAGGGGAGACGAAACAAGCTAATAGAACAGCGACATTATAAGGAGTGCGCGTCTTTCTTATTAATAGACAAATTGTTTTAATGCTGTGCAACTAACATCATCAATAAATTATCTCAATAAAAATGCTTAGGAAGAATTTAACATCTCATTCAGTTGGTTTATTTTCACCACACCAAAGAACATCTCTAAAAAAGAGTAATTGAGATATAAGTAACAGGTTTTAAATTCGGATAATGAGTAATAAAGCGTTAAGTGGTTGGAATTAGAAATAAAGAAAAGTTTATAGCCATTAATTTGGGACTTTTATTAAACAGTCCTGTAATCGAACTCAAGAGTGAGTTATAAGGTAGACGATTTATCGAGAAATCCGTTATACTATTATAGTTTGGTGGTGTATCTCACTTAGAGTGAGATGATGCGTAGTGAGTTGTGTATTTTCAAAGATGTGATGATAAAAATTTTATAAAATGAATTGATCAAAAATGGACTTTGGGTTGTTATATATGTATATGTCGGCACATTTAGACTGCGTAGTTGTGAGAATGAATGTGTGAGTGTACAGTTTCGGGTATTTCACCAGAAAACTAATTTTATCATTATGGTAATGTTGCATCAGCCTCTAAATGTGTTATGATTGGTTGTTTCTATTCTGACACTTCAAGAAGAACCGTTATTGTAGGGTGACAGCCTCTTGTCGCTGTCGCCGAGTGTGCTTCGAGGGTACAGGCATAAGCAGTAAGACGATCGAGAGTTTAGTTGTTTGAAGTTCAATAATTATGTAATAACTTATTAATTTATTGGGAAATACTCAATTTAAATTATTCCACTTACACTCACATTCGCGCGAGTGTTTAAAAAGAAAAATCAGTGTATTTATAAAAAGCACAATACATTAATAATTGTCGTATTATTACATATGTTACAAAATTGTGTTGGCAACGTAGCACAGTCCAATGTTTTTCAATGCTATATGTCGGCGCGGGCGGAACGATGTCGATCAGATCCAAAGGTAGTCTTGACGCGGCGCAATATAGATTCGGACGTTGATGCTGCGCGCGGAACGGGTGTTGCAACCGGAAGGTGTATCAAAACGAATGAGTTCACCATACTTTCGCCCAGCCTTTTTGATGATGTAGAAGAGTGGTAAGGTGTATTGGTATTGTGTTGTGATGTCGTCATCTGTGGTGAAATAAGCTGTCTTATTAGTGTGCGCCAGTTTTTCTGGGTAGAGTGGGTGGATGCCTAACTCATTTAAACAGAAATACTCGCCTGTGTAACCTTCGAAAAGCACTTCGCTCTAATGGAAAACGAAAAGACTCCGGCATATATGTATAAGTATATAGAAGTAAAACTTAAAAACGAGCTTTTTCCGGATAATGGTGATAATGTTTTATTTTTTACGTGATTCCGCCTGTGCTTATGACTAAATTACTTCCTTCTGTGAATATAAAAAATGTATAATATTATAATATATATAATAGTGAATGAACGTCTAGGTACAATCCCCATCAAAGCGAAGTTCTTCAACATATCGCTGATTTGCGCCCACGCCCGACGGAAGAGAAGGAGGATGTGAAGGGCGATGTGCACATGGATACCTTCTGTCTATCACAATATGATTAATTTGGTTGCGATTGTTTTGATCAAGAAAGCTCTACAAATACTGAAACCTGGCCCTATAAATTACCATGTTCGTTGTCGGAGGTGTAAATTTTCCGACCGATGCCTTCTTTGCGGGCACAATCCTCACAATCCTCAGTTCCACATTTCTCGATGAATAAAACTTTCATTAATTTGTGGTTTTTTCTACTTACATACCCTATAAAAAGTCTAAGCGCTCTTCTAAATCTACAGAATATTAGCTCTCGAACAGGGGACATTAAATTGGCTCTAAATTAAGCGGAATCAATTTACTATTTTAATTTTTCTAAGAGCATTTACATATGTACAAAACAGTTGGTATAATATTTTTTTCATTGCAGTTGTAACTACTAAACATAAAAAAAACTAAAGAATATTTTTTTTTTTGCTTATTGTATACTTCAAAAGAATTAATGGTGCTCTGCGTATAAATTGCAGAGAGTTTGGGTACTGTATAAGGTGATACGGCGACGAGAGCTGAGGCTTCAATGTTCCCTCGGTCAGAAGTCTTTCCTCATAAGTAAGTAAGTAAATTCCGAGATCTCGTTCAAGATCGATTATACCAATTGACGACGCATCTTAAAATTTTGTTTTGGAACAGCTGGATTTGTACAATAATGCTGGGGACTGAACTGAAACCGCTGTAAGGGATAAGTTGTTGTCGCTATCTATCGTTAACGTTATTGCTTGAAAATTTTCTGTACATATGCGGTTTTCTATCTGGTGTTTTATGTTGCTTCTTATTACAATGGCAGCTCTATGAGGTATAAAATAAAAAAAATTCCTGCCCGAATGCTTCACAATAAAAAGAATGCTGATAGTAGAATTTTGTTACGTTTCTAAAATACATTAATAGCCCTATTCTATTATTATTCTTACTCAAATCTCACATGAAAAAAGTACAAAACACTCACTACATGGGGTGAAAAGTACTTTGCCGTGAACCAGCTGCTTTACGAAAATAATACAAAGAAATGGATAAACAATAAAAGTGAGTAATTTTGAAAATCTATTAAATTTGCTACATTTGTAATAATTTCATTTATTTTTTTAGGATTTCAAATGTGAAAAAACAACTCAGGAGCAACTGCAACATTACAACATATTATTTAAGCATAAATACATAAATATATACATATATAGTGACGTATTCTGCCATACACACACGGTTTACAAAATTTGTTTACAGTATTTTGATCTTAATGCTCTAAGTGCTCTGAGTGCGGCTGTGGCAAAACTGCTTTGTTTGCAGTTTCGGTAGCAAAATTTGTGTACAGTATTTTGATCTTAATGCTCAAGTGCTCTGATTGCGGTTATCGCAAAACTGTTTTGTTTTCAGTTTTGGTTTATATTTCAACAGAAAGAATTTAGATTCATTCCTGTGGATGACAAAATGTAAATTCAGTCTTAAGTCACCATCTAACAAATAAAGACGCTCTAAAATTTTAAACAATTTTGAGTTGTTTTTTATTTTTATGGCATAGGGCCATAATAACGTAAGTGGCGCAGCCGGTCGTGATAACTTCAATGTTATCAGAATCAAAAAAACACGCTTATAGACGCCCACACCACGGTTAATATCGTGCTAAGTTCTAACAGAATCTTCGATAATAGTGCGACACCGTATAACGCAAAGTCTATTACAGCATAGATAAAACCTGAATAAAAATCAGGAAGACGCTACAGAATTCGGGAGAGGGCGTCAATCTAAAGGTTACGTCAATAAAACCGCGAAAGTGCTGCAGTGCAGCCAAATTAAAACATAAAATAAATAAAATTAAGAAATCAACAAAGTAAAACAAATTAAGAATAAAACAAATAAAATGAAAAAATCAACAATTAAGAATTTCAACCAAGTAAAATAAATTAAGAAACAACATATAGCAACAACAAATAAAACAAAATGCCAGACCCTGAAGCATCACCGACGGCTCTTTCAGACAGCAACATGAGCCAAGTCGCATACCAGATTGCTAATGTTGAGAAGTTCGAAGGAGATCCAAACACGTTGTACACCTTTATTAGCCGAATCGACTACATATGTATTGGGTCTTTATGTTACTGGAGACGCACGCCATATCGAGCGCGGTATCAGTGGAGATGTTATGCGCTGCATTGGAGTTGATGACATGAGAACTTGGGCAGACCTCAGACAACAGCTAATACTCAAATAAAAAAATCCTCAAAAAAGCCAACAACAACCACCAACACACTTTGAACTAACCCAATCAATAATCGATAAGCTACATTTGACCAGAACCGTTTTGGACAACAGTTGTAATACCAAAATCAACATCCATCATATTCAAATTCTGTTGTACCCAATCAACCTACTAAGCGAGTGAGACCATCCAATAGCGATCAGAGTAGGATGAGTATTGAAGAGTTAAGACATCAGGAGAAAGCTGATTATCAGCAACAAATATCACTTTACTATCCGAGTTATTATCGGGAACACCATGACCAAACAGACAACAGCAACCAGAATTTACCACAATTCCAACAGACCGATGCAAAAGAGACAGATGAGGACACACAAGAACCAGATACCGAGCAAGCAGAAAATTTTCGGCTATCAGCCCCGGAAGCCCCCAATATATAATAATACAAAAACAAAGACACAACCTTAAAGTGCCTTATTGACACCGGTTCCCCAACCAACATGATATCCCAGAACATATTCAGTCTACCAGTTCAGAACACAACAAGCCTGATTCACACCAGCAACGGACCACTTATCTTAAATAAAAGCATAACCATACCATCAAAATTTTTGTTCCCAACCCCAGAGGAATTTTTACTGCACCCTTTTTCTGAGAATTACGATCTTTTGCTGGGAAGAAAGTTGTTAGCACGGGCAGAGGCCGTGATAAATTATCATAAGCAAGAGGTGACTCTTTACAATAACAAATATCCATTGATAAACCACAACACAATACCAGAACAAAACCACTTCCAACACACACCTGACAATATACTAAATCAGCAGGACAATAATACACCAACTCTAAACTTCTTAGGGCATGATGCACAATTTACCAAACCGAGCCCATTCAAATTGGAGCTTCTTAATTTCGAGGAAAAACAAAAGCTGTGGTCTCTTTTGCAGAGGTACCATCATATACAATATCATGAAGGCGATAAGTTGAAATTTACCAATCAAACCAAACATACTATCAATACCAAACACACTTTACCCATTTATTATAAATATCAGTTTTCCTCAAGCCTACGAGCAAGAGGTTGAGAGTCAGGTAAAGGACATGTTGAATTAGGGAATATTACGCCCTATAGCCCCATCTGGGTAGTCCCAAAGAAACAAGACGCATCAGGCTAACAAAAATATAGAATTGTAATAGACTACCGAAAATTAAATGAAATAACGGTTAGTGACAGATATCCAATCCCAAACATGGACGAAATCTTGGGAAAGTTGGGAAGATGCAATTATTTCACCACTATTGATTTGGCCACGGGTTTCCACCAAATTCAGATTGACCCGGAATCTATTGCAAAAACGGCCTTTTCCACTAAATTCGGCCATTTCGAGTATTTGCGTATGCCATTCGGACTTAAAAATGCATCATCCTCCTTTCAACGTTGCGTGAATGACATTTTCCGCCCACTTTTAAATAAACACTGTCTCGTATACCTAGACGACATAATAGTCTTTTCAGCATCCCTCGACGAACACTTGAGGTCACTCGAGCTGGTTTTTGAAAAACTACGAGAAGGAAGCATCGAAAGCCTGGCCCCCATGTCAGTGTGGAACTTTAATCCGAACTAAACCTCCTACCAACGTCATGTACCATTCCCCCCGGTACCACCGTCAAGTATTACGTCGGGAGGATGGTTGAGTGACACTCATGCGTAGGTGATGGTCAAAATGCATTCAGTTGCAAGTTGCATTTACTTGGCCTCACCTCTGTTGGTCTGATAACCCCCCTCGTGCATTGTTCGTCGCCAACCCTTCCCGTCACGTCAATGTTTGTGTGTTTGAGTCGTGGTTTTCCGTTACATTTAACAGCTCTCTTCTCAGCCGCTGTTCACTTGCACGTTGGGATTTCATAACCCTGGCCGCAACTTCGCAAGCAGCTTTCTAATTCTCTACCGATTCGACCATTTGGCTTACCGAGTTATCGGGAGTTGGGTCTACACCAGGCCCGTCCAACATAATTTTGTGAAGGGCCAGGTTTAGCATTTTCATAACCGTAGCGGGCCAAAAATAAAAAATAAAATGACGTTTAGTTTTGGTATATTTATTTATTTATAAAAAGCAACATCACATAAATCTTAATATATTATTATTAATGTAACTATGGCCTTAGCATATAAAGACATTCTTATTCTTAAAATCCAATTAATGAGATGTCTGACATTTTTTCTGTTTGCACAGCGCATCTATGTCAGCTGGAGTTTTATAAGTGGCTATGCCCAAAATGCCTTTCAGATGGCTATCTAATATAGATGATCTGGTTTTTGATTTGTTAAATTTCATGCGAGAAAACAGCTGCTCGCAAACATATGTACTACCAAATAAAGACATTTGTTGAATAGCCAGCTTAGTAAGGTTTGGGTATTGACTGGGTGTAATATACTTTTTGTAAAATTCAATTAAGTTTGGAAGACAATTATTATGAACTGTTTTTAGATGAGAGCTGCTTTGCAATTCTATTAACTCCAACTGTAAATTCAGCGCAGCGCCTTCAATTTCAACATCAAATGGATTTTGAAACACTTTCACGCAGGGAGTTTGCGATTTGAAGTCTGCGAATCTGTCGTCAAACTCGTTCCTTAATCTTTGTAACATCAACACGTACTTGTCAAAATCCAAGGTATCTTGCTTTCTTGTAGATGAGGTCTCCCAATGAATCAACTGCTTTTGTTCCAGCTGCTTTTCCAACAACAAAAGCTTTTTTGTGAAAGCTAGAACGTGTTCGTATAACTGTGTGCATAGTTGGTCTTTCCCTTGCAGTTTCAAGTTAAGGTCAGAAAGATATTTAGTTATATCAACCAGGAAAGCCAGATCAGCCAACCACTGCTCATCAGTAAGGAAAGTAATTTATTGCTCTTTGTTGTCAAGAAAAATCTTTAAGTCGTCCAGCAGGGAATAGAATCGTTTTAGTGTAGCTGCTCTGCTGAGCCAGCGAACGCGACTGAAGTATACAACGTCTTCGTGATCTGAACCGACATCAGCCAGAAAAGCCTGGAATTGTCTGTGGTTAAGCCCTTTTGCGCGTATAAGATTATCTGTCTGCACTACTTTATCCATCACATGTTTCAGGTATAGAACTTTTGCACATAGCTGTTCTTGGTGAATAATACAATAAGCTGTTTCTCTTCCCTGTCATTGCAGGCGCATCATCTGTTGTTAAGCCGCAAAGATTTTCTGTTTGAAGTTCATATTTTTCTATACAACTTTTAACTTCTTCGTAGATGTCTTGTCCAGTGGTTGTATCTTTCATTGAACGCAAATCTAACAATTCCTCGATAACGGTATAGTCTTCTGATACTCTTCTCACGAAAACTGCCAACTGGGCTGTATCTGACATATCAGTACTTTCGTCGAGCGCTAAACTATAGAAAACACATTTCTGCAATTGCGTTTTTAAAGACAACTCAATATCGTTGGCCATGAAATCAATTCTTCTTATATTTTTTATTATTCTTTCTGCTCCGGACAGGCTACTGAAGCGAATATCTCCAAGCATTCCTTGACGAACTCTCCGTCTGATAGAGGTTTGCTTCGCTTGGCAATGACTTCTGCTATCATGAAACTAATTTTTGTAACAGTTTCGGAATTTTCTTTCGGTATTTTGAACATCGCTTGTTGACCGGTCATATTTTTTTTAACGAATTTACGCGATCAATTCCAATTTGACCTTTGTACTCATCATATTTAGAAGCGTGTTTTGTAGAATAATGGCGCTTTATATTGTGTTCCTTGCAAACTGATATTTTTTCGTGACATATATACATATATAGTTTCATTTTGTTCTATGACAAAAAAGGCTTCCATCCAACTATTTTTAAACATTCGACATTCTGCATCAACTTTACGTCTCTTTTCTGATGATGACATATTGATCTGAAAAATTTTAATTGTAGCGCAACTCATAAATTATAACTAAAGAAAAACATCATAACTAAAATAATTACATTTTTGGAGAATTGCATTATTTGCTTACCGTTTTAATATTTCAATGCAATAATTCACGAAATAATATACGTAGTGCCAAAGGCTAGAAAAACAGAGGTTTCTTTATTAAAAACACAACTAATTCACAAACTGATTTAACGCAAAACACTGCTCCGATCGTTGTCTTAAAACTGTCAAAACAAGTTGAATCCGATTTATTGAGAGCCGTTTTTTTCTACATGGTGTAAGCACACATTCATCGTGTACATACACAATCACACGCACACGTACGCAAATAAGAGACAGATGACTTTTGAAGTCATTACTAATTACTTATTTTTCAAACAATTTGTATGTAATTAATATTATGTATATTAATTTGTACAAAAACAAATGCAAAGGCTTTCCAAAAATGAAATTTGTGGTGCGAGAACAAAAACAATTTGTTTTTTTATCGCTCCCAAATTATCATTTTTTTGCGTAGGATTTCCTATTACTTCTTGGTTAACGGATCATAAGAAAAAATGATGAATGTTGTTGCTATTTTTTCCACAAAATTTGCTGGAGCGAGAATGCGAAAAAACAAATGCACAGGTTTTCCCATTAGCTCGTGCTGATGTTTGTGACGAAAATATTTCTCATGAATTTGTTGTTGCGCTATTTGAATCAGTTCGTGCCATATGGCACGCTTCTTTTGTTTTGTTTTCTTTTTGTACATGTACGCGTTTTGCTTGATATACTCATGAGATTTAAACCAATTTGTACGCACTTGCAAAGTACAGTACTTTATAGGTACTCTTTTTTATCAACTACTTATTTTATTTACTACAGGGAGCACTGTTTTACTTGCAATAGAGTAAGTTTTTTAATTGACACACACATGTAAACATATAGAAGCAAACCTATACAACTGGGATGCCCAAAGACTCTAAGAGATGAAGGGCCTATGCGGGCTGGATGGTGGCCCGGGGGCCGTATGTTGGACACTCCTGGTCTACGCATTTTTTAAGAGTTGCCTCTCATGATCACATTTTGGGCAATAGAAGAATGTGTGCACTACATTTTCGACGGTATCGCCTCCGCAATAATCACATGTGTCGTTATTTTCGTGCCCGAATCTTTTCAAATATGCTTTGAAGCAACCATGTTCTGTGAGGATTTGCGTTAGGTGGAAATCTACCTCACCGTGTAATCTATTTAACCATGGTTCGACGTTGGGGATCAGTCGGAATGTCCACCACCCGTTTCCGCTTTCCTCCCAGCATTTTTGCCATTGATCCACTTTCTCTGCCCTTGCTATTTCTTTTGATGTCTTATGCGGTACCCTGTCATTTGTACAGCATTGAATCTCCTTGGCCAGGAGGTCTAAAGTTTGTAAGCCCGCAATAACTAGGGCTGTGCGGAATGCAGAACATACTTTTAGCGCGCAAGTGGCATATATCGAAAAAACGCCACGGCGATATGATTTTACTTCTAGGGCTTTTCCCCATATCTCGACGTCGAACAGCGCGACTGACTTTAATACACCAGCTTTTTGGGTACTTTCCGTCGCAGTGTTCCATCGTAAATGACATTCCATAGTAGCGGCCCAAGTACAAATCCTTGGGGTACTCCACCAGAGACTTTATATTTTTTAGAGCCATCGCATGTGTTGTAGCACAAAGTTCTTTCCTCGAAATAGCTAACTATTATGTTGTAAAGGTGACGAGGTACGGACAAGTTTTTAGGGCACAAAATATACTGTGCCAGGATGCCGTGTTAAAGTCATTCTTTACATCCAGGGTCACAATCATACAGTACTGTATTGTACCTCCTTTCCATCTTTTCCCGCTTATAGCCCGTTCAGCTAGGGTCTTTACTAGGTTTACAGCTGCAATTGTGGATCTTGCCTTTCTGAATCCGAATTGGTTGGGTGATAACCCACCGGCGTCATCGATTGCATTATTCAGCCGTTGGTATATGATCCGCTCCAGAAAGCGGAGTCTAACATGCAAAGGGGCCGGAAAAGGGACGGTTCTGTCATCCGTTTGTTAGGTTTCGCAATAATATTAGGTTTTGCCTTTTCCATATGGTGGGAAAGCGGCCTTCCTGGATGAATGTATTATACACAGTTCGAAAAGGGGTCTATTTTTCTAGCAATCGCTGTTTTTAGCGCTATATTCGGAATTCCACCTGGTCCCGGGGCTTCAGATGGGTTTACCCGTTTGCATGCTTCTCGGACTTCTTCATTCGACACAGCCGGAATGACCTGGGCTTGTGGTACTCTCACGATCTCCTGATGGAGTGGGGGTCGGGTAGGGAAGAAGACCGAGACTATTCTCTCAATTGTTGAGGGGGAGGTTGGGCATTTGCCCGCCAGTGCGAAGTTTTCCCATTACCGTCTTATAACCGAGTCCCCAAGCGTTGTTTTCAGTATCGTCGCACAGTTTAAGGAAACATTCCTGTTCGCTTTTTCTAATTGATTGTTTTAGTGATTTTCTCTTGTCCTTAGGCGACAACAAATTTTCGGGGAGAGTAGCAGGTCCAAAGCCTTCTTCGAAGAGGTCTGGGTCGAATGTTTTGTGTCGCCATAAACTTCTTGTTAGGATCAAATATATTGGCATAGTGATCGCTGAAAGTGTACTGATCGCTAATATGCCAATGCGATCTACGAACTAGGCTTGAGCTTACGAAAGTAAGATCTATCACTGATTGTCGGCCGCCTTTGTTGAACGTATATTGGTTACTTGTGTTGAGTAGCAAGGTAAACAAAAGCTTCAAGTAAGACTTTGCCCTTACTATTAGCTCTTTTGCATCATTTAATAGTCTAGGCATTAAAATCGCCAGCTATTACCAATTTAGTTTTACCTCGGGCGTCTGTCACAATGCTGTAGATAATATTCTTAAATTCTTCATTATTGATGCTGGGGGGTAAATAGCAACTATATATATGTATGTCGCTAACTTTAGCTCAAACAAAGTCATTGAAAGAGCATGTAGACTCCAGTTGAGGGAAGCTAGGGTTACATTTCCATATAGCAGCCTTATTTTTTGTGTCACTTAACCAGTTTATGTTCCGTCCGGTTTTGTATGGTTCGCTGAGTAATGCCAAGTCTATCATCCTCCTTATTAGCATGGAAAGGTATTTGCCTGTTTGGCTTTAGCTGACATTTCCTCAGCTACGCCTACAGCAAACCTTTAGTACTGGTGAGCACGGAAATTCCTCAGGAATAAAACCCTCAGAAGTTTCTTTTAGTGTGGAAAGTGGGTTGGGGAATGTGATGTTTTTTTCTCTTTTGTGGAAGGGAGAGAGATAATATGTGCTCTTTGCAAATTCTCTTTTCTGTGTACCTTCACACAAGGAAAATAGATATTTAAAATACATTTTATCACTTACTTCTTTTACAAAAAAACCCCTGCTCAGTTCTGTCAGTTCTGTATTTTGTCTTGGATGATAAGGACACTGTTTTCGCGCACTTGGAAAATAATTTTGGGGTATTTCCACTAGTAGTTGGTGCCATAAGCGGAGTACCAGCAAAACACGTCACTTTCACTTCACTTCTCTTGTACAAAAGAAAACCATGTGACGGACGCTTTGTCTCGAGTATTATTTTTAGTGAACAGACCCAGCACAGTGCAGAAGAAGACAACGGTGACTTGATTTTTATAACAGAAAGACTAATTAACAGACAAGTAATATTTTCTAAAGGCTCACCAAACATCAAAACTACAAAATATTTCAAAAACACATAACTCAAATCTTTTATGACCCTATGACCGAAGAAAAAGCTAAAGAGTATTTGATCAACTATTTTTGTGGCAAGAATAGCGCGTTGTATATTGAAAGCAACGCAGATTTCGAAATCATTCAAACCGCACACAGGGAGATCATAAACAAGAATTATACAAAAATTCTTCGCCTGATTTTGTTGAAAAACGTACTTACTTATGCAGAATTCAAGGAGCTGGTCCTGACTACTCATGAAAATCTTCTACACCCCGGAATTCAGAAAACCACTAAACTTTTCTGTGAAACTTACTATTTCCCAAACAACCAATTACTTATCCAAAACATTATAATGAATGCCACATTAGCAATTCGGCAAAGACAATCCATTTAAACCAAAAAAAAAATTGTAAAACAAACAGACGCTCATTACAAGATCACTAACAGAAACAGAGTTACCCATTATTACAAAAAATTTAAAAAACATAAGAAAATTAATCAGATCCCAACTCCACAATAGCATTGCTGCTCATTTTGACTGGCACAGGCCACATACAACAAATCCAAATAAATGACATTACCACCGGCTTCGGGTATCTCCTTTTTTCGGACAAACCAATTCAGATACCATCATCGTTTGAACACCATTGTTTAACCATCAACTTGACAAAAATTAACCAGGTAACAGATTACTTTGAAGAAAAGCTGCGTGGCGGTTACCAGGCACTACAAATCAAATTTTTATACAATAAACTAAGAAGAGAGTTGAATGGGATAACCTTACACCACAAGAGCAGGGAGAAACGTGAACTTTTTAACATTGTGGGCTCATCCTTGAGATACCTTTTTGGAACACTTGACGATAACGATCGCTCAGGGATAAAAAAAATTGGAGGCAAGGACGCACGACTCGGTGAGAATACATGAATTAAACGACGCCATACAACTAATAAACACTGGAATGCAAAACATGGAAAACCCTAAAGGGATTCTCTTTGTCTTGCAAGATTGCAGATTACAAAAATCCTATACCAAAATACACAAGGGCACGAGAGCACTGCAGAATCTAGTGATATATGAACGACTGATTCGATCAATTTGTTGTAAATGACTATTGTGAATTGGCGCACCTTCTGCATTCATTCTTAACAAAAAACAAAAACACGTAACAAATCTTTATAACTTAAATATAAATTATAAAATCTGTTTAAAATTTACCTTCCTCAACAATTTAACGTATTCAAGTAAAATGACGACAAAAACATGGTTGCAATTATATTTTTGTGTGACACGCCTGACGTATTTTACAGCCCTTGCAAATATTTTTCTGCATGTGTTTGTTGTTGTGCCGTTGCATTAGGTGGAAAAATCTGCAATTCTTGCACCGTGCAATGAACTATATATATACGAACTAATGCAATTTTTGGAATACATAGAAGACATAGATGGGAATGCAACTCTCTAGACTAGGACTGTTTAACCGCAAACTATTGAATTACGACAAACTCGAAAACGTTGACAGCCAAAATATTTTAAGCAATAAAACATCCGCTTGGATAAATTACAATGATAATCAATTATTAATTATATCATACCTACCAGAGATCTGCAGCTATTCCCTTTTTTAAGTTATTGGTTGAATAACACAAAAAAGAGTTTTTGTGAATATAAATCAAAATTCAACATACACAAATATCCACAAAAACACATTTAAGCAAAGCACACGTAGGGAGAGTATGAACAATGAGTAAGTTTCTTTTCCTACGACCCGATATTGTGCTCATTCTCTCATGAGTCAATAATTCAATCACGTCAAAGTGAAATGATTCAAAGCACCAAGAAACACCAATAGTATTTTTGAATGATTTAAGTGACTTGAGTATTTTCAGTTTAGCTTTATTGTGTTTGCTGCTTTTTTTATTTATTTTTTATTTATTTATATTATATGTTGGTAATTTATTTCACTACTTATTTATAATGTTTTCATACAGTTTTATACGCAGCAATGAAGATTTTTCGCATGACTTTAAAAGTTACTACTAAGAAACTAATAGCTCGATTTTATTTTTTTAATAGTTTTTATTTGAAAATAACAAAATGAGATCATCCATGTTTTAAAACTAACATACATAAGTTAACAAAATTCATAAATCGTTATGTTAGAATTAATGCACTTGAAAAAAGAACTAAAATACTCATTTAAAGCTACATATAAAATGAAATAAGTTTTGTTAGAAAAATTTATAATTTTTTGTTGTAAATTAAATTTAAGAAAATAATGCTGTCTACTTTCTTTGGCGCTATTCTGTTGCGCTTTTCTGTAATAATGTTACCGGCAAGCGAAAACACTCGCTCTGATGCTGCACTGCTAGCAGGAATGGCAAGAACTTTAAGTGCTAACTTAGACAACCTCGGATATCGTTGGCTATTATTTTTCCACCACTGCATAACATCAAAATTTTCGAAAAATTCCACATTTTCTCTCGAATAGGGACGTAGTTCATCTGACACATTTTCAACTTCTGTTAAAGAAGTATTCGTACATGTCAACAGATTTGGAAAGAAGAAACTCTCTTCATTATTTGAAGAAGATTTTCCTACTGGTAAATTCATGAAAGATGATGCTGTATCTTCCAGTATAGAAGAATCCGATAACCCATTCACATCTGCTATTTCAGCAGTGCAAAACATTTCAATTTCGTTTAACTGGCTTGGTTGGAGACGCAACGCTGGAGGATAAAAATAATAAGCCACTTTGTGCCATATATTCAAATTTGGAATCCAAGTTCCTTCTATACCTTCCAAAATTAATTTTAACGCAGAAATTGCCTGAATATCATTTTCATTGAACTTGCAAATTTAATAGCACTTCTGCCCTTCCATTTTTTGCTGAGCTTATAAACACCCATAGCTATTTTTCCCACTAAGTCTTCGGTAGACTCCATTGTGTTAGGTCAACTTGAAATAAATTATAATATATAAATATCAGTATATACCTTTACAAAAAACCGTTAACACTATAACACTTACAAAAACAGATAATAACGAAACAGTTTCTCAGCACGATACAAAATTTACACTTTTATTCTTTAAATTATTCAAATAATTTTTATTCTTACATTCAAAAAAGTGAGTAAAGTCAAATTATTTGTTTACTATTGAGAGTGTCATAAATTGTTGTCACTCATATGTATAGAAATATTTTGAGGTGTTTTTTCTTTTGGTGGGAATGATTCTTAGTCATTTTTTATATTATTATGAGTACTCATTTGCACCAATTTTTATGGCTCATGACTTAAGTGCACTAATTTTATTGGTACCAATTGCAGATCTCTGATACCTACTAACTATTTGCTAACAAACACACTTAAAATAATCGCCTGCCCAGACCCCAACGGCTATCAGCTAGAATATACAGACACAATCCTATTTTTAAAGAATGAATAAAGCCTATAGTAATGAAAACAAAGAAATATACAATGAATGCGGCACCAATATTTGTAACTTCAAGCCAGTAAACACAAGAGATCTAATAAAATACATAGAGCCTAATATAATCATTACAGTCGATCTCTTTTTAACGCGGTTTGCCGGGACACAAATTTATCCGCGTAAAAAAAACCGCGTAAAAAAACCCACATTTCAATTTAAATTTATTTATTCGTTCCTATTTTAAGAAAAATCTGCCAAAAAAAAAAAAAATCCGCGTTAAAATAACCAAAATTCCAACTGAAACTTAAATTTGGGGAAGTAAACAAATTTATTACATATGCACATATTCGCTATGCGTTGATATATTCTATATCTTTTAGTTTTACAGAATTTGGACAAAAAATCATATTGAGTTCAATTACATATATCCGCTATGCATTGATATATTTTAAATATTTTAAATCTGTTTTACAAGATTTGTGCAAAAAATCACATTGAGATCAATTGTAACTTAAATTATATTAAACTACGTACAAAGCAGTATTTTAGTTCTTAAAATAATCTGTTAATAATCTTTGGGGTTTTTCTTTATGCATCCCTTTATATAAATCCTGGTAGCATTCCATAGCGTTTTTAAAATCTCGACGAAACTTTGATAAGCGTTCATCATTAGGATCATGATCTATAAAATGATTTTCAAGGTCAGCAGCTTTGTCTAATCCTTCTCGAAGTAATTTTGACGAAAGTGAAACGGGTGGAGAGCTTATTATTATCAATTGCATGAATAATTTCCGCATCATCTAGAGCATACAGATCAAACAGTTCATTAATATCGTCAATATCCATGTCGTCAAAACCTTCACCGCCGATGCTTTTGGCTAATTCAAATATTTCCGCGTAGGTAACAAGTCCTTCATTATCACTTTCTTCTTGTAACACAACATCCTGCCAAAGATTTTTCCAGCATTTACTTAGGGCGGTTTTTGTAATATCCTTTACGGCAATTTTAATACAATTCTTTACACTAAAATCTTTCAAAGCAGAAATCACGTTAATTGCGGAATTACTTTCCAATTTATTCAAAATGAACCTAAACGAATGCTTTATGTAATAAGTTTTTAAAGCTGCAATGATGCCTTGGTCCAGCGGTTGCAAAAGAGATGTTGTGTTTGGGGGAAGAAATAGCACTTTGACGTTTGGGTGCTCAATAACTGGGTGTCCAAGTGCATTGTCAATTAAAAACTTAAATTTCAAGTTTTTAGAGATCATGTATCCTCTTACTTCAGGCACAAAACACTTTTCGAACCACTCCTTGAAAAGCGATGCGGTCACCCAAGCCTTTTTGTTTGCCATCCAATGTACTGGCAATTTCTTTAGATCAATTCCTAAAATCGGAAAACATAAAATTTTTGCAAATCAGCTATTAATGATTAAAACTTACCTTTCAAAGCTCGCGGCTTTAAATTTTTGCTCACTAATAGAGGTTTGAAAACCTTGTCCCCTGATGCATTGCTACACAGTAAGAGCGTGATACGCTCCTTTGCTGTTTTAAACCCGTGCACCGATTTGGTTTGTTTAACTACGTAAGTGCGGCTTGACATTTTCTTCCAGTATAGACCGGTTTCGACCGCATTGAAAATTTGGTCTGCAACATAGTCATGTGCTTTAATTGTGTCTGAAAAAGTTTTCGGGAAAATTTTTGCTGCCTCTTCATCTCCCGATGCACTTTCGCCTGTTATCTTGACGTTGTGCAGCGAGTTTCTTTTCAAGAAGCACCTAAGCCAACCATTACTTGCACAAAATTGTTTCGTATTTTGCATATTTGAACTAGATGGTTTTTCGCATTTAAATTTTTCATAAAACACAGTGGCCTTTTCTTTTATGCACCTAGTATCCACAGGAATTCTTCTATGGACGTGGTCCTCAATACACCATACAAGCGCGCGTTCAACTTTAACCATTACGACATCTCTAGTGTTGAACGAATATGTAAGGCTACTGGAACCCTAGAGAAGGCGCGCTATGAGCATTTTGCTCACACAATTTTTTAATTGAAAAAATTTCTATGTTCTATGTCATTGCACCACTTGTTACGCTCAGTACCTTCGCTCAAAGTTGTGTTCCACTTGTTCACAATCACTCGCTGTAATCAGTGCATGTTTTAAAGTGTTGATAGGTGGCTGATTATTTAGTGCGGTAATTTGCTCACTACGCGACAAACTACGAAAGTTTGTTTTGCTTTGCCAATAACTCAAGTTTTCCCATTGAAAGTGGTGGTTTGCATCAATTTTAGCACTCGTATGTAATTAAAATGGAAAGCAAGCGTTGTTGCCGTGCGGGGGATGTATCACAAATTACGTCGTGGTTAGAAGAAGTTTCAGCCAATGAAGAATTAGAACAGGACGATGACCATTTTCTCCCTGAAAGTGATTGCGAGAGCATTCATAGTGATCACAATACTGACACTGATCAATCTGTTGATGATTTGGAAGAGAATTTCCTTAACGGTTTTGAAGAGGCCCCACGTGGAAAACACACATTTTATTGAGGCAGAGATAAAAACACAAAATGGGTGCTTAGTTGTCCTGTTTCTAATGTTCGCACTAGGCAGTGCAACATTATAACGCATTTGCCAAGTGTGAAAAGCATTTCGAAAACTGTAGAAACACCAATACAATACCTTGCTTTGTTTCTGACTGATTCCTTGATCTCAAAAATTGTCAGATATACAAATTTATATATTGAAAAAATAAGTGATGCATATGGACGTGGCAGAGATTGTAAATCAACAGATTCTGTCGAGTTAAATGCATTTATAGGTATCTTATACATGGCTGGGTTAAAGAGAATGAACCATACAAATTTAAAAGAGACGTGGCTTCAAGACGGCACTGCTCCAGATATTTTCAAAGCCACAATGTCCTTGAAACGATTTCTGTTTTTAATTCGTGTAACAAGATTTGATGACGTTGACTCACGTTCACTTAGAAGTGAAGTTGATAACTTAGCCGCTTTTCGTGAAATATTTGACGACTTCGACAAATCCTGTGGTGACTGTTATACTCCTGGAGAATACTGCACTATTGACGAAATGCTTGAATCGTTTAAAGGACGATGCAAGTTCAGAGTATATATTCCCAATAAACCTGCCAAGTACGGCATAAAAATTAATGCATTAGCCGACGCAAGAACTTTTTACACTTGTAAAATGGAGGTATATTGTGGTAAACAGCCATCCGGCCCTTATCAGCTCGATAATACAGCTGCCAATATCGTAAAGAGAATCGCTGCACCAATTTTAAATACCGGAAGAAATTTAACTATGGGCAATTATTTCGTTTCTATTCCCTTAGCTGATGAGCTGTACAAACAATATAGAACCACTATTGTAGGAACAATCCGAAAAAATAAAAAAAGAAACTCCACCACAATTTATTACAAGTAAAGGAAGACCAACCCCAGATACAATGGTTGCATATGCCGAAAACAAGCTTCTTGTTTCCTACATTCCAATGAAGAAAAATAAAAAAGTCGTACTGATGCTTTCATGTCTTCATGCGGATGGCCAGTTAAATAATGAGTCCGATGATAACAACAAACCCGAAGTAATATTGTTTTACAATTTTACAATAGAACAAAGAGAGGTGTAGATACCGTCGACCAGATGAACGTACGCAGTTTCCCGCAAAACTTGCAGATGGCCCATGAGGCTATTTTTTACTCTGCTTGACATAGCTGGTATAAATTCGCAGAATATTTATAAGGGAAATACGCAGAACTTAATTCAGAGAAGGACTTTCTTGAAAGAAGTGCCCTTGATATGATAAAGCCACATATTGTAAAGCGACAAGTCATTCAAACTTTACCAAAACATCTAAAGAATTCAATAGAACGCATTGCACCAGGTCTTGATTCACCAAACCAGTCTAAAGAAAACGGCTTTTGTGATTTCTGCCCCAGAAGGCAAAATAGACGCACAAAAAAAGGTTGCAATTTATGCGGGAAATTACTCTGTACTGAACATTCAAAGTATACATGTCCTACTTCTTTCGACAGGAAAATTAATGAAGATTTCTCAGAATAGTGATATATAGCCATGTAAATACTTTATATATGTCGGAGCGCTAGTACAATTATTTTGTAGGTCAGTGTATATGCGTATGCCGAAGTGGCAATATTTTGTAAGTAAGTGTATGTGCCAGAGCGTCAGGCTCGGCGCAGGCGACGCATAGGCGGCATATATTGCGGTACTTTGTCTTGCAAATGCGCAAATAAGCATAGTAACAGGATAGAGATACTGTTACTGAGTGAGGTCCGATCGTATTCCGCGAACTAAGAAAGAACACAACTGTTATGGAACCGTTATGTGTTTTAAGTATGAAAGGAATGCGTGGTCATTGAGCGCTGTGCTCGCTCAAGTAGAGTTCAGTTGAGAAAGCGGCATTGAGACGATCGGAACTTACTGTGCTTCTTTAAAAATAAACTACTAGTGGTAAAGTGAAGTAAAGTAGTAAAGTGAAGTAAAGTGAAGTGAAGTGAAAATTAAAATAAAGTAGATGAATTCAAATGAGTCTCCTACATCAGAAGTGGGATCGGCTGAGCCTACAGTTCAAGATCCGGGCCAGATCCTCGCAGCTCTTGAAGCACAGAATCGAAATCTAATGGACATTATTAAGTCCATGCAGACTCCAATGCCGATAGCAGACGCAAGGCCTGTCCACGTTGCTTTGCCGAAGTTTAATCCCGATTGTGCTGGAGCGGACGCCTCTGCATGGTGTACAACGGTCGACTTGATATTTGCTGAAAATACTCTGGAAGGTGGCGCACTTGTGATAGCATTAAGCAAGGCGCTAGACGGCAGCGCATCACAATGGTTGTCCCAAATATGTTTCGCAGGGATAACCTGGACACCATTTAAAGAGCTATTTATTCAACGCTTTGTGGGAGTGGAAACAACTACAGCGATTCTACTTAATATTTTGAATGGTCGTCCAAAATCTGGAGAGGGATTCGCAGAATACGACAGTCGAATTGTTACATCACTCATGTCTAAGTGGAAAGCTAAAGACTTGGAAGAAATCGCTGTGTCGGTAGCATTGGGACACATGGCGCAAATCGACAATAGTTTGTTGCGATGGGTATATACGACCAACGTAAGAAGCCGCAATGAGCCACAACAACAACTGCAGCCCCACGCTTTTAAGAAGCGTAATACGGAAGAGGATTTATACTCAACCGGCCCAGAGCGGAAGAAGTTTAAGTTTCAAGTGAAATGTCATCATTGTGGAAAAATTGGCCATAAAATTGCCGAATGCCGTAGTCGACTTGAAAGAGGACAGAATGCAAAAGGAAACAATCAGAACGGGAGCAGCTATGCTGGAGTGAAAGATCGGTCCAATATACGATGTTTCAAGTGTAACGAAATAGGACATTATGCTACTTCATGTCTTAAAATCCGGACCAGTGGGAACGAGAAGGGCTATGAGAAACGAGCGGACATTTGCACTGTGGCCCCGCCAAGGGGTATAATAAATTTATCAGGTGAGTCCGTTCCATTTTGCTTCGACTCCGGCGCTGAATGTTCATTGGTCAAGAAAAGTGTTGCAGATAAATTTAAAGGAAAGCGATTTAACAGTATTGTAAAATTAAATGGTATAAGTAACGACTCCACCTGTAGTACATTGCAAATACTTACTAATATAAATATTGAACAGTATTGCCTAGAAACTTTATTACACGTTGTTATGGATAAATATTTGATATACGACGTATTGATAGGCCGCGAAATATTAAGTCAGGGCTTTAGTGTAACAATAGATGCTGAAAAGTTCAGTATTTACAAAACAAAAAGAGTTGATGTCGTAACTTTTGCGAATTATGAAAATGTGGTAGATTCCGATGACGACCTGAGTAAGTCAGATAAAACGGTTTTAAAAGGCATTCCGAAACGATATTCTGATTGGTTTATAGAAGGAATACCACAGACTCGTGTAACAACAGGGCATTTGGAAATTAGGTTAATAGATCCACAAAAAACAGTTCAGCGTCGGCCATATAGACTTAGCGAAGATGAGAAAAAGCATGTACGTTGTAAGGTAGATGAGCTCCTGAAATCTAATATTATTCGTCCCAGTTGTTCACCTTTCGCTAGTCCGATGATGCTCGTTAAAAAGAAAAATGGTAGTGATCGACTTTGTGTAGATTACCGTGCCTTGAATGAGAACACAGTTGCAGACAAATACCCATTGCCCCTAATTTCTGACCAGATTGCTAGGTTACGTGGGGCAAGCTATTTCTCATGTCTCGATATGGCTAGCGGCTTCTACCAAATACCGGTACATCCAGATTCAATTGAGCGTACCGCTTTCGTTACGACCGAAGGTCAATATGAATTTCTGACTCTACCTTTTGGTTTAAAAAATGCTCCGTCTGTGTTTCAGCGCGCTATAATCAAGGCATTGGGTAATATTGCATACACATATGCCATCGTGTACATCGATGATGTTTTGATTGTGGCCGAAACGCAAGATGAAGCTTTAGACAGATTGCAGATTGTGCTAGAAACTTTGAGCAAAGCCGGATTTTCATTCAATATAACAAAGTGTTCCTTTCTTAAAACTAGGATGGAATATCTAGGATTTGAAGTGAGCAATGGACAAATTCGACCTAATCCACGTAAAATTCAAGCGTTGACAGAATTGCCACCTCCAAAAACGATAACGCAATTGAGACAATTTATAGGGCTAGCTTCTTATTTTCGGCAGTTTGTGCCAAAATTTTCAGAGACTTTAAAACCTTTGTATTCACTCACCTCAAAGAAAAATTCCGATTTCGTTTGGTTGTTAGAGCATGAAAGAATTCGTTCAAAGATAATATCTGTTTTAACACAGGAGCCGGTGCTAACTATATTCGACCCTCAACATTCGATAGAACTGCATACAGATGCCAGCTCAATTGGCTATGGGGCAATATTGCTACATAGAATAGACAAAAAACCACAAGTCGTTGAATATTTTAGCAAATGCACGTCACCTGCTGAATCAAGATACCACTCGTATGAACTTGAGACTTTGGCAGTCGTCAATGCCATTAAACATTTTCGTCATTATTTACAAGGACGTAAATTTGTAGTATTTACCGATTGCAATTCGTTAAGAGCTAGTCGTACAAAATTGGACCTATCACCGAGGATGTATCGATGGTGGGCTTTTCTACAATCGTTTGTTTTTGATGTCCAATATACAAAAGGAGAACGAATGGCACATTTAGATTTTTTATCAAGGAATCCGCTGACTAAAAAATGTAGAATTGTGGAAAAATTAGTTGAAAAACGGGTTGAATTAACTGAGCTAGCTGATAATTGGCTAGTTTCTGAACAACAGCGTGATCCTGAGGTAGCGGAGATATTAGCTAAGTTGAAAAATAACAAATTGCCAGAAAATTTAGGTAAAACATACGAATTGAGAAAAGGAGTTTTATATAAAAAAATACAAAGAAACGGTAGAACCAAATGTTTGCCCGTAATCCCTAGGGCATTTAGATGGGCAGTAATTAATCACGTCCATGAATCTATTATGCATTTAGGTTGGGAGAAAACGTTGGATAAAGTCTATGGATTTTATTGGTTCCAAACTATGTCCAAGTACGTTCGTAGGTTTGTCGAAAATTGTATCACCTGTAAATTAGCTAAGCCACCAGTTGGAAAAATACTGGCTGAATTACATCCAATTCCTAAGGTAGACATTCCGTGGCACACAGTGCACATAGACATAACGGGAAAAATGAGTGGAAAAAACGACTTAAAGGAGTACGTAATTGTTTTGGTGGATGCGTTCACAAAATTTGTTTATTTTCATCATACCTTAAACATAGACACTGAAAGTTCTATCAAAGCCGTTAAAGCCGTGGTGTGTTTGTTTGGCGTGCCTAGCCGAATTATAGCGGATCAGGGCCGTAATTTTGCAAGCTCAGGATTTCGTGAACTTTGTTCTTCCCAAAAAATTGAGCTACACTTAATTGCTACAGGTGCGAGTAGGGCAAACGGCCAGGTAGAACGAATTATGAGCACGCTTAAGAATATGTTGACCGCCGTCGAAACCAGTCAGAGGTTGTGGCAAGATGCTGTAACCGAAGTACAGTTGGCAATATTGTACAGCCAATCGAGTAACAAAGGTCAGTCCATTAGAAATACTAATTGGGAGGGAAGCTAGACCTTTTGGCGTATTGCCAATAGGCGAAGAAGAGGAAAATTTAATTGATAGAGAATCCTTAAGAAAACAAGCTAAGAAAAATATGGAAGCTAATGCTCGTTACGACAAACGTAGGTTTGATAAGGATAAGGCAAAAATAATAAAATATAACGTGGGAGACCACGTTTTGCTAAAAAACGAAGAGCGTCATCAAACCAAGCTTGATCCATAATTTAAAGGTCCGTTTAAAATAATTGAACTACTAGATGGGGATAGGTATGTTTTAAAATCTTTAACAAGCAATAGAACTTATAAGTATGCGCATGAATTTTTGAGAGCATTGCCAAATAGACAGATAAGTAAAGAGGTTGATGAGGATTTGGACGACTCAAGAGGAGATCCGTCTGGTTCCCAAGTGGGAAATAAAGATAAGAATGGCACAGTAAGTGCTTTGGAATCCCAAGAGGGGATAAAATGACCGCACCATAGCAGATGGACACGTTATGGCGGGGGTCGGTAATTGGGTGTAAAAGGAAATACACCAGTTGATTAAGCTAATTACTTAAGTATGAATTGATAAGTATGGTTAAGAAGAATATGTAATGAAAAGAATTTGTGAAATGTTATCCAGAAATCAATTTGCTTATTTTTGTCTAAATGCCTCAAAATTTATGTAAAGAAAAGCTAATGAAATGTTTGTAAACAATACAAATAAATAAAAGCTGACGCGTTACGATGTTTTGATTCAAAGTCAGCACACGAGGACGTGTGATTTGTCAGGAAGGCCGTGTCGGAGCGCTAGTACAATTATTTTGTAGGTCAGTGTATATGCGTATGCCGGAGTGGCAATATTTTGTAAGTAAGTGTATGTGCCAGAGCGTCAGGCTCGGCGCAGGCGACGCATAGGCGGCATATATTGCGGTACTTTGTCTTGCAAATGCGCAGATAAGCATAGTAACAGGATAGAGATACTGTTACTGAGTGAGGTCCGATCGTATTCCGCGAACTAAGAAAGAACACAACTGTTATGGAACCGTTATGTGTTTTAAGTATGAAAGGAATGCGAGGTCATTGAGCGCTGTGCTCGCTCAAGTAGAGTTCAGTTGAGAAAGCGGCATTGAGACGATCGGAACTTACTGTGCTTCTTTAAAAATAAACTACTAGTGGTAAAGTGAAGTAAAGTAGTAAAGTGAAGTGAAGTGAAAATTAAAATAAAGGAGATGAATTCAAATGAGTCTCCTACATATACGTATAATAATAATTTTTTTTATGATCTCCATAACAAATCTCAAATTTTTTCTTATGTTTTGTACAATTGAATTACCTTTATATTTTATTTTTGTTTCTGTCAAATAATAAACATTTTTTAAGCTTAAGGCTCAGTAATGGTATTTAGTTTAAATTTAAATATGTAACACTTTATTTATATAAACGTAACTGAATATTTTCAGTACGTGAGTAAAATGCCCATGCGCGACAATGCATGTCACTCTGCGGAGCGCGCCTTCTCTAGGGTTAATTGTACGAACTGATGATTCGTTAATTTTATGCCTCTTGGCAATGTTTGCAGGTTTTTCCCCACTTTTTAAAGAATTTAAAATGACAATTTTTTGCCTAAGACAACGGGGGATTGTTAAAAACTCCGCGTTAAAAAAATCCGCGTTAAAAAGAACCGCGTTAAAAGGAGATCGACTGTACTTGGAATTTGACCAAAACCAGTCTCAAACAAAACTGTCAAAATTCAAACAATAATACCGAAATAGAAGAAAACGAAATGATAAGGGTGACGCAATGCAAAATAGAAATTAATAACATAATCCTAAGTGAAAACCTTTTAAGTCCAGAGATAGACTTAACCCCATTATATATACCGATAAACATAACAAAAATCTAAACTGTACAACACAAAGATATTGTCGAACTCATTTCACAAAACAACTCTACACTTTATATACTAATAATTATTATACCCACTGCATTTATTTTATTATTTATAAAATAATTTATAATATATAAATTTATAAAGCTATATGCAAAATTAAGAAAACAAAATCAGAATATGCCGCAGGAAATTGAATTAGAAGAGGCACCATTGCCCACATTGTACCCATCTATCCCAGCCCAAGTACAGGCTTCTCTTTAAGGAAAGGGCAGTGACGTTTTCTGGCACACACACACGGTTTACAAATTTTCTTTACAGTATTTTGATCTTAATGCTCTAAGTGCTCTGAGTGCGGCTGTGGCAAAACTGATTTATTTGCAGTTTTGGTAGCAAAATTTGTTTACAGTATTTTAATCTTAATGCTCAAGTGCTCTGAGTGCGGCTATGGCAAAACTGCTTTGTTTGCAGTTTTGGTTTATATTTCAATAGAAAGAATTTAGAATCATTCCTGCGGATGATAAAATGTAAATTCAGTCTTAAGTCACCATCTAACAAATAAAGACGCAAATTTTAAATAATTCTGAATTTTTTTTTATTTTTATGGCATAGGGCCGTAATAACGTAAGTATATATATAAGTTAGCACCCCATACATTCAAAAGTATCATATGATGCATTAATATCATATGATACAAAGTAATATAATATAACACCACTAAATCGCTGAGAGTGCGAACGTGTAGTGGCAACCTGTGGGAAGCGCAGCGTCAGCAAACTCCGTACCCGTTACAGCGGCAAACATAGGTCTAGAGTTAAGTATAATTAATTGTAAACTTTAGTTCTTTAGTGGAATTCAATAAAGGAGCATAGCTCCCAGATAATATTTTTTTAACAAAAACAACAGAAGGTTTTTTAACTGGCGCCCGAGCAGGGACCAGCGCGCGTAAGTGGTTATTGCCTGAAAATCAAAAAGTAAGGCAACGCGAGTGGCAAGCGGAAGGAAAGTGAAAAATAAAAAAAAGAAAAAAGGCCTGAAAATAAAACAGTAAGGCTACGCGACAAGTGAAAAGTGAAAAAAGAAAAATACCTTGCTGACAAGCGGCTACGACGCACAACGTGGGATTCGAAAACGTCGAGGGACCCCAGTGCTTGCAGGAAAAAGGACAACCCCGAAACGCACAACAACATCCTATGGGAAGCTGGAAACAACTAGTTCGTTTGCCAAACTGCACGGAGGTCAACAGCCAGCATATCCCAACAAAGAGGAAATGGGACCTGGAATAATATTCCTAAATAAATACAAAGGAGAAATTTCAATAAACACCGAACTAACATTTTTAAACGGGACCTTCATAATTTTGTATATCAACGTAACAATTGTTATCAATGGAAACAAGTTCTATAACGAAGAAAGAACAGCAAGTAAACCACTACCAGCCATCCTTCAACCGTCATCCCCACCACTCAATATAGATGAATTCCTCTCGCTGGAGATGCTGAAACAGCTTAACTTCAACAATACAAAAGAAGTAAGTCAGTTAGAAGCATCAAACAGAATAAAACACGGAACCAGCATCACTCTAATCATCCTTTTAATATTCATCGCCCTAATTTTCGGGAAGAAACTTCTTATCAAACAAAAAGAAGATGAACCCAACAAACTCTCACAACCGGCAATAGAAGGACTCAACCAAATTTTCAATACACCTAAAGATTCAAACGAGGACGTTTGAATTTCAAGGGGGGACTAGTTAGCACCCCATACATTCAAAAGTATCATATGATGCATTAATATCATATGATACAAAGTAATATAATATGACACCACTAAATCGCTGAGAGTGCGACACGTGTAGGGGCAACCTGTGGGAAGCGCAACGTCAGCGAAACTCCGTACCCGTTACAGCGGCAAACATAGGTCTAGAGTTAAGTATAATTAATTGTAAACTTTAGTTCTTTAGTGGAATTCAATAAAGGAGCATAGCTCCCAGATAATATTTTTTTAACAAAATCAACAAAACGTTTTTTTTCTTTATATATATATGTATCATTTTATTCATACTTAGAATGAAGTGAAATGTATAAGGACCGTAAGTTACATATTTATCGTAATAGTAAAATATTATATTTATAATAGATAACGCCTTTGAAAAATAGTTCCTCTATCCTATTTCAATAAAATAATTGCAAATTTGTTTAAAAATATTGAAATTAACAAAACAAACGCAACTGATTTTGCATTGTGAGGTTTCCTTTCGGATATCATAAACCTCACAATAGTGAGTGTGGTGGTTTTGTGAGGGTATGAGAATGGGGCTGATAGTTTACATTTAATACCATGTTCAGAGCGACACTTAATCACACGATTTCGGCTGATGAATGGATTATCGCACTAATCTTAAAAATGTATCAAGATTTCGTCATACAAAAATGATTTTGCGCAATCTACTTGTCAGCACTGGAAATCTGTTACATTATCACAGCTGATTTAGACACTACAAAGGGAAAAAAATGTAAACAAACAAATTTTTTTAAAGTAATGAATCTAATTTCACCTGAAAACCGACTTAACAAATGAAAAAATGCATCCATTATTTCTATTATATGGAAAATATTAAAGAAAAACGGATTTTATTTCAAAATACTATATGACAATCTTTTCTTTTGATAAATATTAAGCGATGTAAATTCTTGAATTACAATAACAGCTGTTTTTTGATCTTTCTAACGGCAGTGAGAACACTGTTGGGTTATAAAATGCTTAAATGTAATCTAATCCTTTAAATTTTTGGTCTGAACATGGTATATCTCTAAAAATCTCTTATAAAATGATTATCGGTAAAAAGTATTCGATTTATGCGCTTTATAAAGCTGAAACTTCTCCGAAAATGGAAGACTAGCATCCCTTAAAGTTCTTAAGTAATCCATGAAGTCCCTGAAGAGGATTTAGGATCAAACCCACATTCAAAGGGAGAACATTTTTCACGATCTGTTAGTGCTTTTTTTGATAAAATAGAGGCTAGTGTTATAACTACGCTGGTGATGACAATCAAAATTGATGCTATAATAGCAATTGAAAAAATTATCTATGTTATTTAGTAGACTCTCAATTTTTTTCTTTTTTACCACTCTGCAGATTTTTTTTCGAGCCTCCAAAAGGTCTTGCGGATTTTATGATTTACTCGTATTTTTTTTCAATTATTTAAACATGCCATGTCACGATCTATTTTCTTTATTTATTTAAAACGATTTTGGAGGCAAAAACAAATCGATTTCTCTTTAAAAACTGCGAAGATAGTAAAGTTCACATTCTCTTTTTTCCGCTTACTCCCCTTCTCCTATCTTTCACGCGCTCTCTCATTGGTTCTGAATATACGGTATTCCTGAATTCGATGTTTGATTAACAGAAGTTTGTAAAGACAAAATATAAAGATTATATTAGATTAGATTAGATTTAAAGATGAGGAATGCACTGCGA
Source organism: Bactrocera zonata (assembly GCA_037783105.1). NCBI lineage: Eukaryota > Metazoa > Arthropoda > Insecta > Diptera > Tephritidae > Bactrocera > Bactrocera zonata. The sequence goes on from JBAWJQ010006308.1 coordinate 138,781, forward strand.
CCTTAGGTCTATTGTGCCCTCTCCTAAATCACATAGACTCACTTAGCCCCAGCGCATTGATGAAGTCCAATAGACTAACGGGTGCTAGTGAGGCGATCCGATCCCTATCCGGAAACATGGATACAAGGGCCTTAATCTGCGTCTACATACTGCTGTGCAGTCGATCAGCAGGTGCTCCCGAGTTTTAGGCTCCCTGTCGCAGTACCGGCAGTTAACGTAAGAGGATACGCCTAGGTTATACAGTTGCCTATTCAACTCGCAATGGCCAGTGTACCATGCGACCATTAGGCTGAGTTTGTTCCTGGGAAGTTAATTACAACTTTGAACCTGCTTAAGTTGTATCCTCCAATTAGCAACTTTGCATATCTCATACCATGTGTTTGTTGCCAATGCTCTTTCCTGCCCACTCCTTCATCCTTGCAGAGTAGCTCCTTTAAGGTATGGGGGCCTACCCCAGTAAAGGGTTCGGGTCCTAACTTCTTCGTGGAGGCTGCAGAGCGGGCGAGCTCGTCCGCCAGTTCGTTACGGGCTATACCTTTGTGACCAGGCACCCAGATTAGGTGTACCTGGTTTCGTTCCGCTAGCCTGTTCAGCCTTTCCCTGTACTCCTGTACTAGTACCGATCTGATCTCGTAGGAGAAGATCGCTTTTAGTGCCGCTTGACTACCGCTGAGAATGGCTATTCGCTCATTGCGATAGTTGCGATGGAGGTTTATTTCTATACACCGACTTATGGTAAAAACTTCTGCCTGGAATATTCTCGGGAACTCTCCCATGGGTATGGAGAGCTTGGTTCGTGGGCCCACGATCCCTGCACCGATTCCCTCCGTTATTTTCGAGCCATCGGTCTACTACCTCTACGTGCTATTCCTCAACATCAGCTCGAGATCGGAGTCGTTCCACTCGTCCTCGCAGCCGAGGTTGACCTTAAACTTTTCTCGAAGTTAACTATTTTGGTAGTGCTGTCCTTCGGGAGGAGGGCTATTGGTATATTGCCACTTATCTTTTCCATCCTCTGGGACAAGACTACCTTGCCTTTGCCACACCCCTCTGCCGTTATTTGCAGAAGAGTATGCTTGGCTACCTGACCCATAACCAAATGAAGCGGAGTAAGTTCTAGCAGAACCTCCAGTGCCGCCGTTGGACAAGTATGCATTGCGCCCGTCATGCAGACACAGGCTAGCCGCTGCAGCTTCGATAGTTTGATCTTTACCGAAGTCTGCGACGCTATTGAGGCCCAGGCCACCGCCGTGATTATTGGTCCACTATCATGGTGTACAATCACCTAACGATCCTTGGCTTACAGCCCCAGGACTTGCCCGCCAGCCTATGGCACACCTTTGCTGTCCTCTATACTTCCAGGATGTACGCTATTGCGAGGCTTTCTCTCAGCAGCCGAACTATGTGAGGAAGTAAAAACTCCCCCTGTTGTATCAGCGCTGGAAAGATGCCATCCACTCCCGGAGACTTGAATCTCTCAAACGAGGCCATTTCCCACCTGATCGAGTCATTGGTCTTCCCGAACTGTCTCCGGGAAGTGCGCCCGCAGAAGCTCCGTGGCTCTGTCCTCTGCGATAGTTGTAAATGCCCCATCACCTCTTTTAATTGCTATTACTGCGTCATTTGTGCCTCTGGCCAGAGCTTTATGCAGCCGAGCCGCTTCTGGTGCAGAGGTGTCATTCTCGCAGAATCTCCTGAAGCTTGCCTGCTTTGCAGACCCAATCTCTTTATTGTATAAGGTGAGATAGCTCCTGTATTCTTCCCAGACCGCCGTACGTTTCGCTTTGTTAAATAGGCTACATACTTTTTTTCGGAGGTCTGCTAGTTTCCTTGACCACCAGGGACAGTTTTGTCTGTCTATGGGCACTTTTAGGGGGCAACTGCCATGACAAGCGTTAATAACAGACCCGTTCAGCTCAGATAGCCTTATCTCCAAACCAGAGCCTGAAACCTCACTCACTTAGTAAATCCCTGAAGTTGACCCAGTTCGGCTTCCGAGGATTGCGTCTAGGGGGGAGTTGTCTGACCTCTACCTTTAGCGTGAACCTTACAATTCTGTGGTCTGACAAGGAGGGCTCCGTCGAGACTCTCCATTTTGAGACCAATCCGTTTGTAGGCTCATTGCTTAAGGTGATGTCCAACACCTCCCTCCTGCTTATAGATATGAATGTGGGTTCACACCCTACATTCTCTATCGCTATGTTACTTCCCACTATGTACTCTAAAAGAGACTCACCTCTTACGTTGCAGTTGGTACTGCCCCATTCCAAGTAGTGGGCGTTTGCGTCGCAGCCAATTATTAGGGTAAGCCTGTGCCTTCTACAATACTCCACCAGCCTTTCCATCACCTCCAGGGGTGCCGTGGATGCCTCCCCTGGGAAGTAGGCCGAAGCCAGGACGAAGTCGTTGCCTTCGAAGTCCCTGGCTTGCACCGCTACCAGATCCTGCATCAGGAACTCTGAAATGCAGAAAAATTCAATGTTATTCCTGACCACTATTCAAGTTCTAGGTTCTTTCGCTAGAGAGATCCCAGATTACCTTGTTTGAGTCCGTCTTGAGGCCTTTAACCTCTCCTCTATAGACCCAAGGCTCTTGGATCCGCAGTATGCCCAGTTTCTCCGCTGTGAACCTGCTCGTTATGACAGCTGAAGCTGCCGTCGCGTGATGCAGATTCACCTGGGCGACTTCCGTATTGATGGACATTATAGTGATGGTTCGAGGAGGGACAGATCCTCATTCTCGCCGTCAACCACGCTGCCGTTCAGTGGGTCTCCTAACCCATCGAGGAGTTCCTGCGTGGAAGGTAGCTCTGCTCTCCGGCCGCAGGAACTGACATCGGTGACGTCGGGGGTCGCCGCTGGCATTGCCTGTCCAGCCCTGCTTCCACTGGGTTGATTCGGCATCTCGTCCACCTGCATTGCTTCCACCTCCAGGGCCGCCACAGTCACTGCCTGTTTTGCGGTACTCCTGCCTTATTGAGTCGCAGCCTTATCTGCTCCCTTGCTCCCAGTGACTGCCGCATCCGTGCTGAACCTGTAATTGAGGCGGAAGCTCGCTGAACGGACATACTTGTACGACTCGTCTTTTTCCTCCACCTTGCTGCTGACAACGCGCCAGGCTGAGATGCTGAGGCCCAGGTTCTGGTCCTTCACCAGACCTCGAGCAAACTCGTAGGGCTTGTCCCCTCATCGGGGGAGGAATATTGTCATGCTGTGCATGACTGACAAGTCTTCCGCCCTTTTCGCGTAGGGGACGGGACCCTTGCAACCTTCCAGCATTTGGGAGAACTCTCGCAGCCAGTTGTCGGACGTCTCGTCCTTGCAGTATTCATTCCCTCTGAATACCTCTTTCATGAGGAGGTCCTTGAGCACTATAACCTCCTCCAATTTTAGCGAATTCACCGAGTGGTTTAGAGGCAGTACAGCCATGTTGATGCCTGTAACGGTATCCGCATATCTGCGCCGCCCCTCCTCCACCCGGTGGGGAGACGGTGCGGATGGTTGGCCTCCGGCTGCATTTATGTTGCTGCCCCTCATTCTTTTGGAGCTGGGGGGCCCCTGCGGCTTGATCTGGCCGCTCTTCCCCTTCGCGGTTTAAGCATACGTGTCCGAAGGCGCTGCCTTCTGTCGCCTTGCATTGCGGTCAAGGTTGCACTGACTGGGCCGCGGTTGCTGGTTCCGCTGCCTTGCGCGCGAGCTGACACGGTCCTGTCACACTCCTTTGCTGGGGATGCGTTGCTCCCTTTGCTCCTACTCCTGGCCATAGCCTCTGCTACTTCGGGAGTCTTCCCAACCTGGAGGTAGCGCAGGTACCATTTCATGCTGGCACCGCTTAAACCTTTCCTGTGCGGTTCCGCCGAGTTTGCCAGCTTCTGGGGGGGCGTTGCCCACCTCTTCTGCGCCTCCTCCTCCTTCTCTACCCGATGTGACTCACCCGAGCCCGACCCACTACGTCTTTCGGCGGGGGTCTTGGCGGCGCTCGTAGCGGCCTTAGCGATAATAGGCACTTTCGCCAGGCGAGCGCCGCTGCATGAGGGTATGTCGTCGTCATCCTCCCGCTCCCGCGCCCGCTCCTCCGGCGAGAGAGCTTCAAGGAAGCTAAACTTCCACCTAGCTCCTTGACCCCCCTTGCCTGCCGCTGCGCCGATTTCCTTTCCTTTATCCGTGGCTGTTGTCTTAAGTTGTTGCTTTGTTGTCGGTTTGTCTAGTGTGGTTGTTGTTGTAGTTTGTTTATTTGAGTCCATCTTTTCCTTACCACCCTTGGCTCAACAAGTTATTGTTGCGATTTTTACTGCTTGCTAGTTTACTTTGCTAGGTTCGTACCGCTGGATTGACAAATAAAACCAAACACTGTTTAATTCAATTCAACAACTCTTTATTTCGCAATTTGTCTTCACTATAACAGTATACTCTTAGCACTGGATGGATATGTGGCGCTGCCACGTCTTATATAGCCACGCACTTCTCGCTGATGCCGAAGTGTCCTTCAACAATATTGCGTCTGGCAATTATAAGAACCTAATGCTATACGGCGCCAGATGCAGCTATTGTTTAGACAAGCAGACAGCCGCGGCGCCAAATGCGGCTATTGTTTAGACAAGCAGACAGCCGCGGCGCCAAATGCAGCTATTGTTTAGACAAGCAGACAGCCGCGGCGCCAAATTCAGCTATTGTTTAAGTAGGCAAGCAGACAGCCGCGGCGCCAAATGCAGCTATTGTTTAAGTAGACAAACGCGGCGCCCAATGTTTATAATAATGGATGCATACAGCAATACAAATACCAAACTTAATACTACTTTTGTAACATTATTATTTTACTGGGGAGCTAGGGAGGTCCGCTACGCCAGAGCCCCTTGACGCGGTAAGGCCACAGCTACTCCCCAATTCGGCTTGGTGTTGGGGAGGCTCCGTTAGAATAGAGCAGAATTTACCTCCTGGCTGCAAATCATCCAATGGGCACGGGAGTTTCATAACACCTTGGATTAGGAGGTGGTAGATCTTGGTTGGCTCACGCGTGTGGCACCCGACATCCTGCCTGGGCAGTGCCTAGCAGCACCGCCCGCACCAGTTGGGGGTGCCGAGTATGCCTTGCGCCAAAGCCCCTGCACCGCGGCAAGGTGCCTACCATTCACAGAGGATTTAAAAGCGTTAGCTCGAATTATTTTTAAAATCAGTTAACACTTCAGAAGCAGTTAGTGTCCTTATGTTTAATGTTATATACATACATACATATGTATTAAAGCCGAATGAAAGCCATATTTAGGGGTTTCACATAGTCTCATAACGTTAGAAGTCATAAACAAAAATTAAGAAAAAACACAATGGTTGTGAACACGTCGTTATAAATTTATTGTGGTAAATCACTTATCAGTCAGCCTATTTGAAAATATATAAATTACAATATTTGCAAAAATAAGTATTTCGCAGCCAAATTGCCAAGGAGAAGTGAAAATTTTAAAATAATGGATGTGCTGTGCAATTGTTTGGCGTGGGCGATGGGGGCACTATTAAAAATGTAACTAAGCGCGTATTTAAAGCAATATTGAGGTTAAAAGAGAAGTTTCTGTTTTGGCCATGTTATATAGGATATATTGATGGATCCGAATTAAAGTTGGCTGAAACGCCAGCCAAAAAACATAAACTTTTTTATTCACGAAAACGCCAATGTGCTATTAAAATGCAAGCTGTTTGTGATTATAGGCTACGAATTAGACAATTCACAATAGGATATGTAGGAAGTGTCTTTTTGAATAGCCCTCTTGTAAAACATCCTCAACGATTTTTATCTAACTCTCAGTGGATTGCTGCAGATAGCGCTTATCCACTCCAGCAATTTTTTATTGACACCGTTCAGGCAAAATAGTACGGACTACACTACGGAAGAAAGAGAAAGTTTCAATAAGTACATTTCAAAAATCATGTGCGAATTGAGATATGTTTTGGCATTTTAAAAGAAAAATTCAGTAGTTTGGAGGAATTGAAGTTTAGAATGATAAATGTGCAAAATAAAACAGAATGCAATGAGTGAATAATGGTATGCTGCATTCTCCATATTATGCTAATAATTTTCCAATTTGAAAACGAAGAAAGCGTTGAAATTATATAATTATACTACTATGCCCAAAAAATAAGGTGACATTGTACTTATTTTGAAAATTCTTTATTTATTCTTCCAAATCAATTTCATCCCCTTTAAAGTAATCACCTCCCGATACAATGCACTTATGCCAACGGATTTTCCAATCTTCGAAACAGTGGTTGTAGTCACTTTCTGGGATGGCCTTCAGTTCCGCCTTCGCTGCGGCTTGAATCTCCTCTATCGTATAAAAACAATGTCCCCGGAGAGGTCTTTTGAGCTTGGTGAACAGCCAGAAGTCGCATGGCGTCAAATCAGGTGAATACGGTGGTTGCGGAACGATATGGATTAAGTTTTTGGCGAAATGATCACGAATTACGAGGGCAGTATGGGACGGTGCATTATCGTGGTGTAAAAACCAAGAATTGTCTTTTCACAATACCGGCCTTTATAGGCGGATAGCGTTACGCAAACGACTCATAACGATCAAATAATATTCCTTGTTGACTGTTTGACCGGTTGGAAGGAATTCATAATGCACAACACCACGATAATCGAAGAAAACAGTCAACATGACCTTGATTTGGAGCGACTTTGGTGCGATTTTTTTGGTCTCAGCTCTCTTTTGGCAAAATATTCGCTCGATTGATCAGTTGTTTCGGGGTCGTAAGCATAGATCCAAGTCTCATCGCCAGGTATAATGCATTTCATGACACCCTGGTAGTCGGAAAGCATCGTTTCACACACTTCAACGCGACGCCTTTTTTCCAAAAAAATCAATGTTTTCGGTACCAGTAGAGATATGACGCGCTTGAGACCCAAAACATCCTTCAAAATGGTATTGGCTGAGCCTTTCGATATGCCAACTTCATCAGCAAGGTCTCTAATTGTTAATCGACGGTTTTTCAACACCAAATCTTTGATTTGTTGAACGTGAGCTTCTTCGGTTGAGGTTGATGGTCGCCCTGGACGCTCTTCGTCTTCGACACGTTCACGGCCGGCTTGGAACTCCCTATACCACTTGTAAACATTTTTTTAGACATAGCCTCATCACCAAAAGCTTTCTGTGCCATCCTCAACTTATCCACAGCAGAAAATTGATTCCGTAAACAAAATTTAATACAAATTCTTTGCTCAACAAATTTCGACATCGCAAAAAACGATAAACTCACTTTTAGCAGCTCACAAAACGACACGTATCTCAAACACTAATGAATATTTTGACATGAAATTTGACATTAATGTGACTGACATTACTACAACCCTAAAAAAAAAAAATTCTCCAAATCCTTCGAGGCGCGCAATTTAAATTCAAATGTCACCTTATTTTTTGGGCAGTCACGAGAATTTCAAAAAAAAAATTTAATTTCCAAAGTTGTAGTTGTTTGTGTTGACCCTGTTCCAAAAAAAAGTACTTGCGGTGACAAGCATAAGTCCTTGGAGATTCATCTAGAAACAATCGGATAAAAAAAGTAGTTTTATAAATAGATAATCCCGAGCCTGATCGAAGGATTTTATTTTGTTTTCAAAATTAACAAAATGGCGGCCTCAGGAAACTTTTTTCTAAATTTTTGCGAAAAAATGAACAGTTAATTGGTTTTAAAAAATCGAAATTTTCGAAAAAATAAAAATCCTTCGATCAGGCCCGAGTTTGTTCTGTATTCTAAAAGTTGTATAAATTTCATTAAAATCTTCTTCTTCTTTACTGGCGTAGACACCGCTTATGCGATTATAGCCGAGTCAACAACAGCGCGCCAGTCGTTTCTTCTCTTCGCTACGTGGCGCCAATTGGATATTCCAAGCGAAGCCAGGTCCCTCTCCACTTGGTCCTTCCAACGGAGTGGAGGTCTTCCTCTTTCTCTGCTTCCCGCGGCGGGTACTGCGTCGAATACTTTCAGAGCTGGAGCGTTTTCATCCATCCGGACAACATGACCTAGCCAGCGTAGCCGCTGTCTTTTAATTCGCTGAACTATGTCAATGTCGTCGTATATCTCGTACAGCTCATCGTTCCATCGAATGCGATATTCGCCGTGGCCAACGCGCAAAGGACCATAAATCTTTCGCAGAACTTTTCTCTCGAAAACTCGTAACGTCGACTCATCGGTTGTTGTCATCGTCCAAGCCTCTGCACCATATAGCAAGACGGGCATAATGAGCGACTTATAGAGTTTGGTTTTTGTTCGTCGAGAGAGGACTTTACTTTTCAATTGCCTACTCAGTCCGAAGTAGCACCTGTTGGCAAGAGTAATCCTGCGTTGGATTTCCAGGCTGACATTGTTGGTGGTGTTAATGCTGGTTCCTAAATAGACGAAATTATCTACAACTTCAAAGTTATGGCTGTCAACAGTGACGTGGGAGCCAAGTCGCGAGTGCGACGACTGTTTGTTTGATGACAGGAGATATTTCGTCTTGCCCTCGTTCACTGCCAGACCCATTTGAGTTGCTTCCTTGTTCAGTCTGGAGAAAGCAGAACTGACGGCGCGAGTGTTGAGGCCGATGATATCAATATCATCGGCATACGCCAGCAGCTGTACACTCTTGTAAAAGATTGTACTTGCTCGATTAAGTTCTGCAGCTCGAATAATTTTCTCCAGCAGCAGATTGAAAAAGTCACACGATAGGGAGTCGCCTTGTCTGAAACCTCGTTTGGTATCGAACGGCTCGGAGAGGTCCTTCCCGATCCTGACGGAGCTTTGAGTGTTGTTCAGCGTCAGTTTACACAGCCGTATTAGTTTTGCGGGGATACCAAATTCAGACATCGCGGCATAGAGGCAGCTCCTTTTCGTGCTGTCGAAAGCAGCTTTGAAATCGACGAATAGGTGGTGCGTGTCGATTCTCCTTTCACGGGTCTTTTCCAAGATTTGGCGCATGGTGAATATTTGGTCGGTTGTTGACTTGCCAGGTCTAAAGCCACACTGATAAGGTCCAATCAGTTTGTTGACGGTGGCCTTTAATCTTTCACACAATACGCTCGATAGAACCTTGTACGCGATGTTGAGGAAGCTTATCACACGGTAGTTGGCGCAGATTGTGGGGTCTCCTTTTTTATGGATTGGGCACAGCACACTTAAATTCCAATCGTTGGGCATGCTTTCGTCCGACCATATTTTGCAAAGAAGCTGATGCATGCTCCTTATCAGTTCTTCGGCGCCGTGTTTGAATAGCTCGGCCGGTAATCCATCGGCCCCGCCGCTTTATTGTTCTTCAGGCGGGTAATTGCTATTCAAACTTCTTCATGGTCGGGCAATGGAACATCTACTCCATCGTCATCGATTGGGGTATCGGGTTCGTTTTCTCCTGGTGTTGTGTGTTTACTGCCATTTAGCAGGCTGGAGAAGTGTTCCCTCCATAATTTAAGTATGCTCTGGGCATCGGTAGCTAGATCACCTTGGGGGGGTTCTACAAGAGTATGCTCCGGTCTTGAAACCTTCTGTAAGCCGCCGCATCTTTTCGTAGAATTTTCGAGCATTACCCCTGTCGGCCAGCTTATCAAGCTCTTCGTACTCACGCATTTCGGCCTCTTTCTTTTTCTGTCTACAAATGCGTCTCGCTTCCCTCTTCAACTCTCGGTATCTATCCCATCACGCACGTGTTGTGGTCGATCGTAACGTTGCGAGGTAGGCAGCCTGTTTTCTCTACTGCTGCGACACGGCACTCCTCGTCCTACCAGCTGTTCCTTTGCACTTTCCGAAAACCAATGGTTTCGGTTGCAGCTGTACGTAAGGAGTTTGAAGTGCCGTCCCACAGTTCCCTTATACCGAGTTGTTGACGAGTGCTCTCAGAGAGCAGGAGTGCAAGCCGAGTAGAAAATCGTTGGGCTGTCTGTTGTGATTGCAGCTTCTCGACGTCGAACCTTCCTTGTGTTTGTTGGCGTGCGTTTATTGCTGCACAGAGGCGGGTGCGAATTTTGGCTGCAACAAAATAGTGGTCCGAGTCGATGTTAGGACCTCGGAGCGCACGCACATCTAAAACACTGGAGACGTGTCTTCCGTCTATCACAACATGATCGATCTGGTTGGTGGTTTTTCGATCCGGAGACAGCTAGGTAGCTTGATGTATCTTCTTATGCTGGAATCTAGTACTACAGATAACCATATTTCGGGCCCCGGTGAAGTCGATCAGCCTCAACCCATTTGGGGATGTTTCCTCGTGGAGGCTGAATTTACCGACCGTAGTGCCAAAGATACCTTCTTTGCCCACCCTGGCGTTGAAGTCGCCAAGCACGATTTTGACATCGTGGCGGGGGCATCTCTCATAAGTGCGCTCCAAGCACTCATAAAAGGCATCTTTGGTCACATCGTCCTTCTCTTACGTCGGGGCGTGGGCGCAAATCAGCGATATGTTGAAGAACCTCGCTTTGATGCGGATTGTGGCTAGACGTTCATTCTCCGGAGTGAATGATATTACTCGGCGACGGAGTCTCTCTCCCACCACGAATCCAACACCAAACTTGCGCTCCTTTATATGGCCACTGTAGTAAATGTCACAAGGACCTACTCGTCTCTGTCCTTGTCCCGTCCATCGCATTTCTTGGACGGCGGTGATGTCAGCCTTTATCTTTACGAGGACATCTACCAGCTGGGCAGCGGCACCTTCCCAATTAAGGGACCGAACATTCCAGGTGCATGCCCTCAAATCATAGTCCTTATTTCGTTTGCCGTGGTCGTCATCAAAAGGGTTGTCTCTCATCCGAGGCTGTTTACGCTTTTTCATTGGGGGTGTTTTTTTACGTGGCGGGTCCCAAACCCAGCGCACAACCCTATGCAGGGGATGTTTCGCCTTCTCACTTTAGCTCGCCTTCAAACGGATGTTCTTAGGCTACCCAGAGGATACTTGGCCAAAGACCGGAAGTCGTGAGCTGCTTGAGTCATATGCAAAAGAATCGTTTCTGGCCACTCCCAAGTGAATGGCGATCAGAGAACTTTCCTCACTTGCGTGAACTTCTACACATGACTCCATCCTCCATCATTAAAATCTACTGAACGGTTTTCGAGTTACAGTTGTCACCGATTCGAAAAACATAGTTTTGAGAAAAACGCGTTTAAAGTTTCACACTAGCGCTTTGAAGTGCCCGAGCTCCCTTTATTATTTCTCGAAAAACTCAAAAACTAATTATCGGATGAACGTGAAATTTTCAGGGAATATTTTTAAGGTATTACACTTAAAAAAAAATAATTTTTTGAAAATTCTAACTACCCCTTACCCCTTAATACCTAAATAAAAATGTTTTTTTGTTTATTTAAAAGTTAATATTAAAAGTAGTTATTAAAAACAAACTTCAGGGAAATTAATTCACTTCAGGTAATTTAAAATTCACTTGCATCACTTCATTATCTTCTACTTAATTGTATTCGTGTTTCAATTCCTCCATTTCCAATCTTTCTTTCATTTGTATTTCCGTTATTTTTAATTTTTCTGACTTTGCAATTATTTTATTTTCATCTCCATTTCTTTGTATTTTATTAATAATTCTTGCTTTTCCTTAACTCCATTTCTTTTTATTTAATCATCAATTCCCTTTCTCTTCATCCCAACTCCTTCTCCTTAAAACTCTTTTCTTGCTCAATTTTCTGTTTTTTCAGCTGTATCATTCAGACTGAAATTGTAGAATATCTGATGCCGTTATATGCTATATATGTTTTACGCATATAACGAATCTTCGAGCGTGTTACCTTCCAGTCCACCGCAATGTTGATCTCCTTCGCAAATTGTCTATAATAAATTTGAGACGTTGGCTTCTATAATTAAAATTATAATACATTACTTTTAAGTTGTATTTTAATTGATATACCTCAAAATCCCTGTTTTGCGTCAAAAATTAAATCTATGACTTTTCTTCTTCAAACAACCACTTTCTTTTGTCTAAAAGCGCATTTAATTCAAAGAAATTCAAATTTAAATGCAAATGTGACCACAACACAAAACAAATTGATGTAAACAGAAATCAGTTGATGTTATAACGAACCGAATACATAGCGTTCAGAGTTGCAAGCGCATTTTGACAATTTATTAAAAAAAACGCATCTATGTTATCACACAGAATTAAAAAATCTCGATTAAAATATGAATGGAAATACATATATTTAGAATCTATTTCCTATAAGACTGGACTTACACGAATACTTTAGCCGATTATTATTGAAAAATTCTCCTTTGTTGTCGCTTTCGTTAGACAGTTTTCTGCATTCCATTTCATATCACATTATCAAATTCATACGCGTTTGATGCACGTGGTGCACTAAAATATTCTGGCTTAGCTACTTTTTGCCCTTATTCAGGGTTTTCTATAATATTTTTTTTATATTATATCTATTGGAATATTAAAAACAAAATTTAGCTAATTAAGTGAAATAAGTGTAGTCTTTTGAAACAGACCGCGATTACAACCATAAAAAGAATTTCAAAATGAAGAGGCTAAAAATGTGTCGCTTGAGTGCGAGCGACATACTCCCTCCGTTTTTCCTCTTCCTTTCTTAAGAGCACATTGACAAAACTACTCTAAACTCTTGTGGGCGGTATTGTTCATACCTTTCTTAAAGTGGCCATACACGACACATATGTGCGTCGAAAGCCGGAGTGCGGGACTTTAACCTAACCTACTCCCACCTCATGTCTCTCCCACGAGACCACTGGACAAAGTTTTACTTCATGGGAGAGAAGAAGACGTTTAAGTCTCCTCCATTGCACGGACTGACTGACGCCTAATCTGTTCTAAATGTCTCAATTTCGTCATAATTAGATTTGCAGCTCTGCTGACAGTTTTCTACTTTACAGAGGACATAAATGCAGTCAAATTTCCCACCGTGATACTCCCTCCCAGGATGGTTTTCATCATTTCCCTTATACTTGAAAACCGAGGACAATAAAAGAATACGTGTTCAGAGTCTTATATACACCCTGTACACGTCGGAATAGATAGCTTCTGAAGCAACCATGCCCACTGAGTATTTGGGTAAGGTGGAAATCCAGGTCTCCATGTTTCCCACCTATCCACGAGTGTATGTCCGAAATCAGTCGATAGGTCCACCGTCCTTTGCATGAAGTTCGTCACCGCTACTGCCACATTGCAATGCGTTTTATTCTCTCGTCTCTTTACTCTATACTTACTTAACTTACAAGGCCTGTCGCAAAAGAAACAGAACTTTTTAAATATAACTGTTTCTGGTGGCGCCACCTACTGGTGGGTATATGAAATAAAAAGCTTGATCTCTTGTTGACATTTCGTAAAAATTTTAAGACAATTGGATAACTACAATCGATGTTATCGATGAAAAAGTGACAGAAGCTTTTGGTCATCGGTCGTGAAATGCATTTTGAACGAAGAGCAAATATTAAATTTTGGGAAAACGTTTACTGAAATATTTCAAATGATGAAAAAAGTTTATGGTGATCAGTGACTATCCCGTAGTAATGTGCATGAGTGGTTTAAGCGATTCCAAGAAGGTCGTGAGGACCTCTGTGACGATCAGAAGTCACCGAAAAAAAGTCGTATTCAGAAGTCAAAAATAAAGACAATGCTCATTTGTTTTTACGATTCCGAGGGTAATGTACACCGAGAGTTCGTCCCAACTGGCCAAACATTAATTCTACGTTTTAGCTTGGTGTTATAAAGCGTCTTTTGTCCCGCATTCGTCGTGCTCGACCACAATACCGTGAGGCAGGGTCCTGGCGCCTGTTGCACGACGACCGATATTCTCCAGAGCATTCCGAAAAATGACCTTAAACACTCATTTGAAATGCTAATTGACCGGGCTTAACGCTGTATCGAAGCACAAGGAAACTACTTTGAATAAAAAAATATAACTTTTGAAAAATATTAATTTTTTGTTGTTTTTTTTTAACAGTCCTGTTTCTTTTGCGACAGACCTTGTATTGCCTTAGCTATTAAACATCGTCGGCTGGAACGCACACAGCCTTTATTTGCCATCATTCTAGATAACTCATTATATATTTTATTTGCTTTACTTGTCGCATTTTCCAAGTGTTTATTGAACTTTAGTCTTAAGTCCACTATTACCCCAAGATACTTCAACTGCGGCTGTGAAGTAATCTCACATTCTTCTATGGTCAGCGATATTTTCTCCTCAATTTTCCTTGAGCTTATGAGCAGGACTTCTGTTTTCAGCGAGCTCTAGACTCATGGTAGTAAACCATCGGCGCAGACCATTTATGCTGTCATTGCATTTGAATCGGAGGTCATCCATTTGTTTAGCTACAGCTACCACTATGAGGTCATCCGCATTGCGATTGTTTTCACATTTTTTGGTTGCGGTATTCTTAACACCCCGTCGTACGTCATGTTCCATAGCAGCGGGCCTAAAACCGAGCCTTGCAGTACTCCACTGAAGATAGTGTAGCTCTGAGTGCCCTCGTCCGTTTCGTATAGCAATATCCTATTTTGAAAATAACTCATTGTAATATTTATCAGATAATGAGGAGCATGTATATCGTGTAGAGCTTTTATTATATTTGCCCACTTTGCGGAGTTGAATGCATTCTTCACATCCAGGGTTATTAGCGCGCAGTATTTTTTCATACCACCTTTCCATCTTTTTCCACTTATTGCACATTTTGCGGTATCAACTACTTCTGTTAGTGCGTCAATAGTGGACCTCTTTTTAATAAAGCCGTATTGTATCTCTGATGATCCGCCGGCCTTTTGGATTGCCAACTCCAAGCGGTTTCTTACAATGTTCACTTTCCCAATTGTGTCGAGCACGCAAAGAGGTCGATAAGACACAACAAGAAGTGCAGTTATGCCTTTGATTGCAGCGCAAGCAAAAACACCAAAGGTGAGGCTCATGTTTCAGACATAACAACGGAAACGCTTGCCAATAGCAAACGACACCAACAGCCCCAAACCGTGGGAATTGCCGAATCAGCATTATCGCATCATGCGACGGTCCACGTGAGGTGATGGCAAGTAGACTTGATAGGTGTTAGGTATTCAGGTGCAGCACCGAAAATTTAGTTACAATAACTCGATTGTCGCGAACGGCTGCCCTGCATAGTAGGAAAATAAAAAATAGTTCAAACCAAATCTCGCGTTTTATTTACTGGCGTCCAACGTGGCGCCACGCGAAAAAAAGTCCTTATATAGGATAAACCATTGTGGCCGTGGGTTCGAACCCATTTTAAACAAAAAATATTTACATGGAGTTAAAATAAAATTCGCATTTTGAACATAAAATCTATTTAGGTGGAGTTAAAATAAAATGCGCATTTTGAACAAAAAAAAAACTATTTACGTGGAGTTAAAATAAAATTCGCATTTTGAACAAAAACTATTTACGTGAAGTTAAAATAAAGTTCGTGAAAGAATAAAAATCAAGACCGTTTATTTGAAATCAAAAAAATAAAAAAGCTATTTTTGTGAAACTGAAAGAGTAAAAAATAAAACCGTTTATTTGAAATCAAAAAATAAAAACCTATTTATGTGAATTTAATTTCAAAAATATTCATGTGAATAGAAAAATAGAGCAAGCTAGCAGAAACTATTCGAATTCAAAGCGATTCCAGTGGAAAGAGGAACACTTTAACCCGGCATCAAGGAGATTTGTGAAGCAAGAAGAGAACTTCAGGAACACTACTTATTTGGACATGAAGCTGTAAGTAGAGTGCTCATACCGTAATATTTAGAATAAGAAAGGTATAAAAAATTAGTTTATACTGATCAATATTGTAACAAAGTGACAGGGAAAGTTAAAAATTAGTCGCAGGAAAATTATTACAAAGTGACTAGGACCTAAAATGGACGAAAACACAATTCGGACGTTAATGAGTGCCGCCATTCGAGCAGCAACCGAACAGACTAGACTAGAATTTCAGGCAGTTGACTCACTGACCGATAGACTTACGCAGATAGAAAGACCATCGCAAGTAGAACAATATAGTGAGGTTACAATCGACCCGACAGTTAGGTGTGACGAGTAATTGGACGTCGTCAAATCCTTACCCGAGTTCGCTGGCGACCAATCTCGATACGTGTCGTGGCGTCAGGCAGCTCGCACGGCATATAAAATCTTTCAATACGCACAAGGCAGTTCCAAATACTATCAGGCAGTGACCATAATAAGGAATAAAATAGTGGGATCTGCAGATTCAATCCTGTCTTCCTTTAATACCATCCTAAATTTCGACGCAATCATAGCTAGTCTTGACTTTACTTACGCGGATAAGAAACCTGTTTACATACTTGAACAGGAACTGTCCACACTTCGCCAGGGAAGACAGACAATAACCGAATTTTATGATGAAGTAAAAAAGAAACTAACAGCCATTATTAACAAAACATTAATGGCCTACCAAAATAAGAAGGATGTTTTGGAATTCTTGAATTCGAAATATCGCCAAGATGCATTAAGAGTTTTTATATCCGGACCAAACCGTCCACTTTGTAATATTTTATTTTCATCGAGGCCATCAGATATGGCATCGGCCTTAGCCCTCGCTCAGGAACTTGAATCAAATTAGGCGCGTTCGTTATTTGCTCACAGATTTTCATTTTCTGATAATAGAATTTCCGATTACAGTCGACCTCTTGTGAGAGACAGTGTACCATTTCCTAGACAACAACCTCAGACACGACCAACGCCTATGGAAGTAGACCTCAGTCTTTCCAGATTTCGAGTCCCTCAAAAAAAGATCGTTCCAATGAATCTCCCACACCGCAAGCGAGTTCATTTAATGTCACTCCATCGAATCCTACTTCCAGAGATTTTCTTTCAGGTAGGACAGCTTTCAGGAATCAATACCCAAGAAGCTCCGGTATGCAGGTAGCCCAAAACAGACATCGCGATAACGACCGCTTTAATAACAAATTGCAAAGGATAAACCATCTAGACCAATATCCTTCCATCAAAGTCTATAAAAATGATCAACAAGATGAGTATAATGATTTTATAGATTTCGATAACGACTCTAAATTTGATGAAAGCCCAGAAGAAATTTCCGACGAGATTAATTTTTTAGGGGTAGGTCCCTGCTACCATATGTTAGCAGGACATTTCAAGGAAGACCACTGCATCCAAAAATTATTTAAAACCAGCAACCTGGAAGGGTATAAAACCCATTACATCCCAATTTTTAGTAATGTCTATTCATGGGGTAGGTAAAATCGCAGAAAATGCACCGTACACATTTTCAATTTGAATTTCGAGTTTTTTATTTTACCTACACTTAACACGTTTGACGGTATTATTGGATATGATCTCCTTAGGAAAATCGATGCGAAGCTGGACATAAAGAAAGGAATCCTTCTTAATGTAGAGGGTTTAGAAAAACTAATGTATTTCCATCCAGCAGCGACGTTAATAACATAGTTTTAAAAGGAGAACGAACGAGGCATTGCCGTTCAATACAAACATCATAGCAACCGTGACAACAGTGATCCAGTTTACTCTAAATCCTATCCATATCCTATGACAGCGTCTGAGTTTATTAACAAGGAAGTAAATGCTCTTTTGCAAGACGGCATCATTAGACCATCCCGGTCAGCATACAATAGTCCAGTTTGGGTTGTTAACAAGAAAGGAACAGATGACGCAGGGAAAAAGAAACTTCGAATGGTCATAGACTTCAAAACACTTAACGAAAAGACTATTAGCGACAAATACCCAATTCCTGACACATCCGTAATTCTTTCAAATCTAGGAAAATCATCAATTTTTACGACAATAGACTTGAAATCTGGGTTCCACCAGATTACACTTGCCGAAAAAGATAGGGAAAAAACTGTATTTTCCGTGAACAACGGAAAGTATGAGTTTTGTAGGTTGCCATTTGGGTTGAAAAATGGTCCTAACATTTTTCAACGAGCAATAGATGACGTACTGAGAGAGGAAATTGGAAAGACTTGTCACGTTTACATAGATGACATTATTGTATTTTCCAATGATTATAAAACACACTTGCAAGACGTCAGCCGAGTATTGGGAAAACTATATTCAACTAACATGAGAGTTTCCTTAGAAAAAACCTAACTTTTTAAATCAGATGTTGAATTCCTAGGATTTGTTGTCTCAAAAGACGGAATTAAAACCTCCAAAGATAAGGTAAAAGACATAATTGGTTACGAAGTTCCGAAAACGCTTCACGCATTGCGTTCCTTTTTAGGTTTGTCTGGCTACTACAGGCGATTTATAAAAGACCACGCATTAATAGCGAAACCTCTCACGAAATATCTACGGGAAGAAAATGGTACAATCAGTACTAACATTTCCAAGAATATAAAAATTACTTTCGACAACGAAGCTCATGAGGCGTTTCAAAAGATCAAGGATATTCTATCTTCAGAAGACATACTTCTTCTTTGTCCTGACTACGAAAAACCTTGTGATTTAACTACGGATGCGTCTTCTTACGCATTGGGTGCAGTACTTTCACAAGGAGGCAGACCCATCACTATGATATCACGAACATTAACGCAAACTGAAGAAAACTATGTAACGAATGAGCGAGAACTCCTCGCGATTGTTTGGTCACTTCAAAAATTAAGTAACTATCTATATGGAGCAAATAATATTAACATATTCACTGATCACCAACCGCTCATCTATTCGATATCAGATAAAAACCCTAACGCAAAATTGAAAAGATGGAGAGCTTTTGTAGAAGAGTTCTCCCCTAAATTTCATTACAAACTCGGCAGAGAAAACGTTGTCGCAGATGCGTTGTCAAGGCAACACATGAAAAGTTTAGAAGACAAGGATACGCCCAGCTCAGGCGACGAAACCGTTCACAACGAAAATTCATCCACAGAAGTAATTTCCACGATCAACCCGATCAATTCATTTTTAAATCAGAATATCCTTGAATGTGGGGATACAAATTCAAAAACTACAAAGATTCTATTTCAATCACGTATTAGACACTATATTATTTTTCAAAATACACTAGGGCACTAATGATCTTATTCTACTCGAAGCCTACAAATACAATAGGACGATACATTCAGTAACTGGGCAACGACCTATTGACGTGATTCATTCTGCTTCATCAAAATACCTTGACGAAATTGAAAACCTCCTAATAAAAGCACAAAACTCCGAACTTAATTATCATAATAGACATAGGCAAACCAAAATTTTTAAACCAGATGAAAAAGTCTTTCTTAAATCTAACAAAAGATTAGAAAACAAATTAAGCAAACTGTAAACAGAAAAGGTAGTAGAAAAGGATTTGGGCACAACCGTTTTAATTAACGGCAAAATAATCCATAAAAGTAATCTAAGATAAATTTTGTTTCTATCATTAGGCTCCTGATCCGGATGTTTCCTGCATTAGCACGGTTGAAAATTTTAAATTGTACTAATTTAATATAAAACCAATATCGGAGGGAGATGAGATGATAGATAGTAATCTACCGTCAATACAAGCACTTAATTCACCACCTAAACTTAACAAATTGTGAAAACATTGCCGAACAAACGTATGAACTTCTGGACAACTTTCCAAAATTCCACATACGAAAGACATTGCAACTGGACATAGACCGCATTTTACGATTAATGGACTCACTAAGAATTCACTACCGACACTCTCGTAGTGTTAACCTTCTAGGCACTGCTCTCAAATATATAGCGGGAACGCCAGATTTCGATGACTTTAACCAACTCCAAACACGGACAGAATCTTTAATTGAAGCGAATGATGAACAGATCTATATCAATAGCTAATTACAAGTAAAGATAAATCAATTAACTGACACTGTAAATAAAATAATTAGCAGTCAGTCACTTTGGGTAGGATACAGTTAATAAATCCAATTTTGTTAAATAGCGATGAAGTTAGGAATTTACTAATCAACGAGCACTCTACAAATATAACAGTAAGCGATTTACTAACTAGTTAAATGGGGGCGAAAAAAGATGCTTTTAGTTTTTGGATACCATTTGACTTTATTTAATTTAAAACAATAACTTTACATTTACAAATAAAAATGTTAAATAAATTAAAAATGCAACTCGTACGATTAGCCGACGAAACAGTACTCGGTGAGATCATTTGATCGTATGTATTTTGTTGAACGTAGCCCGTAGGATTGATGTCGCACCAAGTAAATAAAACGAAAGATGGTGTCGACGCGGCGCAGTATGGAATCGAATCTCAATGCTACGCGCGGGATGGATGTTGCAACCGGACGGTGAATCAAATGCTCGAACTGTTTGGGACGAAAGAATTGTGGCGAATGTGTCTCTATCCTGCTGTCCATCCTTTTTGTGTAGTGGGTACAGGTGTGGTGAGTTGTTTTGGTCTTGTGTGGTGATGTGTGTTTGCCCTTAAGGTGCGCCAGTTTTTCCCGGTTAGGGTGGGGGAGGATTAACTCATTTAAACATAACAGTCTCTAAATTGAAAATTTTACAAGATAATAATAACATTTATTTTATAATTAAATACCCAATAGTTGAACAAAATTGTAAGAAGATAGGAATTAAGACAATTGTAAAAAAATCTAAAATAATTATATTATAAACTAATATAATATCAAAATGTAATAGTAAATATCAACAGTTTGTTAACTGTAAAAATTCAATGTCAACCATATTTTTTCAAATGTCAAAAAGAAATAGTTCTTGTATTTTGAATCTACATGTTACAGCAGACCACATCGAACCAATAGAGGAAATTGACAACGGCCTGATCATTATAAACGATAAAGTGGTGGAAGTTCATGAAGGAAATTCTGGTGCAATAACGTTGAATGGAACGTTTGTTATTAAGTTTACAGAAAAAGTGACCATTAATGATACTACTTACACTAATTGGCGGAAAATGGTACGTGCTTATCCAGAAGCCGCGCCCGCACAATTTTTGAACCTGACCAATCATACAACATTATTATCGCTTCCGTACTTGCACAATTTCAACCAAAAAAACCAGAAACACATCGTATCATTGAAGGGCTTTGTGAAAGCTCAATCGTCTAGATGGCTAATAGCTTACGCATCTACAATTGCCTTTTTTGTTATTGCCTTACTAGCCCACATAATCAACAAGCGCCGAAAGTAGGGCGTTAAGCGGGGGAGTAGTTAACATATCACAGTAGCCCACAACAACAAGTGCAGTTATGCCTGTAATTGCAGTGCAAGCGAAAACACCAAAGGTGCGAGGCTCATGTTGCAGACATAACAACGGAAACGCTTGCCAATAGCAAACGACACCAACAGCCCCAAACCGTGGGTATTGCCGAATCAGCATTATCGCATCATGCGGCAGTCCACGTGAGGTGATGGCAAGTAGACTTGATAGGTGTTAGGTATTCAGGTGCAGCACCGAAAAGTTAGTTATAATAACTCGATCGTCGCGAACGGCTCCCTACATAGTAGGGAAATAAAAAATAGTTCAAACCAAACCACGCGTTTTATTTACTTACATATTAACAAATAAGCTACCTCTATTTGGTATACCATCTATTCCGGGCGCTTTACAGTTTTTGATTTTTTTTGTCAATAACCAATAGTTCGTCTTCTGTGACTAACAGGGGTGGCTCCGTAGCTTCGTTTCCTTTGATATAGGAAATGGGGGCAAGTGTCGGGAATAACATTTCGACAACATTTTCCATAAAGGATGCGTTCTTAGGTTGCTGAGACTTATTTCTAAACTTCGACATACAAATTTTGTATGCCGTTCCCCAGGGGTCTATGTTCGCTTCTTCTCAGAGCTTTTCGAAACAGGATCTCTTACTACGGATAATGGCTGACTTCAGGAGCTTTTTTTGATATTTAAATGATTCTTTGCCGCACTCGTTAGTAAACATTAGGTCTATTATTGATCCTTTATTTCCCTTTTGAAAGGTATTTTGTGTGCCACTGTTTAAAATCATAAGGTTTGATTGACTCAAAAATTCTAGAATGAGGCGACCACGATGGTTTGTAATTCTGCCACCCCAAGCAGTAGACTATGCGTTGAAATCTCCCATTATAATTATTGGCGATTTGCTTCTGATTTCTAGAGACAACTCCAGGAAAAAATCTTTAAATTCGCTAATTGTTGCACTAGGACGAGCATAGCAGCTTACAAAAACTTTCCTTGTATATTCGCCTATGTAAAGCCATTATGAGAATCTTTGGAGCGAGATGTGAAGGCTTGTCCTTTGAAGGCCCATATTGCTGCTTTGCCACTTATATCTTTACATCAAGTGATTTCCGAACGTTGAGAATATTGTTCGCTTAATATGGTGACATCTATGTTTTCTTCTAGCACCGTCTGTTTTAGAAGGTCTTGTGCTGCAGCGCAAGGATTGAGATTAAGTTGCAGTATCTTCATTTTTTCGTTGACTTCGACATACTATATCTGCGTATTTTGGACAGGCCGTACTCAGAACAGAGTGTTCCCCTTTGAAGAGAATACAACTCGGGGAATTCGTGCATGTCTTTCCCATGTGACCTGGGGTTCCGCAACGAGTACAAAGGGATGACCTATCAATGGGGCTGCTACATTTGTGTGCTATATGTCCTAGTTGGAAGCACCTAAAACAACGAGTAATAGGTGAAAATTCCCGGAGACGACAAATATACCACCCGATCTTTACTTTACCGCACTTAAGTAAAGTTTTGGCATCCTCAGCTCGTAGGCATATAAGAGCTATTTGAGTGCCACTCCGAGTTTTCCGCAGATTTTTTATATTTTTCTTCCCCAGGTTTTGGATCCCACACTGCTTTTGTAATGCCTCACATATTTCTTCAGGGGTGGTTATCTCATCCAGGTCTTTGCACATAATGATAATATTATGAGTTTTTGGCTGTATTACGGCCATATCACCAATAACTCCCTCTAGGGCGCTTTCGAACGTGTCGGCTCTCTTTTATGTTTGATTTTTTTAATAGCGTCTGGTTTCGATCTGATTCTCTTCTCGACCGGTTTCTTCTTTCTGACAACGTCTATCAATTTTTCGCCTGCGGGCTTGCTTCCCAAACTGTCTTTGTGCATGCATTCAGTGACCTCACTATATGTTGCTTGCACTTTTTGACTCATATTTTTCGGCTTCTTCGTTGGTGGCAAATATCCCAATATCTTGCGAGGTCTCTTTCGGGCCTTTTTATCACTTTGGATAGGGGATATCTGCGACGCCTTTCCTACCATAACTCTTTTCGACGGGCTTATTTTCTGCCTTGTCATACAAGCCTGTGATACATCTTACCAGATCACACATAGCTTGGTTAATATGTCTCTCACCAGACATCATGCTTTCGAGCTCTTTAATTTTTTTAAACAGTTTGCAGAAAATATTGAGATTTTCATTATTTTGAAGCTGCTCAGATTTACCACCTTTACCTGCTTGGTCGGCATTTTCGCATATTTTTACTGGTCCAGCAGCGGTGGGTTCCTCAGGTTTGCCTTTTGGAGGCGTTCTCAAGATTTTTGAGTTCCTCCGAATTTCTAATTTAATTTTTATTTTATGTATATAAAATTACCAAAAAAGGGGCAGGTAAGTGCCAAATAAATTCTATTGAAACCAAATCAAAGTACTTATCTAATTTTTGGTATTAGCATTCAATCAATCAAAAGTCTAGCTCCAGTCTCCCGGTAAGTCTCCAACAAAAACAAGCCTGCTACCACTTTAAAAAACCACAAAATTCTTGCTGATATATTAGACCACTAGAAACACGTCTACTTTCACTGACCACTACGATTTACTGGTTTATGGGCTTGTGCGCCTACCAAACCATGTTCGCGAAAATGTTTGTTTTTTTACGATCGGTGTGCACACATGTACGTCATGTATGGCGCTATGTGCACACAAAATCTCATTTTTCTCGTGTCCCCGAATAGGAAAGATCGCGGACGAACAATTTTCCGCTTGCTTGTCGCACATATTCACTATTTGAAGAACGAACACAAAAAGGATTTGTATGTCGTGTATGGCGAAACGATTTCACACAGATCGAACGAACATGTATGTCGAGTTCGAATGAGTAGCAACTTGTACAATAAAAGTTTCTGTTTCTAATTATTTCAATGTTTTGAAGTTTGTCGCGACTTCCTGTGTATAGTGATGAAAATTGTATGAAATGTTTACAAAATATTTAAAAAGCAACAACCAAAGAATTCTGCACGGATTGACCGGATTTGTGTGATCCACTGAAAATATAATGTTTTGCGTTATTTGTACTCAGAAAATGCCTGAAATTTTTGTACAATTAATGAATCCTGTGATTTCTGTTGCTGGGTTTTATGAGAGTCTCTTTTGGTCTTAATATTTTTCTATATTATTTTCAATTTAAATCGTGGCTAAATCTTTTTAATTTTCCCATGTATTAAACATGGGACTTTTTACTTTAATGTATAAATGTCACTTCGTTTAACTTTTAGCGAACTATTATGAACAAGAACACAAAGAAGGGTAAATTTTAGAATACCATCCCCCGATTTCGAGTTAAAATGGATATTTACGGTTAGAGGAGGTTCTCTAGATCAAGAAAATGTATATATATATATATGTATATACATATATAGTGTCCGCTGACTTATAGTTTTTGAGATATTTGCATCGAAATTTTAAAAATTCAACTATCCAAAACGCGAATTTATAATGAATTTTACACCTATATTTTTAATTTTTATATCCACTATCGTTGCATTCTAACTAATAATCAATGTTACCTTATTTTACAAAAGAAATAATGAAAACAATAAATACCCCAATGACAGGAAATAAATAACACATTAGTTTTCCGCATAGAATTCATTTCTGTATTGGCACTCTTCGGCCGCGGTTCAATAAATAATAAATTTTATATTGACTGCATAATCTTTTTTTTTTTCTTAATTTTATTCCATTACAAAATGTGGTAACAACAATTTTTTCCAACTATTTCCTAATTTAGTTGGATTTTAAATAAAGATTAATAATTGCACAATTTAATGTAAAATAAATTTTTAGAAACCGGACATACCTATCGGGGGATGCTATTCTAATAGCGGGATTCTGTAACCAGTCTCTATTTGAGACACTTTGAGAAAAAGTATCAATTTGATACTAGTTACTATTCACCAAACAGTCTCTAGCGTTAGTCTCAAAATATTGAGACCTGTTAGTTAGGTGGTCACAAAACTAAAAAGAACTCTTGCTGCCATTTTCAATGTACAGAATAGAGATCATCATAGATATTAATCGATTGTCGTTTTTTACATTTTGTAAGCAATTCAAACACGAAAAGGTTAAAAATAAATCAATTTTACGTAAATTTCGTAAATATTATGAAACAAAGTCAACACATATTTTTATTTTTATTGATAATTATGTTTTTGACTATGTTATAGAAAAGTTAATATTTGTTATAGACATATTTATTATCATTCAAGTGTAAAAACATCTCTGAATAATGAAATGTAATAGATTTTAAGACTGTCACTTACAGAATAGCAAAATCGTCTCAAGTCTCAAAAATTGTCTCTAACTCAAAATTTCAAATTTAGAGACTACAGCATCAAGTCTCACGTTACAGAATCGCACGGTTAGTCCCAGCCCAAAAAAATGTTGCCGGGTAATATCAATTCTGTGCCTTTCGTCTTCTCTACTCTCGTTGACAAACGACAGTTTAGGGCGACAAAAGTCGCTATA
Organism: Bactrocera zonata; assembly: GCA_037783105.1. Taxonomy (NCBI): domain Eukaryota; kingdom Metazoa; phylum Arthropoda; class Insecta; order Diptera; family Tephritidae; genus Bactrocera; species Bactrocera zonata. The sequence goes on from JBAWJQ010006308.1 coordinate 164,420, forward strand.
TGTGAACCGGCACTAGTGAAGCGACTTTAAGTTTGCTATTGGTAGTACTGATTACCAAATCAATTGAACTAAGCAACCCTGAGACTGAAGAGAAGCCATGTTTTTAAATTAACAATGCGAATGGTACTATTTTAGTCTGGCTTGAGAAAAAATCGAAACGTTCAGTTTTTGATATATTGAGAAAAGAAGTTACCAAAAAATTAATTTGTCGTAGTTTTGTTGGGGAATAACAAAACGGTTATTTCATATAACTCGTCAGAAAAATTGCTCTATATATTAAAACGCTCCAGGTAAGGATTCATCGAAGGTTTTCACCGATTTTTAAATAAAGATTTAGTAAAATATATACGATTTGCAGAGATACGTTATACGTACGACCATGAATATGTAAAAATAAATGAACTAAAGTATTGTCTTAAATGCTTCCAAGCTAAATTTGCGGTGTATTATGTGCGTTTGTGAAAAATCGAGAACAGTCAAGTCGTGAAAATAGTATATCTGTGGTTAGTAAAAGTGCAGTGTAAAAAGTGTTCATCGGTATTACGCTATTACGCGCCGGTTTTATAATGAAGGTTATGACAATTAAAAGGGAGATATTCAATATGTGGCATAAAGAAGACATTGTTTTATATGATTTTAAAGGTAAGAATTGATAATAGACTCCATGGGTATTTTGCTTGATATATGCAAATTCACTATTTCAAAAAAAAAAAAAAATAAAATAAACAATTGCAGTGTATATCTAATTTGGATATTGTTGCTACTCATCTGGAAAAACTGAATAATGTTATATATGTAGTTGTAATTACGAATTTGTCTTCCGTGAGCGCTTTATTGGGTAAATTTTAGAATAGCATCCCCAATTGCTTAAAATGGGTATGTACGGATAGAGGAGGTCCTCCAGATCAAGAAAATATATACACATAGCCACTGACTTATTGTTTTTGACATATTTGCATTTAACACTAGATATACTAGATACGTCAATATGATTTCGGTATTTTAATTTAAAATTCTTTCTACTTTCTTTCTTTTTTTTCGTAATGATATCATGACTTTTCTAGTTATAACTAAAGAATTAATTTTATAAAGTTTATATTACTGTATACACAGATGGACAAAAGTATTCGCCACTGAACATGCTATACATGAATTAGGTTTCAAACTATAATATTCTAAATGTTAGTTGTTAAGTTATATTTCAATAAATTATATTCCATACATTCATTCTTGACAAAAAAACTCCAATTAAAAATAATAAATCTTAATATTTAAGCTAAGAACTCCAGAAAGTTCAGAAAGTGGTTGGACAAAAGTATTCGCCAATTTCAACAATTCTATTTTAAATGAGCGTTTATAAAAACTTTAATATTTTGTTTGCAACCCCTTTCGTTTAATGACTTCCTGACAACGATTGGGCATTGAATGCACTAGTTTTTGTAGCATCGGCCCCGATTTTCAGCCATTCTTCGGAACGGTTCTCTTTTAAGCTGTTCTTTTGATGTTATGTTGTGATTTCGAACCTTTTTATCTAGCAAATCACACAGATGTTCGATGGGGTTAAGGTCAGGTGACTGGGGAGGTGCTCGCAGTAAATGGGGAACATTATAAATAAGCCAAAGCCGTACAATCTCAGCAAAGACTGTCAGCGCTGGCTTTCAAATTTGTTTTTAAAATGGCCAAGTAATCTTTTTTCATAGTCTCATCTATGAAAATGAGATTACTCACGCCTGCAGCTGCCATACACCCCCATACCATAACTCCACCACCACCGTGCTTAACTGTAGTTTGCAAGTTCTGAAGTTCCAGTTCTGTATTTTTTTCCCGCCCAATGAAATATTTTTGGAATGGTGCTCTTTTGCAAAATCCAAGCGCTTTTTCTTATTTATCTTACTTATACAAGGTTTTTTGCGGCAAACTCTGGCATTGAACCCAGCTTTATTCAGCAAACGTCGAACTGTGCGAGGGTGTACGGTTATGTACAAATCTTCAGTTATTGTTGCTGCAATTTTGGAAGATGCAGTTTTGGAATTTTTTTCACTATTCTTGTTATTTTTCGCTTGTCCGTTTCATTTAACTTGCACGGACGGACAGTGCGAAGACAATTTTTGTACGTGTTTGTTTCTTCGAAATGTTTTAAAATGCTGCGCACGGTTGATCGCGGTCTCGAAACAATAGAGCACACTTCTTTTATGGATTTTCCACTAGTTAATAACTTCACAATTATTTTTCTCTCCTCCTCTGTGGTTTCTTTATCCTTATGACCCATTTTTACTTAATTGCGCAAAATATAAACTAACGGTAAATTATTTTGATACATTCTCACATACGATACAAACTACTATTGCCAGATAAAAATTTCTATGTAAACTCTCCAGCTTCTTTCCTTAAGGCGACCATAAGCTTCGTATACAGTAAGTGGCAAATACTTTTGTCCAACCATTTTCTGAACTTTCTGGAGTTTTTAGCTTAAATATTAAAATTTATTATTTTTTTTTTAATTGGAGTTTTTTTTTTTCAAGAATGAATGAATGGATTATAATTTATTGAAATATAACTTAAAAACTAACATTTAGAATATTTTTTTTATAGTTTGAACCTAAATCATGTATAGCTTGTTCAGTGGCGAATACTTTTTTCCATCTGTGTATAACACATACAGTAGTTTAAAAGTAAATAAAGACTGGAAACCCCATTAAACACTTCCTTTTTAAGAACAGTCATATTGATTGGTTTGGTACAAATAGGTATACTTCAATCGCTTGTATATTTAGTGTTAAGATTAAAAAATTCAACTATTTAAAATGAATGTTTCTGCTATTTACAGTGAATTTTACACTTATATTTTTAATTTGTATATCCACTTCACAATTTCGTTTCTACCCATTTATTTTATATTAAATATACAGTCAGCGTCACATTTCATCGTACGGCACTGGGAAATCAATTTTTTCGGTTTTCATTCATTTCATGCAAATTGACTGATTATATATCTTAATGAAAATGATAAATTAAAAAAAGCGTAAATCGAACAAAATTTTCTCGTCATATTTCATCGCCATCCATTATTATTATATTTTATGCGATTCATTTGTTTTGAAACTTAAAATATAATATTTTGTGGGTCCACTATTTAGAGCTACCACCTCTTGCATTCTAATTGGCATCGAAGAGATGAGTTTATCTGTAAATGCAGTGGGTATTTTGTTCCACTCTTCTATTAAGGCCTTTTTTAGAGTGGCCACTGTCGAAATTGTATGATTTTTAAGTTTCTTTTTCAAATAATCCCATGTCTTCTATAGAATTTAAGTTCGGGCATTGTGGAGAAGTGCGGAGCTGTTTTCGCGTATTGTATCGTGAACCAAATACGCAGAGTGCTTTGGGTCGTTATCTTGCTAGGAAACATGATCATCAGATAAATCCAATTTTTCAACAGACTGCTTTAAATTTTTCTTCAAATTTCTAAATATTATAATTTGTTAATTTTTCCCCTAATAAAAACCATGTTTCCAACTCCAGAAGCTGCTACACAACCCGCAACCATCACGTTGCCTCCACCATGTTTGACAGTACATCACAAATTTTTAGTTTGAAGAGCTGTACCCGGTTTTCGCCGAACTTTCGAAGGTCCAACATATCCGAAAATGTTCAAATTGCTTTCGACTGTGAAAAGCACTGTCTGCCAAAAGTCAATACCCTTTTTCAAGTGCTGTTTTGCGAAAGTTAGGCGTTTTTGTCTATTTGCGTTATTTTTGACGCGCTGTTCGTGAAGAATATCCGTTAAGTCGTAATATTCTCTGAATTGCAGACTTGCTAACACACTTTTCCGAAGCTCTTTCTATTCCGCTGTATATTTCTAAACTAATCACCCGTCCGTTTTCTCGTACCATGTCCACAACAGCCCTGTCACTCTATCATTAAGTATCGCGCGCGTCCCGTTTTTTGGTATTTGCAAGTATTATTATTTTTCATCGAATTTATAATATGCTATATAGTAAACTTAGATTTACCGCGCGATTCTGTAACGTGATAGTCTCAAGTTTCTAAATTTGAGATTTTAAGTTAGAGACAACTTTTGAGACTTGAGACGCTATTCTGTAAGTGACAGTCTCCAAATCTATTACATTTCATCATTCAGAGATGTTTTTACACTTGAATAAAAATAAATATGTCGATAACAAATATTAAAATTTCTATAATATAGTCAAAAACCATAATTATCCATAAAAATAAAATCATTTGTTGACTTTGTTTCATAATATTTAAAAAATTTATGTAAAATTGATTTATTTTTAACCTTTTCGTGTTTGAGTTGCTTACAAAATATAAATAAATGTCAAATCGATTAATATCTATTATGATCCCTATTCAGTATATTCAAAATAGCAGCAAGAGTTCTTTTTTGTTTGTGACCTTTTAACTATCAGGTATCAAATTTGAGTCAATATTTTGAGACTAACGCTAGAGACTGGTTAGTGAATAGTAACAGTCACAAATTGAGACTTTACCTCAAAATGTCTTAAATAGAGACTAGAGACTGGTTACAGAATCCCGCTATTAGATGTATTTTTAGCAATTTCGCTCAATGATTTTACTTCTTTTTATAATTTTATAAGTATTTTTCGAAAATCTGAGGAAGCTTTGTTTCTTTTATTCATTATAGGAAAAATATAAAATAAACACTTGTCCTCTTCACTGAACTTGATAAACTGATTCCACTTTTATGTTGAAGCTATTTTGTTTTACAATCTATTACTTAAAACTAACAGAAAACTAACTAAAAATATGCCGTACGATAAATTATGACGCAACAACTTTGAACATTTAGTATACTTTGAAGCTTTTACATTTATATTGAAAATAATTAGCGAAACTGGATTATGAAATATATTTTGTCTTTTATTTTGATCAGTTTGTGAAAGAACTTTTTTGAAATCAGAAAAATTTATTTTAAGTTGCCGTACGATGAAATATGACGCTGACTGTATATATATTGTTCACACAGTAACAAAAGGGTTGCATTCTAACTAATAACAGGTGTTACCTTACGAACATATTTTCCAAAAGAACCAAAAAAATTAAGAAAAATAATAACCCAATGACAGGAAATAAATAACACATTATTAGTTTTTCATTAAGAATTCCTTAGTGCGTTGGCGGCCTTTGGCGCCGCTTCAGAACAATAATCCTGGTTGGACCAACAGCTTTCGCCTTCAGTTCTTTTGCGTTGAATTCCTTTTTGCTTTGGCGGCCTTTGGCCGCGTTGCAAAAAAAAAATAACAATAGTACAATAGAGCACTAATTCAGGAGTTAGTGAAGATGTTGTATTTCTTACTTTTGCACTGCACGGATCCAAGAAAAACGCTTTGGAATGTTCAACTCAAAAAGACAAAAAAGATGTAGTTTATTCAAAAGTTAAAATGCTAGAGAAAGAATGTTCTGGTTCTTGGGTTTCTTACAAAACTAAAAATCAGGGTTACTCAAAAATGTAAGTTGCTAAAGTTGCATTTCAACACGCCACCTCAACGAACATATTTGAGCATTAAGGTTGGTACGCAGCTCTCAAGTAATTGCTCAAGAACAAAAATACATTATTTCTGAAGTAATATTGACAGCTGGTTACGCATTGTGAATGATCCACATTAGAAGAGCAAGAGAGAATAAACAAAGTAAACAAACTTTGTGCGTATGTATGTATGTATGTATGTGTATGGTAACACAAATATTTTCATTGAGATTTAAGGAATGTCGTTGACGATTGGTTGGTTTTATACAACATTTCAAAATGGAACATACTTTATAATAATGATTTCAACTAATTTAGGATGAATTTGACGATTACTTCGAATTTCCTGCAAGAAACAATTGTTGATTTGATGTTTCTTTGCAAAACCAGGTTTGCCATATTCACATTTTATTGAAAAAAAGTATTAAAAATTAGTACTAGCTTTCTTAAGAGCTGCGTACTAGCTCAAGTAACTTTATCGCAGGAACGTTTCTGGACCGTTTCTTAAGCGTTTTTTTATATGAAGTTTTTACGTTTCTTGAGAGCTGCGTACTAAGCTTTACAAGTAAATATATTTAACTCAAGTTCAACATTTTAGAAAATTTTTCATGATTAGGTCTGGCTAGGTTCTTAGTAAATATGTCTGCAATCATATTACTAGTGCTGCAGTAATTAAGTTCGATTTCGCCACCTCGATAGATATTTCTTATAAAATGATATTTAATATCAATGTGTTTACTTCGAGCGTGGTATACGGGGTTCTTGACTAAATTCATCGCGCTTAAATTATCTCCGTTCACTATCATCGCATCCGGGCATTCGAGTTCCATTTCAGTTAATAGCTGCTTCAAGTAAACAGCATCTTTAACAACGCATGCTAGCGCCATGTATTCGGCTTCTGTGCTGCTAAGTGCTACGGTCGTCTGTTTTTTACATTCGTATGAAAACACTCCTCCGGCTTACATAACTGCATACCCAGATTTCCGATCACCTGTGTCGCCACCCCAGTCGGAATCCACAAAACACTCAGTTGGTTTACCGGTTTTGTTATACCTCAGTTGCATATCTTGTGTGGTGCATAAAAACCTTAATATGCGTTTTGCTGCTGATATGTGTTCTACATGTGGATCATTGTTACGCTGTGCTAGCTTACAAACCGAGTGCAAGATATCAGGTCGCGTGCACACAGCTAGATACATAAGTGACCCAATGAGTGAGATATACTGCACCTGTCCTGCTTTTTACAATTCTGGTCATTACACACAACTTGGTGTCCTGGATCTAAAGGAATGGCGATCGGTCGACAATTTTCCATTTGGTACTCGCGCAATAACTTTTTAATATGTCCCTTCTGACTAATGGCAATAGCTCCAGTTTCACCATCTCTCTCAACCTCCATGCTTAAAAAGTGCTGGACTTGACCCTTGTCCACAACTTCAACTTTATTTGATATCATATCCTTTATATGTTTTAAGTGACTGTAATCCGAGCTGGCAATCAGTAAGTCATCAACATAAACGGCTATAATATTCAACTGCTTGCCCCTGTGTTCACACTCACACTGTTTGAATCCTATCTGCTTCAATATGGAATCTAATTTCATATTCCATTGGCGACCGGATTGCTTAAGGCCATATAAAGCTTTCTTTAACTTTAAGCAATGATCAGGATAACGCTTATCCACAAACATTTCGGGTTGATTCATATAAATATCTTCATACAAATCGCTATTCAAATAAGCGGTGGATACATCCATTTGATGTACACTCAGCGAAAAAAAAACCCACGCACTCTACAGAGTGCTTTTATATAGCGCAAAACTTGGATTCATATTGTTCTAAGATAAATATTTTTCTTTGAGAGTCAACCACTTTTATTTAGTTTATGTTTCAAGCATTTTTGTAAAAAAAACTTATAGTTTAACACTTGTTATAGATAAGAATGTAAAAACATACACATAACAAACCACAGAATTAAATTTTGTTATGAACAATAATGTAATTTTTAAACAAGTTATTTACATATTTTTTTTTATATGATTTTCATTTAGTATTAGAATATATAACGAATCAAAATAACATATTTTGTATAAAAAAAATTTTGTAGAACACCCCCTCCTCCCTCCTCCTAATAACCTCAGCTATTTGTTTAGGCATGGATTCAAAAAAGCGTTAAAGATAATTTTTATTGTTTTCTTCATTCCGCACAGTTTCAACAATGTTTTCTATTTCTTTTCGACTTTTTGGACGCTTTTCTTTTATCATTTTGCCCACCATTTTGTCCAAAGAATGCCAGCAGTTCTCAATTGGATTGAGATCTGAACTGTTTCCTGGCCACGTGAGAGGCCCTATTCCACAAAAATCTTTTTGTTTTGAAACCTGTAAGTGTTTGTCATAAATTATTGAAAAGTATATTTCAATATTTTTGTGCTTTGGTTACCGCTTTGGCTCTATGACAAGGGGCTGAAATATCCTGAAAATAAACTTTTTGGGCGTGTTTGGACAGCTGTTCAATAGTTGGCAAAACACCTTCTCTCAAAACTCCAATTTATATTTCGGCATTCACAGATCTTTTTAGAATAATTAGCGGCCCAACACCAAACTTGGTTACAGCTCCCACACCATTAAATAAGGCGAATGCTTAACGGTGGGCCAAACACAGTTTTCCAAAAAACGTTCCCCTTTCCTACGACGCACTGTGGCATTTCCGTCGGTTTCCAACAAATTAAATTTCAATTCATCGGAAAAAATAACATTTCCCCAATCTGATGTAGTCCAAGTTTTGTGTAATTTTACCCACTCTAGTCAGTATTTCTTCATTCGTATAATGAGAAGTGGCTTTTTGGCTGGACGTCGCGCTCGGAGTCCAAGATTATTCAGGACATTTTGTATAGAACTTGTAGTTATTTTTACTCCAGTGGTTTCGTATAATATTGCATTGATTGTTCCAGCATGTTGAAAGCGATCGTCGTTTTTGACGAAGTTTTACTGTTTTCCGACGTCCACTGCCCTTTTCTCGAGCTATTTATTTAAAATACGTATAATTTTTAATTATAATACATAAGCTACCATTTCTGCGAGTGTCAGAATATCCTACCATAAGATATTCTTTATCCTTTGGCTTGAATATGTCTCGCTGCCGTTTATCAAGTGCCACTGCAAATGATCCAAACGCTCTTAAATGCGCCACCGTTGGCTTATGCCCATGCCATGCTTCATAAGGCGTTACACTATCTAACGCTTTGGTTGGAGAACGATTCCGCAAATACGCGGACGTAGATACCGCTTCACCCCATAACTACTGTTCAAGACCTGCACCCAGCAACATACACCTTGCCATTTCAAGTAGAGTGCGATTTAACCTCTCAGCAGCACCATTTTGCTGTGGCGTATACGGGACCGTAAGTTGCCGTAAAATGCCATTCGCTTTAAAATATTCATCATAAATGTTGTTGACAAACTCTGTCCCATTGTCGCTTCTTAATATCTTTAATTTCTCCCCAGTTTGACGCTCTGCCATTGCTTTAAATTCCTTGAATTTCTCGAACACCTCGCTTTTGTTCCGTAAAAAATACACGAATATATAGCGCGTTTTATCATCCATGAAGGTTAAGAAGTATCGGGCTCCACCGATCTATGCAACATTTACCGGACCGCAAACATCAGTATGCACCACCCCCAATACATCGGCTGCATAATTTTGTGAGCTACTATATGCCCGCTGAGTGCATTTATTCGACATGCACAAAGCGCAGTTGACATCAGTCGGTATGTTAATCGGAAGTCCAAACACCATCTGCTTATTACTAAGCTGTCGTAAACTTGCGAAATTCAGATGGCCAAATCTATTATGCCACTGCATCACGTCCTCAGCAATTTTCTTCGCAAAGAACAATTTATTTTTATTTATTTCAAGTAAATATAAATCTCTGACCTTTTGTGCACATAATATTATTCCTCCGTGCTTGTCAAAGATCTTCGCCGTGTTTCCCTTGAATTCGACAATGCAGCCACTGTTAACTGCTCTGGCAACTGACACAAAGTTGCACTGTAAACCCGGCACGAACAAAACATCTACGAGAGTCACATCAAACTCGTTTGTTCTCAATCGAACAACACCTTTGCCTTTTGCTAATATTTTGTGTTCCGCCGCTAACATAATTGATTCTTCACACGGCTCGAACTCATCAAACATGTTGCGGTTACAACATAAGTGTGAAGAAGCGCTGCTGTCAACGCACCAAACATCGTTGTGTAAAATTTTGTTACTAACAGCAGCAAACAGTCCGTTTCTTGTTACATTTTGATGCGAAGATTTTTCTCGATCTTTTCCTTTACATTGTGCGGCGAAATGACCTTTTTTGCCACAACTGTAACATTTTAAATTTGATTTTTTGCTATTGTCATTGCGTGTGCTTGCGGTACCTGCCGTTCGATTTTGCACGTTCAAAATATTTTTTTCTTGCGTTTGTGTTTGTGTGTGCTACGAAAGCTTGCACGCTACCCTCGGTATGCTTAAACTGGTATGTTTTGCGACGCTCGCCTTCTTCTATTAATTTGATTTTAACAGCAGTGAGATTTGGTAGCTCATCGGGAGACTCCAAAGCAACCACCAAACTCTCAAATGATTTCGGCAGACTTGCACGAAGCATAATAACGAATAAATAATCCTGGAGACACACTCCAATTTCAGCAAGCTTCTCTGCGACTGCCGTGAACTTGCAAACGTATTGCTGGACACACTCACCGTCATTCATTCGAATTCCAAGTAACTGCTTGAACAAAGTTACCTTTCTCACAGGCCCTTTTGGTCTATGCACTTCTTGTAGACAGTTCCACGCCTTGTTCGCTGATTTGCAGGTTTTAATGTGGTTTATCTGCATAGGCGTAATGCTGAGGATTATTGTTGCTTTTGCCTTATCATCTTTTGCCTTCCACAGCAACACAGCTTTTGCATCGGCACCTTCTTTTGGAGCGGGCAATTCTCCGCACGTAACAGGCCACAACTCTTGATGGACAAGCACACTTTGTAGCTGCAAGTTCCATTAGTCATAATTGGACTCATCCAATTTTTCTATGTTAAAAAGCGATGAACTCATATTTTTTATTAATTACTTAACGCAATTTACTAGGTTCCCAGGAATTTGCACCTGGACCCATAACCTGTTGTATTTCTTACTTTTGCACTGCACGGATCCAAGAAAAACGCTTTGGAATGCTCAAATCAAAAAGACAAAAAAAGATGTAGTTTATTCAAAAGTTAAAATGCTTACAAAACTAAAAATCAGGGTTACTCAAAAATGTAAGTTGCTAAAGGGTTGCATTTCAACAGAAGATAACTCCGTTTCTAACTTCAATTTAATCCTTAAAATTTTAGAGAGTTAGCTGCATTTCGTTGGCTAAATTGTTAAAAACGGACAATTTTAGTCTATTGTGAATGAAATACAAGCATTACTGCCTGTTTTTTCAAAATTTTAATAATAAAACAAGAAGTTTATGTTATTATGTTATGATGCAATTTTAAAAATAACTTGTTGATACGTTTTTGTAAAAATTGGTCCGCTAATCACCACAATGTTTATTTTCTATCTTCCTTCTTTGAAAATATTATAAAAATGTCAATCAGCTGTTTACGAGAGTTTCAAACTGGCATAGCTGCCGTCTGTCACCTACAAATTTGGATCTGATTAAGTGCGCAGTTAATCCGGATTAGCGCTGACTTCTGTCAAGGCTTTTACGGTGCATCTCGACAGGCTAAAGTTTATTGCATACTAACTGTCAAATCTATTGCCATTGCCGTTGCTAAATCTGTATGTGGGCATTTGTTATCACAACAATCATTTTGCGAAAAGGCGTTGGATAAAAAAAAAATGTGTATGGAAAATAAAAAAAAGAGAAATATATTTCTTTCAAATGAATTTATAGGAAAAATAAGAATTCATATTTGTTTACTATATAAAATATTTGTAGCATAAAGAATTCCTATTTATTTACTATATAATAATTGTTGCATACACATTTTATATACCAATTAAAATAATAAATTTAATATAAGCAATGACATTTTGATTTCTGATGTATTAAATTATTTTAAAAATGTACTTTATTTTATATAATTTAAAATAACCTTCTTAATACTCGCTCTACTAAACTTAATATTACCGAAATGAAACTGCTCTCGCTCTTCGAAATTTCCGTAGAAATGAAAACTGATCTGTCAAACTGCTGAAGTGACAGTTCACTGCTTTCAGTACATGGAATACTAATTGGTATGCCATATATTGTATTCCATAAGCAATATGGACTCTCCACAGGCAATACGCACAGCAATACAGTTAGTATACTCGTACAATAAATTTTTGCCTGACGATTTGCCCTGATACAATACGCTGCCGTGTTGGAGAACGTTCGTTTTTTTTTGATCACTTTTTCTGACTATTTCGATTTTTTTAAAAATAATAAAAATAAAAATTTTGGGATGGGGCTAGTTCTAACCATAGACAAGCCTATAAAGAAGACTCTATAAAAATTTCAAGTAAATCGGTCCAGTAGAACCTGAGAAATCGTGGCCATCGTTCCGAAAAAGTCAGTTTTGAGAAAAACGCGCTTAAAGTTTCGCGTTCCGGCCGAACCAGTTTGGATGCCGGGTCAGAAAAATGCCTATATCTCCGAAAATAATTTGAATTTTGAAAAATCCTCTTGTCTGTACACATATTATTGAATAGTTAAACTTTGAAAATATAAAAAAAAAATCGATTTTTTTTTTAAATTTCTAGACTAGAATATCCCCTTAATGTAGGAACCCACTTTACCATTGGAAGGATTCGAAAAATGCCCAAAAATAATAATATCGCTCGACGTTCGGAACGCTGAAGTGCACACCTCAAACTTTAAACGCGTTTTTCTCAAAACACACCGACTCAACCGATTTGCTAAATTTTTTTTAAATGTTCCCAAAACGCCTGGTTTTCTTTCAGTTCGTCCACTCAAATTTATATTTTTAAGACGTTTTTGTTAAAAATTTTTTATCTCGAACGGTTTAGTATATAGTAGATATACATATGTAGTACATATGTACATATATACTTCTAACCCATAAAATTTTACTACTAAATCAATTTTATGGGATATTGTAGAATTTCGTGAAGATATTTTGTTAAATTCAATATAAAATCTTTCCATATAAGAGTTAGATTTTGATTGTTGGGTTTGAATGGCAGCTATGTGCTATAGTGTTCGATATCCTGATTTCAATAAGTGAACAGCTTCTTGAGGAGAAAAGGATAAATATCTCAAAAACTTAGCTTCCAGTTCGTGTATATACAAACTGACGGGCATATCTAAACCAACTAAGTTCGTGATACTGTTTATTTTTACTTAGTAGGGGCTCGACGATTTTGCTTTCGATTGCTATGCTGAGAATATTCATACCTTGAATTTTATTTTATTTTAGGTTTCTGGTTAAAGAGAAATCAGCAATCAATGCGCTTGAATTTGTGAATCGTATCAGTGCTTTCTGAGGACATACTAACGTTAGTTTTACTGAATTTAGATAGGTTTCGACAAAGTAAGTCAAAAATGTTATTTTCTATTATCAACCCAGAGTTTTTCAGTGAATATCTTTATTAATGTACTGATGTGTGAATGTAATCTCGTCTCAACAAAAAAAGAGACACTAGACCCCCTCTCAAAAGACGGCATTACCAGGAGGATTAACTTGGCAATGAAATATAAAGTAAGGCAGTCTATCTGACATCAGGTGTGTTAAAATAAATCTCCTTCGCAATTATTGCTTAAAGCAAATATTTAGCTTTGTTGATTTGATAGTGGATATAGTTGGTAGATAAAAGTAGTTTGTTGGAAGATGGTTTTAAAAATTTATAATTTTAGTTAAAGAATTTCTGAATTCTCTATAATCACTTTTTTACAATAGATGATATGAAATCCTAATTACAAAAAGCATTACATTATATTAAAATAAGTTTAAAAGAATATCTTTTTACATGAAGCTTTTCCGATGGGATTGTAAGTAAACCCTTCTTCATACACTAATCTTTAAAACTTAGGAATCTATCTACCACCCCAAGTTTGTCATAATATAATAAAAATCCTGAATATAACAGTGTGTAGTTCTTCTGCGAAGATGAAATGATTTTTCCGGCCCTTTAAGTAGCAGGTTAGATCATTAGCTTTAGAGGTTAGGTGTAGTGGAAGACATGAAAAATTAAATTTTTTAAAAATTGTTTTGTTTTGTTTTTTTCATTACATACTATAAAAGAAAGTAGATTTTTCTGTCCCTATGTCCATTTGTATACTTAAATCTTTAAAACTACGCAACAGATGATTGAAGAGGAAGGTTTATATAATAACATCCACTAAATATTAGAGAAATACTGTTATTTTTGAGGTTTCTAATTTGATGATTATTTATTTATTTATTTAAGTATTTCAAATTATTAATTTTTTTTTGCATTTTCGTTAAGTGTAATATCTTAAAAATGTTCTCTGAAAATTTCACGTTGAACCGATAATTAGTTTTTGAGTTATTCGACAAATAACGAAGGGAGCTGGGCATTTCAAAGCGCTAGTGTGAAACTTTAAACGCGTTTTTCTCAAAATTATGGTTTTTGAATCGGTGACAACTGTAACTCGAAAACCGTTCAGTAGATTTTAATGAATTTTATACAGCTGCAAAAAAAAAAAAAAATAATGTTTTGAAAATTCTAACTACCCCTAACCCCTTAAGCAACAATTATTTCAGACTTATAATATGAAATCTTTTTGTTTCCTAAAAAAAGATTGTTGAAAAAAGTACTACTTTTTTCATTATCCACATAAAGTTTGTCATTCTCATAAAATGTACTCTATCTCAGCTTGAATACATCAACCCGACGCCGATTCGAGATTGATATCAAATGCCGGCTCAAGGACATTGTCAACACCAATGGCAATGTATTTGACAGACTGTTAGCAATGTACATTGCTTGAGAAGATGCGGCATAATCCTTTAAAATCATATAAATCTGATTTAGAACTAAACGAACCTATCTGCCCCATATGCCATGATTTTAATTCTCATGAAGATTTGATTTATCAGACCCAAGTATCATTATTAAAATTATATATAGATATTTTTTCTCCAAATAAAATCATTAAGTTTTTATTCTAACTTTACCATAAATGGTTGCTGTGAAATTTTGTTTTCCGTAGATAAGCAGTTCTAAATCTCCACACTTAGAAAATTCTTTTGCCTCTCATGATTTGGCTAATTGCACACCTATGCGGATTGCATCCCTCGTATCGGTCTGGAGGAAGGAGGCTAATCGTTGAGTTATTATCTCTTTATTTATTAGAACAAAAAATGTCAATCGGCTGTAGACATTTTATTTAGGAAATAAAAAAAAACGATATCGGATTTTAAGTGTTATAAAGGCACTGATGAATATAAGTTACAAACTAAAAACTTAGGTTTAATCGATAATATTATTTATTATATGTTCAAATGTCTCCATTCGCAGCGTTGCAGTTTTCGTGTGGCACGAATAAAAAGTTATTAAAATATGGATTCGGATGATTCAAATGCCGGGTCTTCGGTGTCAAACTCATCATCAACATCAACGGAGAATTCACGATCTTCAGCGGAACCAGTAAATGAAATTACGAGTGCACCCAATATAGAGGCAATTGATAATGAGGAACAGCGAGAACTATCAAGGACAAATTCTCGTTGCTCCAATCATTCTTCTTCAAAATCTGACTTTAATTCGTCATCATCTTCTTCGTCTAGTGATAATGAAAATGATGGTATTAAATCACCACTAGATAATTTATCGAACAGAAGTAAGTTATAGTATTTAATATACCTCAATAGATGCACATACGCATAGTAAATTTTAAGAAGTGTTACAGTATTTTTAATTCATTTTAAATGATTTTATTTCAACATTGGACAATATTTCTTAAACTTCCACTTTGGCATTTAAGAAAGCGAAACGGTTAGGATCAGGGGTCAGTTTTTATGAAATATGTTCTTTATTTTGTTAATTTGAGTCAAAAGTGTGCAAACTTTCTCGCGCAAGATATTTAGTATATTCTATCTCTATTTTTTTTATGTATAACAGTGGGTTAAAACTTTGTATAAATAAATTAAAAAGGAAATGGATAAATTAGTGATGTTTTAAAAGTAAATATTTGGACACTTACAATACATTTTTTAAATACCTTTATGCAATTCCAAATTTGCTCACTTCCAAGAGAATTTTTTTTTGCATTGAATATTAAGAGTTTAAAATAATAATTGAAAATCTCCTGCAACCGGACACTGACAGTTCTATAATTTTGGTCCGTTTATACTAGGAGTGGACGAATATAAATTAGACTAAAGTAAATACTTCTTCTTAAATAAATTAGGGTTTTTGGTAATTTAATTTATATATTTCATTTTTAGTGATCATAGTTACAACAAATTTTATTTTGTGTACGTACTTTTTGATTGAGTTTAAAAAAAATTGTTTATCGTATATTGTCACAACTTTCCTTGATTCTACAATTTTCAAGATGACTTTCGAAAGTTTTGACGTACTGGAAATTTCAATAACATCGTCTACGATTTTGTTAATGCGACAAAGTTACTCTGGTGTTTTAGAATACGATTTAATTTGACCCCCGGTACGGGTTTTCTGTCAGATGATTCCAATCCAATCAAATTCCAATCCAATCAAATTCCAATAACATTTTATGTTAATGTTAATGTTAATGACTTCTGAATTAACATTTTCGTCGTTTAACCAAAAATCGTTTGAATACTGTCCATGCGGATTTGCATTTGAATGCTTTATGTTGTTGTCTGTCGAGTTGATAGTCCTTGGCCGGATAAAAATCCGGGTCCGTTCCGGTTATGTAGACCCCACTGTTATGGGAACGGCTTTATCATGCTTTATCAAAGCTAACAACGTCGATATGTGAATATTTTTGAAAACCAGCTTTTAAAAAACAGTTTTTAATTATCTCCATCTTTAAGTTGTCCAATGCAGTCTTAATAAAATAAACAGCCTCCAAAATGTCAAATGTTTTTGAAATGTCTTATTCTTGTTAAAACATGTTTCATAATATACGTCTGTAATGTCGCTTAAAATTTTGTATAATACCCTGGTTGAATCGTTTGTGACTTTTTTTAAATATTCAGTTAGGTACATACATACATATGTACATATGTATTTCTATGTATGTTCATTCAAATAGTAGTGCTGGTGGGTTCTAAATATAAAATAAAAAAGTAATTTTTTAGCCATTTTTACGCATATACAGAGTTTTGTTTTCAATATATATGTATTTTTTACTATCAAGATTTATAAAAAAAAACTAGTCTGTTCACGAAAGCTGTAGTGACTACTTTGTAGAAGGAAAACAAAAAACGAGTTCAAATTTAAAATTCATATAGTAAACGTTGTTGTAGCGACAGGAAACATTTCATCTAGGACCGTTCCGATTATTTAGACCCGACTGTTGTGAAACGGTCATGTAGTAAATGTTTTCGATTGACTAATAAGTGATTCTAAAGCCTTTGTTTGTTTACACCGACGTTCAGTAAAGTCTTTATATAATGAAATCCGCCCATGGGGATCCCACGGCTTCCTTACAACTGTTCCACTTGATGGATTTGCTGTTGCTACAACTAGTTTAAGGAGTTAGGGGTAGTTAGAACTTTTAAAAAATTATTTTTTTTTTTTTGCATTTTCGTCAAGTGTAATATCTTAAAAATATTCTCTGAAAATTTCACGTTGAGCTGGGCACTTCAAAGCGCTAGTGTGAAACTTTAAACGCGTTTTTCTCAAAATTATGTTTTTTGAAACGGTGACAACTGTAACTCGAAAACCGCTCAGTAGATTTTAATGAAATTTATACGGCTTTTAGAATACATAATAAATTGTGGTCTGATCGAAAGATTTTTTGTTTTTCAAAAATTTTAATTTTTTAAGACCAATTAACTGTTGATTTTTTCCCCAAAATTTTGACAAAAATTTCCTGAGGCCGTCATTTTGTTAATTTAAAAAAAAAAAAAAAACATCCTTCGATCAGGTCCGAGTTGTCTATTAATGAAACTAATTTTTTTGTCCGATTGATTTTAGATGAATCTCCAAGGACTTATAGTTGTCACCGCAAGTATCTTTTTTTGGAACTGGGTCAACACAAACAACTATAACTTTAGAAATTATTATTTTTTTTTTTTTTTGATATTTTCGTGACTTCAAGTCAACACATACATATGTATAATAATTCCATATTTCTACTTTTGTAAAATAACACGATTTAATAGCAAAAAAAAATACTGAAAATTCTAATTTTTTCGTGCCTCTGACTACCCCTAACCCCTTAATAACACTACCATAAATTTTCGATCGGATTCAAGTCCAGCGCAATCTTTTCATCTCTCCACAGTACATCCCTCCATTTTGTAGATGGCCAATTGTAATGTCCTTTTGCCAACTTTATTCTTGCAGCCACATGTTTTTTCGACAAAAGAGGTACGGCGACACTTTATCTGCAAATTGTTTTCCAATAGTCTTCTACGATTCGTAATAGTAGTAACCAACGAGCTTAAACAACTTTTTTTTTACATATCGTTTATTCTGTCTGTCCTCTAATATGGATTTTTTACATTTCCCCCCGTGATTTTTCGCTTAATATTGTATTTTACTGTATTGCATGTGCTAAAGCTTCGATTCTCCATATGTTCTATTAAATTTCCTCCTCTTTCGTTGCACTACTATTTTAATGAACACAACTGCAGGTACTCGTATTTTGATGGCATAATTACAAATATTTAGAACTTGAGTAGTTATTAAATCGTTCCACTATAATTTATTAATTTTTAAGGAAGCCATTCTGGGTCACCGCAGCCCACGAAGTCTCCACGGAGCTCGAGACATTCAAGTGTAACATCAAATAGCAGTCGCAGCAACAGTCCAAATTCTAATTTCCGAAATAGCGTTCAAAATATAAGCCACGAGGAATTGAGTGATGTGAGCGATATGGAGAGTGAAAAACGTGAATCTGTTTTGAACAGTAGTAAGCCATCTGTAGAGGACGAAGTTACAAACGTGTCTTCAGCTTCAATTAATTTAGATCAAGAAGGTCACAAAGAAACCAATTCAGAACTAATATACTCTTTGGAAACCGAAAATAGCCAGAATGCTGTTATAACCGATTTGCGCCAAAAACTAGATTTTATTAAAACTCAAGGAAAGGTATTTCTAAATGTAGCACTTTTATTTATGAAATTATTATGATTTTAATAATTATTTCAACATGTAATTTTATTACGTAATAACATCGATTCCCTCCATAGTTACATTATGGTATTGTTTTTATACATGTTATTGCTTGAATTAGCTCAAGTTTTGGTTTAACAGTTACTTTTTCAATTTTCTTAATTAATAACTTGTAATTTTATTGAATTTCGTAATCTATTATTTTAAGACTAGCGAAACGTCAAAAGTAATTGATGGAAATACCAATTTGGCTGAAAACGAGAGGCAAACTGATCCGATAGAAGTATTGGTCAAACCCAATGATGAAGATGCTTTGGACTTTGAGGCTGAAGAAGGTGAATGCCAAGACATAAGTAAAGATGATGAGAAACTTGTAGATGAACAGGAAAGTAAACCAAGCAATGATAGGGTAAAAAATTCAAAGTCTGATGGAGAAGCAGATGATGGAGAAGAGTTAGAAGAAGGAGAGGTGTCAGATGAAGATGAGAAACGTCCGGAAGAGACGGAACCCAAACCAGTGTGTCGTTTTTATACACGTGGTCAATGTACATGGGGAATGAGCTGTCGTTTTCTTCATCCTGGTGTAACTGATAAAGGAAATTATACCATGTTTGATTTAGTACGCCCAGTCCCCGTAACACAAACAGGTCCGTCCGCTTCCCGGACCTCAAATTATCCAACGCATACAGTTGATTATCATGATTTTCGCACCGATCGTCCAGCATTGCATCACCGTTTAGGTTTACAGCATCCACCTTCAGCTTATGGTGCACACCATGACCCAAGAACCGCAACAACTGATGCTCCTGTAGTTATAGAAAGCGCTTGGGAACGAGGATTGAGAACAGCAAAAGAAATGATGCGCAAAGCAAATAAGCGAAAAGAGCAAGATATGGATTTCGAGGATAAGAAAATGAATTTGACTCTATCTCCAGATGAAATAGAAAAAGACGCATACTATTTGAAGGAAAGAAGTTCTCCTCAAGATGTAAGTAACAAGTGAAATTATAAAGAGGAAAAATTATAAAATGTTTAATGCACAGATTGCTCCACCCTATGGTCGACATAGTTTATATCAAGAACCACTAGGTATGTACAGTCCTACTGAGCGTTTTGCACGTGGACCGCCATTACCAGCTGCATATGATGACGTGGATTCATATGGTCGTTCTACAAGATATCGTGAGTTACCTCCTCATCGCATGCCCCAATACGAAGATGACAGACGAGTACGGCCTACTCGGGAAGTAATTGTACAGCGTGTTGAGCCCGTCGGTCGTGGGGATGAATGGCGTGACCCTTGGATGAGATCACCAGGCCTGCGTGGAGAATCTCGAGACCATAGTAGTAAACGCCGCCATGATCGGCGTAGTTATAGTACCAATTCCTCATATTCATCTTCAAGCAGTTCCCGATCTGATACAAGTTCAGAAAGTAGTCGTTCATCTACTCCGACAGGACACAGACGCCGTTATAACAGTTCTCATAAAGCATCGCCTGCACGTAGGCATGGAATACGTTCTGCTCGATCCCCTAGTTTGCCTCGCCGCCCACGTCACTCTCCAAGTGAGTACACATATATTCCTCCTTTAACACTTTAAGGCTGGATTTCAATCTGTTTCCCTATTGATCTTTGTATCCTTTGTGTTTGCGGTTTATTATTTTGTACACTGTCCTTACATTTAGTTAGAACATTTCAACTAATTCTTTAGCTTATTTACCTCAATGAGAGTTATAGTAATCTTATAATTAAGAATAGTAAGTAATATAATTACATATGTATATAAGATATTTTAATTTTTTCAAAATAAGAAGAAAAAACAAAGATTTTTCAAATCACTTAGAGAATTGTGAAATTGTTTTTTACTTCTTCAACATTTAAAAAACAACAATTATGGGCTAAATCGGAGTTCACAAAAACCAAGGAAAGAAGTCAGATTTCAATCATATTTTCATCATGTGTATATTTTTCATTGAAACTATACACCTTACGGTTCCCCTTGGACATCAAAGTAATTTCTATGATACTTTAAAATATCCTTTTTGCTATTGCAAAACCTGTTTAAAACTAATTATGTGTGGAAAATTTATAAAAATATTGCGAAATATTTATTATATTATTTAATTTTGTTCTATGAATAATATATTGCTTATTTTCGAAAATGTGAAAAGCCAATCAAATCGCCTGATTTCGAGCATGTTATAATTAAATAAAATTAGTGCTTAGGACTGAAGACCAGGTAACAAGTTAAGAATAAACTGAATAAATATACAACTTTCTTTTACATAAGGCATTGGTCATTACCATAAGCATGTATGGTCTTTGGAACAAATAATTTAAAGCTGATCTTTTGCACGTCAGCAATATTCTATGATGTGCCCTTAAAAATATACCTCAATTTCAGGTTCTCGGCATTCTCCCAATGCTAAGAGAAAAGCTACAACATCTCCTACCATGGAAAAAAGAAGTGCATATAGCCCAATGCATAAACGAAAGAAAACTGCAGCACCAACGAAAAAATCGGACAAATCGAAATCCAGACAT
This sequence comes from Bactrocera zonata, assembly GCA_037783105.1. Lineage (NCBI taxonomy): Eukaryota > Metazoa > Arthropoda > Insecta > Diptera > Tephritidae > Bactrocera > Bactrocera zonata. The sequence continues at coordinate 185,741 of JBAWJQ010006308.1, forward strand.
CGGGTAACATCGAGCTCCTCTGGATCAGGTAGTTGACATAACTTTATATACCTAAATTTGCTTGTCTTAAATATGATTCTATATACAGTACCCAGAAAAATCGAGTAAATGTTCCGACATTTTGTTTTAAAGCTATGCAAAAATATTCAAACGCAACTATATTCAATGAAATTGTGAGTGTTTTATTTTTTAACTAAGCCTAAACCCACGGCTGCTCTCGCGTGGAATTTGGGACTAACAGTATATCTTTAATACGTGCACACCTCAACTTGTGATTAAACTTTTTCTCAACACTGTGGCTATTCCGTTATTTTTTTATGTTACATGTTCTGTTGGGTTTGTTATGAATGGCTGTGCGTCGTTCACCCATCATCTAACAAAGTAGCCACAATGCCTGGTGATGCATCTTCTTTTTTACTGGCGTGGAAACCGCTTACGCGGTTATAGCCGAGTTAACAACAGCGCGCCAGTCGTTTCTTCTTTTCGCAAGGTGGCGCCAGTTGGAGATGTCAAGCGAAGCCAGGTCCTTCTCCACTGGTCCTTCCAACGGAGTGGAGGTCTTCCTCCTCCTCTGCTTTCCCCGGCGGGTATTGCGTCGAATACTTTCAGAACTGGAGTATTTTCGTCCATTCGGACGCAACTCGCTACGTCGACTCATCAGTTGTCATCGTCCACGCCTCTGCACCATATAGCAGGTCGGGAATAATGAGTCACTTATAGAGTTTTGTTTTTGTTCCTCGAGCGAGGACTTTACTTCTCAATTGCCTACTTAGTCCGAAGTAGCACCTGTTGGCAAGAGATATCCTGCGATGGATTTCGAGGCTGACGTTGTTACGGGGGCGTTTTTTACGTGGCGGATTTCAAACCCAGCGCACAACCCTGTGTGGGGGATATTTCGCCACTCACTTTAGCTCGCCTTCGAACGGATATTCTTAGACTACCCAGAGGATACTTGGTCTAAAACTGAAAGTCGTGAGCTGCCTGAGCCATATATAAAAGAATCGTTTCTGGCCACTCCCAAGTGAATGACGATCAGAGAACTTTCCTCACTTGCCTTCCTCACATGACTCCATCCTCCATGATGCATCTGCCAATGCGAATTTCTGTTTTGATATACAAGTCTTCACTCTATTATGCAAGTAAAAGTCTGGTTTCCATATGTGTGTGTAAAAAACGCCATATTCATGAAGAACAAACAGTATAATCAATATTCATATGTGTGGAAACAAAAATTACTGTACCCCGGCTGTACCTGTGTGATTTATTTTCTTTTTTTTAAGTAAAAAAAGTTCAAATGATTCTTACATGAATATTGAACACATGCTTATGGCTTCCAATATATGTACATATATTTTATACAAGCATTTATTTGACTTTTAATAAAAAAAACGACAAAAAGTGGTCTGGTTCTAAGCTACCTCCTCACCAATTTTCAGTCAAATCGGTTTTGAGTTAGAAAATGTCTAGCTAACACGATTTTCGTTTATACAGGGTTCCATTAAAGTCTTCGTACAGAACCTAAGACAAATTTAACTGATAAAAATCAGCAATACATTGCAATATTAAAAAAATTTAATGAACTTTTATTTATGAGACATTTCATTATATTTTAATTGAAAAAAAAAATACAACTCAATAACTGGTTTCAAAACTATGCAAATACATTGGGAGAATTTCGCTATATGGATTCCAATAACGTCTTCTTACTTTTACATATATACAAGCAAAATTAATTAATACATAAATATAATAAATTTAAATATTTGGTGGGATAACCTTATTTTTAATGACGGCCTTAAGACGGTCTGGCATCGACTGTAACTACTATTATTTCGAGGTTTCAACACCACCACCAGCCATACAACCACATACCGTCACCTCCTCGATGCTTTAATGTTTTTGTATGTCTCTCCCGGTTTCCTCCATTCTTTAATTCTGCCGTCAGATCCAAAAATATATTTAAATTCATCTGAGAATATAACATTCCTCCAAAACATAGGATATGCATTTTGGTACTTGAACGGAGACAATGTGCTTTCTACGATTTTCGACGAGGCACACTAGACAGCAGGATTAATGATAGCTGTTCGCAGTTTCGGGATTAACTTTTCTTTTTTCTGAATTGGTGAACCTCTGTTGTGAATTTCTGGGAAGTTATGAATAGATCTGCAGTCACCATTCGCTTGATTTTTAGCCGATCTCTATCCGGGAGGGTTGAAGGACGTCAATATTTGCTTTTGTGGATAGTAGAACGACTACGGTCACACTATCGCATGATTTATTTTGCTCCCTCTTCGATTGAGCCACTGAAATATCCCGCTAGCTCACTTTGTTCACTTAGCAAAGTACTGTTATAAAGAATGTTCCCTATTGTAATTAAGAAGGAGATGTTGCCAGCAAAAGCGAAATGTACGAACACAATTGGAATTATGATTTTGTAAAAAAGTGAAAAAATATTGTAAATCCACGTCTTTTCATACACTGGTTCGGTCGTTCTGCGGGTACATAACGAAATAGTTTTTTTTTTTTTAGTAGTTTTTAAACAAAAGTTTTATAAAATTACTTAAAACCTAATATATTAGAAAAATAATAATTAAGAAACTTGCGACATGCTTCATTTTCTCAGTTTTGCACTAGTTGTTCATTTGTTCACTATTCCAAAATAAGTTTTGACCACATTTTATAATATTTTGCCTAGATTAGAGAGGAAAATTTATCATATTTCGTTAGTTTTATTTTCGTTATAAATAAGTTCTATGTTGTCATTTCAGATTCATCTGATTCAAGCGATTCTGATTCAGATTCTGGTTCGTCCAGTTCTGACAGTTCGTCAATCTCCAGGGAACGGCCTAGCATTAAACGTTCTAGAACAACTGATAAGTTAGTTCATGAACGTAGATCTGTTAAAAAAGGTAAGTGGGAAATAGTAACTGATCTTGTATTTTATAATGTTGTAAGTTAACCATGTTTTTATAAAAGTATTTATAAAAATATCGAATTCCAAATCATTTAAAGATTTTAAAATACACCGTGGGTTCAGGGCTGTTAATATTTATGAGCTTAATTTATATGTAAAGTTTAAATAAGGTTATTGCATTCACAATCTAGCGTATATGTAAGTAAGCACCATCGGTATGCTCGAAATACCGAACAACCTTTCTGCTTCCATGACGACTTCATATTGCTTTTTGTTAATAATTTTGTTTTCATGATACTTGTCCTGTTAACTATTGTTTCAATCTAATTGTAAATAACTTATATACATTCATGTATAGTTAATTTCGAAATTAATATCATTACAATATGTACGCTACCTCAAAATTAATCTCCACATAAAAATATTGTCAATGGTTTGTTTCTGATGATGTCTTGTGAAAAAACAGCAATCAAATAATCCATTTGCGCTTAAATATTTGAAGAGGGTGGTAAATGGGAAAAGTAGAAAACCTCAATATTAGATGAACCGACCGCATTCTGCATAATTTTTATCAACAATAAAGAAAAGTCGAAAGAATTTCAACAAAAAATTGGTGTTGAACAAGAAAGGAAAGGATTTTAGACTCGCTAAATGCGCAACAAACATTTGGTGCGTTAGGGTCAATCAGCGATTGTAGAAGTTTAACATACTCGCAGTATTTTATTGCAATTGCGCAAAAGTTAGTGTTGTCTATCGAGGTAATTTGAGATCTTATAATATTGCCAATGGAAGAAAATGTTATCGTTATATTTTTATTGAAATATATATAAATATGTATAGTAATATATTCTAATATATTTTCAGCGGAACCGACTAAAAAGAGATCACCAATATCTATTGAAATTAAAAAGCAACCCACAGTAGGAGTATCAGCACTTGCTTCATCACCAACACATTCTATAAATTCCGAAAAGGATCTAAAAAAATCACGACGAGAGGAATTATTAAAACAGCTTCGTGCAGTAGAGGACGCCATAGCAAAAAAAAGATCGAAACTCAATTAATGGGTTTAAAAAAAATGCAATGGAATAAAGTTATAATTAGAAGTCATATTACATAATTTAAATAAAGTGTGGTAAACTAAAATTTGAAATAGTCAATTACAGACTATGCTTAATGTTTAATTGAGAAAATATAATATATGGGAAAAATAAACTTTGTTAAAATTAAAGATTATTCAGTTATCCGAAGTACATGTCTGTGCGAATGTAATATAAAGTTAAGTTTAATTTTTTTCATGAAATTCTAAATACATGCATATATTAGGTATTAATCGTTTGTTTTGTTACTCTTGAAACAATATGTCCTGGTATTATCATATTAGTAAAGGGTGTCCCAAAATTAACGCAATATTTATATAGTTTAGGCTCAGTAAAAATGGAGCTTTGCACTATAGAACAACGTGTATTAGTATAACGAACAATTCTTCAAAGATAATGAAAACCTGGCGGCTGCTGTTCGAAATGCATCCACAACGTGTCACAGTTTTGATGTGTATTTAGACTGGAGGCATAATCAGACCATACTTTTTTCAAAATGAGGTGATTTAAAACACAATTAGATTTCCCTATAAAAGGTTATTTAAAATCACAGGTCTATTGGTCAGTAAAAAAAAAATACAATCGAAAGACTAAAAATTAACTTGCGTTCGAATATCCGGTTTGTAACCGTTTATATGAATGTTAACCGATTAATACTGTTCGAATAGTCGTAATATTGCGAGTATTTGAATACATGAAATTTGTTTGAAATCCAAGCACCGGATAGTCGAATATGAGCGGTTAATCGAATTGTCGACGACTTATGACTATCTGGATACCGAATATTATTATTCGAATAATGCCATATTCGGTTAAACCTGCTAGTCGATTAGTCGAATACCAAGAGCTCTAATACAAATGATATCTCTTTCTATCTCATTTGTGTCAAAAGTTGGCCACCTAATATAATACTCTTTTTTTTTAAATTTTGCCCAACAGTGACAGTTTGTTCACTTTATTTTGCAGAACATTACAATTATGAATGATGGAACAGTTGATTTCAAAAGTGCCAGCGACAAATTAAGATTGGTGAAACTTGATAATTTTTCTAAACTGCTTAATGGCATGACTGCTTTAAAAACGATTCAAGTGCTGTAACTCGGTAATCAATTAATTAACAAATATGAAAATTGGCACAGAAATCAAAAAAAAAAGGGAGGGCGTAGCAAAGGGTTTAATTGACGCATATCGTAAACTATCTGAGCTATTCTAGTCCACATTAAAATATGTAGTAGATCACCGTACCACCGGTTGGCTTTTAATTATGTATGTTAATCATTACAAGCTTTTCGAAATTTAAATTCCTTCTAAGTAAGACTACCGGATTATTGATGCCGGTATATTTACGTTGGATACTACAAAATTGCGGATGTCTGCTGAATTTATTATACTCAAAAACGCATATAACTGCTCTGAGTTCACTGTTTTGGGAAGAACTTTTTATGAAATCAGACAATAGCCACTCCCAAATATTTTGCCATGCAGTTATTAAAATGAAATTAATAAATTTTTTTAGTAAAGTTAATTCTATTTAAAATAACGCATATTTTAATTGAGCGATACAAACAACTTTAATCGAAATGGTCATCTTTTGTTTTCTCACAACGATTCGACCATTGACACAAAGCTACGCTCACAGTTGTTATTGGTATTGACAACCATGCTCGAACCAAAGATTTATTGCAACTCTCTAGCACTGGGGTATTTGACAAGCCATATTTCGCAACTCTGACCACAAACTGCAGTTCTGGGAACCGGCCAATCATCTGCAGCTATGAAACCAAGAATATTGCTTTTGAGCTACTACTGGGTGCTTTATTTTCCAATGTGTGCTGGAGCAGAATCTTGCCGGAAGTATTGATACCCTCCATCGAAGAGAGCAGTGCTTAAGTGCTTTACCATCCTATCTAAAACATCCTGCTGATACACGTTTACCTCAATTTTAACCCCCTTTTTATAGAAATGAATAGGTATAACGCCTTTACAAGAAACTCACTTCCACCTAACCATTACAGCGGCTGGATGATAACCACGTTGAAGTCTTGAAAGAACGAGTTATTTTAATAAAAATAAATAAAATATAAATATACTATATACATATGTATGTATGTATGTCGGCGATTTCGTTCGTTAGTGATTCTGTAGAGGATTTGCTTGTTGATGACTCCATATCACTTTACACTTCACACTTTTACTATAACTCAATAATTTTACTTTTTATTTTCACTACACAAGCACAGCAAACTCTGCTCCTGTCAAGATCACTTCTTGAACTGGTTCTGTGAGGACATAGCGCCTAGTTATATACGCACCCCTCAATTCTCTAAAAGTAGCTAACGGTTCCTGCCTCTCTTCACTCTGTTCACAGAATACGATCATACCTCACTCAGTAACAGTTTCTCTAGTCCTGTTACTATGCTTATTTGCGCATTTACATTCTATAATACCGTAATACATACATACATATGTATATGCCGCCAATGCGTCGCCACTTCAAACGACGCTCTGTCACATACAGTTACTTACAAAATATTAGCACTCCGACATACGCATGTACACTGACATACAAAATACAAGTGCTACCGCTCCGACATATACAAAAAGCCCCATTTTGTCAAATATTTTAACAAATGTACGTCATATGCTAAATCGAAATACCACTCCTACGAACTTGAGACTTTGGCAATTGTTAATGCCATTAAATACTTTCGTCATTAATTACAGGGACGTAAATTTGTAGCATTTACTGATTGTAGTTCACTAAGAGCATAGAGCGTACAAAATCGGACCTATCACCGAGGGGACATCAGTGGTGGGCAATGATGTAGAATTTGATTTTCATATCCAATATAGAAAAGGAGAACGAATTGCACACGTAGATTATTTTATCAAGGAATCCGCTAATTAAAGATTGTAGAAGTTTGGAAGAAATAATTGGCAAAAGAGGTCAAATTGACTGAGATAACTGATAATTGACTAGTTAAGAACAGCAACGTGACCTTGAGGTAAAAGAACTATAAGCTAAGCTAAAAAAATAACTAATTGCCAAAAAAGTTAGATAAAACCAATGAGTTGAGCAAAGGAGTTTTGCTATATAGAAAAACACAAAGAAAATGTAAAACCAAGTGTTTGCCCGTAATCCCAAGGGCTTTTAGATGGCCAGTGATTAATGACGTCTACGAATTTATTATGCATTTACGTTGGGAAAAATGTTGGATAAACTCAATGGAATTTATTGCTTCCAAAATATGTCAAAGTACATTCGTAGGTTAACGAAAATGACATCACCTGTAAATTAGCTAAGCCACCAGTTGGAAAAATGCAGGTTGAATTACATCCAATTCCGAAGGTACACATTCCGTGGTACACAATTTATACTTAAAGGAGAACGTAATTGTATTGGTAGATGCATTCATAAAATGTGTTAATTTTCAGCACACATTTAACATTGATACTGAAAGTTCTATCAAGCCGTTAAAGTCGTCGGCATTTTGCCAATAGGTGAAGAAAAGGATAATTTAATTGTTGCGAAAAAACGAGGGCGTCACCAAAAAAAACTTGTCCCAAAATTTAAAGGTCCATTTTGCTCCAGGAACCAACCGCTACTTTTGTAAAATTTTCATGTATGAGCATGCATTTTATATCACATCACCTGTTACTTGGATATATCCGGTATCTTTAGCTCAGTCGCCACTAGAGTGTGAGCTTTGCAGTCATTTACGGTTTGACTTGAGTAAGAGTGCATCGAAAAAAGTAATTTCAAAGAAAATGATCGAGCACGATGACCACAATATTCCACCTTTTTCTCGCGCAAAACGATAGATAAGGATTCTATAGAGTTTAAAAAACCACTTTGGAAGCGCTGCAACATACAATTGAAAGGAAGTTGGATTCAGTTTGAGGTAGCGACCACCTTACACCCGAAATAATGTCATTGCACATGCCCTATCAGTTCTCTTCATATTTTGTATCAGACGATATTGCTTCAAATATCGCAAAACAGAGTAATTTGTATTCTATACAGCAATATATATTATACCCATTTAACACCGCACAAATATCCTAACGAGCGTGTGTGTTGGGATGATTACGGCAGTCTTCGTATCATTGCAGATATGACACGAAACCGTCATGAAAAGATTTGACAATTTTTGCACATCAACAACATTAACGAAATGCCTCGTTGTCGTAATACTTAGCAGAAGGCGGACGAGCAACCAACTACAACTACTCAATTATCGTGTGAATCCTTGTCAGCAAATGTCCTAAATCGTGTGTTCAAAATACGGCCATTGATTAAAGCACTTAACAAAAAGTTCTATAAGGTTCCCAAAAGGGAACGGCTTTGCGTTGATGAACAAATCCGTTTAACAAAAAAAACTCTTTATGGACAGTATATGCCAGACAAGCCCCACCCTATGGGCTAAAATTGTTCTTGATGTGCGATAATTTAGTATTTTGCTACAATTTTGAAATTTACTCAGGGAACGAATATTATCCACTTGAAAATGAACCGAACTTAAACCATGTTCAGACCGACACTTAATCACACGATTTCGGCTGTTGAGTGGTTTATCCCACTAATCCTATAAATTTATCTAGATTTCGCCATACAAAAATGACAATTCAAAATCACTTCATCGAAGTGATTTGAAACTGATCCACGCTAAATCTCTCTTTGCGACTCTGATTTTGCGCCATTTACTTGTCAGCATAAGAAGTATATTACATTATCCCAGCTGATTTAGACACTACAAAGAAAAAAATGTTTACAAATCATTTTTTTTACGGCAATGAATCTAATTTCACCTGAAAATCGACTTCCCAAATGAAAAAATGCGTCCATTTTATGGAAAATATTTAAAAGAATACGGCTTTTATTAATTATTGAGCGATCTTTCCAACGGCAGTGAGAACGGGCTGATTAGTGAAGGGCTTAAATGTAATCTAATCCTTTAAAATTTTCGGTCTGCACATGGTATTAGAGGTACTGTATTGTATTTTTTTCGACAACTACTACACCACTCACCCATTATAGGCTTATTTGCACACTCATAGAATTTACGCGTTGGGAACAGATGCAAACATTCTAATTGTTCTTCACGTGCGCAAATTTATTGCATAAAATGTGTTTCTCTCAAGAGCACCTAGTGGCTCCTCAAAGGACCAACCAATAAAACATCCTGTAAAATATAAAAGAATGATTTTGAAGAAAAATCGTAGAACAAATGTTGTTTGTAACCGACAATTATAATACATAACAAAATTTTTAATGAATCCGAATTATCAGGCTTTTAAGAGTGTTTAAATGAGTTAAGCCTCCCCCCACTCTACCTGGGAAAAACTGGCTCACCCTAGCAAGACAGCTTAATACACCACAGCCGATGACACCATTACACAACACCAACTCAACTCTCCACACCTGTACACCAACCCACTCAACAAAAAGGATGGACAACGGGATGGCATATTGATACTTTATACATCGTTACACGCATCCGATCTTACATTTGCTATCAACATTCATTATCTGCATTCGTTCTTTTTAATACAAGTATTTTCGATCGTACGCGGCGCTACGTAAATCCCTCCTGCGATCCCTCAGTGGTCCAGTGTGCAACTTACATCCACCCCGCTCTGTGCACCTACTTATGTACATTCGCCGTCTACATATAATTTATAATTTTTTATAAGAATATAATTACATTAAATGATTGTGAACACATTAAATTATATGAAATGATTAAAAATTTTAACCCGTGTGCCTTTTTATTAAATAATTGTTAAAGTGATTAACACTTTTGTGTGCAATTTTGAGCAGCAAATTAAACATGAGGATTATTAAAAGGTGACATTCTCCCTGGGACAAAGCGATGAGTTCAAAAACATGGTCCTTCGAAGCCATACCGACGGCACCAGTGGTTAAAGTGATCAAAATTAAAAGTGAACACATTGAAGTGAAAAGAAAACAAAAATTATAATATAAATATACAAATATATAATAAATATAAAATTAAACGTGGTGAAAAGAAAAAAAAGCTAAAAGTGAAGTGACAAGAAAAAAAATCAGAAGTAAAAATAAAATTGCACATACATACATATATTAATACACCACACAAAAGTGCACTTTACAAAAAAAAAAATACCAAAGAAAAAAAATAAATCAGTGAGACATCAGGTGACAAAACTGTGGACAATACCACCAAACATATATGTATGTATGTATACAAACATACAGTGGAGTGATGAAAACAACAACACAAAACAAAAAAAGTATAAAGTGCTTACTATTATAAAATATACATATATAAGTGCAATAAGTGCAGTGCAGTGACCTCAAAACAAAAAAAAAAAAAAAAAATGGTAAGCTTAAAATCAACTAAAAAAAGCAAAGAGTGGAGTTGTGACACTGAAATATACATACGTACATATACGTTCAGCAACTACTTATAACTAAAACGGTCGCGATAAACGAAAAACGGGCGCGAAATTAAACCAACTAAATAACAAAAATACCAACATACCTGGAGGGCTGAAAGGCGATCACAACACCAACAAAGGAGATTGGCACAGAGAAACAGAGAAAGGAAAAAAGGAGCAGCTGACCGCTATAAGGAAAGGACGCCACTGACCGCAAAACACACATAAAGGAGACATACACCTACTTGTCCCCCCAAAATCAAAAACAAAAAGATCCTTGAAGCGAATTCTTTTACACCATATATGTACAGCCATGGTCACGCAAATAGCACACTTAGTCGTAAGAAGCAATAAGTGCTTATACTCGTACAATTGACAAAAAATTTTAAAAAGTAAAAAGGGCTTAAAATATGATTACTTGTTTATTAATTTACCCATTTAAGTAAAAAACAGCAAATAGAAATTCGCGAATAGTTAGTATTAATTGAAAAACTTGAACTCCCTCTAAAATGCTTTGGTCAATCAAATAGCACATTTTTAAGAAATTGAAAATTTGTTTGCGAAAATATTATAAGGAGTGAATTTTTATTACTAATTAAGGTTGTCTGCGATAAAGTGATTTAATTCGAGTGGAAATGGGCCGTGGTAAGCACTGTAGTCCTGAAAAAAAACGCATTATGCACAATTTGAAGAAATCAGGGAAAACTGTTCAGAAATTGCTGTTTTATTGAATTTTTCCCGGAAAATGATTTATAATGATCTTAAGCTCATAAAAGCTAACGAGATCTACTTGACCAAAAACAAAAAAAAAAAAAACTACAACCATCGCGAAAGACAACAATTACTGAAGATAGAGTCATAGTCAGGAGAAGCTAGGCCGACCCTTTTAAGTCTTGATGACAAATAATGGAGGAAATTAATGAAAATATATCGCGGAAGACTGTTGGAAGGCGTTTTAATGAGGTACAGCTTTTTGGCTGCTCGAGCCAAAAAAAGCCACTTCTGTCAATGTGGCACATCCGAAATCGGCTACGTTTCGCGAAAACACATAGGGATAAAGACCTTATTTTTGGGAAAAATGTACTATGAATGGATGAAACGAAAATTAATAGAATGGTCCTGATATGAAAAGTAATGTTCATCGTCCTAAAGGTCAATCGTTGAATTCCAGGTACACAAAAATGACGATAAAATACGCAGGAGGAAATATGATGATATGGGGTGACATTTCCTGGCGTGGCGTGGGCCCAATTATTCCAATTTAGGGGAAAATGGATCGGTATCAATATTAAGATATATTAAGGAACGAAATGGAACCATTTGCTTTCAGTTGCATTATCCTTCGCTATACTTTTATGCAGGATAACGACCCTAAGCACACATCCAAAATCACTAAGGATTGGCTTAAGAAGGAAAAAATAATTGTTTTGGATTATCCAGCGTTAACCCCTGACCTTAATCCTATAGAAAAATTATGTAACGATATTAACTTTACAATTGCTACTAAAATTTTTAATAAATTTTGAGGATTTATGGGAAGGTATTAAGGAAGCTTGGTATTCCATCCCAAAGAAGAGATGCTAGAAGCTTGTAGAAAATATGGTATGGGGATGTGATGTTATAATTGAAAATCTGGAATATAGAACCAAGTATTAGAGACGTAAGCAGACGTAGGCACCAAATCGTTGGTTAAATTTCACTAATTTCACATGAATTTTGCAGGTTTGGTAAAAAGGGCTGTTTGAGTGATCAAGGCATTTTAGAGGGAGTTCAAGTTTTTTAAATAATACTAAATATTTGTTAATTGCTATTTGGCTTTTTTTACTTAAATGGATAAATGAATGTACATGTAATCATATTTTAAGCTCGTTTTACTTTTTTAAAGTTCTTTGTCAATTATATCAGCCCATATTGCTTCCTATGACTAAGTGTGCTATTTGCGTGACCACGGCTGTATGTTTGTACTGGTAAAACCCGTTTAAACTGTTTCAAAAAAACGGGTATCAGAACATTAACAAAACGAAAAACAAAAAATATATATATGTATGTATATATGTACATGTATCGGTATTCTCGGTCTTTCCAGGTAAAGGCGTCCATGTTAAGGTCTCCCACTCTCATCAAAGGCTATGTAGCTCTCTTTGTATGTTTCACGACAAAGGCAGTACATCTTGAGCTATGTAGTAATCTGACATCGGAGGCTTTTCTCGCGGTATTTGATCTCTTCGTCGCTCGACGTGGCTACCCATTAAAAATCATGAGCGATAATGACAAAACCTCCAGTGGAGCTCAATGAACCACAGAAAAGCAATTTGTAGATTTTTTAAAACAAGAGTCACCCGACATCGTACAAAAGTACGCCCCTCAAGGTTTCAATTGGCAATTTATACCAAGCGCTCCTCACATGGGTGGTTTATGGGAATCGGCTGTAAAAAGCTTCAAATCCCATTTCAAACGGGTAGCTGGAAATTACAAATTCAATTACGAAGAGTTCACGACGTTGTTAAATCGAATTGAAGCCGTTCTCCAGGGTATTTTTTAAAAGGAGCACCCATTCTGGCCATTCCTGAGCCAGGCGTGGACTCGCTACCCCTATTAAATCGATGGGAAAGTATTAAAATTCTCCATCATAACTTCAGCCGTTGATGGAAAGAAGAATGCATAAAGGATATCCACAAAAGATATCGTTGGAAGACTCCTGAATAAGCGCCAAAACTTGGAGATTGCGTCCTCATCCATGATGATTGTCTTCCCCCTACCAAGTGGCGGCTTGGCCGCATAGAGAGCATACATCACGGCTCCGATGGTCACATACGAATCGTTGATCTTCGTACGCGAAACGGAACGCTAACCAAACCGCTCGTGAAGCTGTGCTTTCTGTCAACCTCCGATGATCGCGAATCCGAAAACCGCAAAAAAAAAAACCGATATTATCGCGACACAATAAGCTAATCAAATGAAAACGAGAAATACGCCAATATCAACCGTTAAAAAATAACAAACCGTCAGAAAATAACAAAGAAAACTAACAAAAAATGGTCGATCAATAAGACGACCCATTCATGCCACATATCGTGGCACGATTGCCCATATCTAATTGTATGACAGATTTATAAACAAAAATCGCCTTTATACATATATTACCATGGACGTAGATACGCCAGTGTTAGCCACGTCAACCGTTCAAGGCTACCAGCGTGCAACGCACCGGGCCTACCCCAGCGCCCCGAGCTGCCGTTGCAACAGCGCCGGCAACAGCACCGGCAACCGCACCTGTAACAGGCACCCGCTTATCACGGGTCCCGGACGGGCATCGCATAAGATGCCCCCTATGTCGACGCCCCATTGTGGGGTATTTAGGGGGATGCGACCGTTACAACGACAGCAAGTTGCCCAGGCACACGGTCACAGTGTGAACTGCCTATCGCAGACGCATAGGCTGCAAGAGTGTGGGTCAAGGGGTCTGTGCCAAATCTGCAACAATGCGCGACGATAATAGGCCAGCTATTCGGCGCCGACAGCCTAGACCCCAACCACGGTGATCTACGGGTCTTAGCAGCGTCGTGGCAATGCTGCAACAGCTGCAGCGACACCTAGGCTAATCAGTTGCCTAGGGGGGCCGGGATGGCTAAATGAGTCTCAGACCCCCCTCACAATATTACACTCCCACACCACACACATTACATATACCACATCATCATTCCACACCACATTTTCATTCCACACCACATCTTCATTTCACACCACATCATCATCACATTCCACATCACACGCACACAATACCACAACATCACGAATTCAACACACATGAGGACACCATACAAAAAAGAACAAAAGGGACCGACGGACAAGGCAGCCAGACCAGCCTCTTTTTGATTTCGATCACGAACTCGAACAATCATCGTACGTTCTTCCGTGCCCTTTTTAATTTCGTTGCGCACCTTTGTTTTAATACTGTGAGGCAAGTGCCGCGAAATCCTTGTAAGTATACAAAGAGTTAAAATAATCTGATTACTAGATAAGGTAATTCCCAAGTAGGGAATGAGGATATGGATGGCACGGTAGTTGCCTTGGAAACCCAAGAGGATATATAATGACCGCACCATAACAGATGGACATATTATAGCAGGGATCGGTTATTGGTTGTAAAAGGATATACAGTTGATAAATCTAGTTAGTTTTATGAATTGTTGAGTATGGTCATGAAGAAAATGTAACGAAAAAAATTTATGAAATGTTATCAAGAAACCTATTTACTTATTTTCATCTAATGTCCGATTTCACAGTCCATACTTAAGTTGTGCTTAAGATAAACAGGAAAATTGTGTTTTAAGTTCATACTTAAGTTATGCTTAAGTACTGAAAATGGGAGACTTAAGCGGTGCTTAAGTAACAGCTGATTTTTGTTTTGAATTGTTTTGAATTTTCAGTTATTTGTCAAAAGAAGAATAATAAGAAAAAAACTATTTTTTGTAAAAAAAAATATGGAATTCCAATAGGTGCTCCGACTCGCTAGCGGAGAAATTCGGGGTTCTTTTACCATGGACGTACGTTCGCATAATATAATATATTGTCTGTTATAATTTAAATATGTATTTCAAACATATTTTTATGGATAACATTTGTAAAACATATGTTGCCATATATCATAATAAAATTGTATAGAAATTAAGCATTGAAGACGACTGGCGCGCTGTTGTTAATTTAGCTATAATCGCGTAAGCGGTGTCTACGCCAATTAAGAAGAAGAAGATGCAATTTGACAACTTATAACTTTATCGTTAATTTTGATATTTTTGATGCTATACATATATAGAAAGTTTTGATATCCGAGTACTATATGTGCTATTTACAGTATTTTAAAATATTCATCTCGGTCACACAATGGAATTAAATTGCCTTTTCGCGCGATTATTTTTCACAACTTTCGACGTGAATTATCTCAGCAACAGTACATCATTCTACTTAATTCAATGTTTGGGTATGGCACTACATCAAAGACCAGTCTTTGTCGATGGTATCGTGAATTAAATTGAGGTCGCAAATCACTCCAAGAGGGATTTCGTGAAGTTTGTCGAAAATAAGTTGTTGTACTGGAAATTATTTATGCTATACACGAACTAATATTGCCATATGTGTCATGTGACATGTCGTGAGATAAAGATAACAATAGGCATTAGTGGGACCAACATACAAGTACGTTGCATGAACATTTGAGTGTAAACAATATTTGTTCACGGTGTAGCCCAATTTGTAGATCGCTCAAACAATCGACAGAAGTGTTAAACAAGTACTATTTCGCGCACGAAGTACTTTCAAGCAAATGTTCGCTGGTGTTTTTGGAGCTACTGGATATATATCCACCATGTCATCAGAATAACTTCTTCTTCTTTACTGGCTTACGCTAATATAGTCTAATTAACAACAGCGCGTTATTCGTTTCTTCTTTTCGCAACATAACGCCAATTAGAAATTCCAAGCGAAGCAAGGTCCTTTTCCAGGAGGTATTCCTCTTCCTCTGCTTCTCCCGGCGGGTACTGCGTCGAATACTTTCAGAGCTGGAGTGTTTTCGTCCATACGTACGTCATGACCTAGTCAGCGCAGCCGCTGTCTCTTAATTTGCTGATCTGTGTCAATGTCAATACACAATAATTTGTTTGACAGTTTCAAGAAATCGGGAAAACCAATCATCGAAGGCGGATCAATCTTCACCACGATAATACGATCTCGCAAGCATCAACTAAAACAATTGCATTTCTTAAAACTTAAGAC
The DNA here is from genome assembly GCA_037783105.1 of Bactrocera zonata. NCBI lineage: Eukaryota > Metazoa > Arthropoda > Insecta > Diptera > Tephritidae > Bactrocera > Bactrocera zonata. The sequence continues at coordinate 201,950 of JBAWJQ010006308.1, forward strand.
ATCAATGATGATGATGAGTATAGTCCTGACGTGAGGCCGAATGACTTAAGCACGTAAAAGATAAATTATTTTGTTATTGTCAACGTTTTTCGACACCTGAAGAGGCGGTTGATGCGTTCAGAACGCATGTTTTGGAGATAGAGTGGCAAACGTGCTTCGAAATTAGGTTCAAATGCATGCAAAAGAGTATATATCTTATATAAATATTTAAAATTTGTTTTTGGCAACCTACGTATACTGAACTGTTTGCTTATCTTATTTTTTTATCTGTTTTGCTCCTTCCCTCGTAACTAAATATATTTTTATTTTCAATAAACTTATCAAGTGAAAACTTTCTTTTTATGTACGAGTACATGAGAATGTTGGTCACCTCTTAGCTATTTTCATCGTTTCAGCTGATAGTTTCTCTACTCCCCCTTTACGATACTTTATTCTATACCCCGACCGGCACTTATTCACGAAATTTATACCATGTTCAGACAGACACTTAATCACACGATTTCGGCTGCTGAGTGGTTTATCCCACTAATCTTATAAATTTATCAAGATTTCGCCATACAAAAATGACAGTTCCAAATCACTTCATTGAAATGATTTGAAACTGATCCACGGAAAACCTCTCTGTGCGACTCTGATTTTGCGCCATCTACTTGCCAGCATTGGAAATCTGTTACATTATCACAGCTGATTTAGACACTACAAAGGGGAAAAAATGTAAACAAACAAATTTGTTTTAAAGCAATGAATCTAATTTCACCTGAAAATCGACTTAAAACATGAAAAAATGCATCCACTATTTCTATTATATGGAAAATATTTGAAAAAAGACGGCTTTTATTTCAAAATACTATATGACAATCTTTTTTTTTGATAAATATTAAGCGATGTGACTTCATGAATGACAATAACAGCTGTTATTTGATCTTTCTAACGGCAGTGAGAACACTGTTGGGTTATGAAATGATTACATGTAATCTAATCTTTCAAATTTCCGGTCTGAACATGGTATTAGGCTGTTGAGTAGATTATCTCAATAATCTACTAGAATTAGAATTTTTTCGCCATACAAAAATGACACTATTTCTTCACTGAGGAGATTTGAAGGTAATCTACTCGAAATCTCCCTGTGTGTTGAGACAATTTTTGAGACTTGAGACGATATTGCTATTCTGTAAGTGACAGTCTTAAAATCTATTACATTTCATTATTCAAAGATGCTTTTACACTTGAATGATAATAAATATGTCGATAACAAATATTAACTTTTCTATAACGTAGTCAAAAAACATAATTATCAATAAAAATAAAAATATATGTTGACTTTGTTTCATAATATTTATGAAATTTATGTAAAAGTTATTTATTTTTAACCTTTTCGTGTTTGAATTGCTTACAAAATGTATAAAAACGACAATCGATTAATATCTATGATGATCTCTATTCAGTACATTGAAAATGGCAGCAAGAGTTCTTTTTAGTTTTGTGGCCAGCTAACTACCATGTCTCAATATTTTGAGACTAACGCTAGAGACTGTTTAGTGAATAGTAACTAGTATCAAATTGATACTTTGTCTCAAAATGTCTCAAATAGAGACTAGAGACTGGTTACAGAATCCCGCTATAAATATGTCGACAACAAATATTAAAATTTCTATAACATAGTCAAAAACCATAATTATCCTTAAAAATAAAAATATTTGTTGACCATAATATTAAAAAAATGTATGTAAAATTGATTTATTTTTAACCTTTTCGTGTTTGAGTTGCTTACAAAATATAAAAATATGACAAATCGATTAATATCTATTATGATCCCTATTCAGTATATTCAAAATGGCAGCAAAAGTTCTTTTTAGTTTGTGACCTGCTAACTATCAGGTCTCAAATTTGAGTCAATATTTTGAGACTAACGCTAGAGACTGGTTAGTGAATAGTAACAGTCACAAAATGAGACTTTACCTCAAAATGTCTCAAATAGACACTAGAGACTGGTTACAGAATCCCGCTAGAAATGTATACAAACAAATAAAATAAAAGTTTGGGGATTTATACCATATTCAAAGTGACACTTAATCACAAGATTTCGGCTGTTGAGTAGTTTATCCCATTAATCTCATAAATTTAACAAGATTTGGCCATACAAATATGACAGTTCTTAATCTCGTCTCCGAAATCATTTGAATCTAATCTACGCGAAATTCTCTGTGCGACTCTGATTTAGCACCATCTAACCGTGCGATTCTGTACTGTTATACAGTCACAAGTCTCTAAATTTCAGATTTTAAATTGGAAACAATTTTTGTGGCTTGAGACGATTTGCTATTCTGTAAGTGATAGTCACAAAATCTATTACATTTCGTTATTCAGAGATGTATTTACACTTGAATGAAAATAAATATGGCGATAACAAATATTAAATTTTCTATAACATAGTCAAAAAACGTAATTACCAATAAAAATAAAAATATATGTTGCCTTTCTTTCATAATATTTACGAAATTTATTTAAAATCTATTTATTTTTAACCTTTTTCTGGATTTATTATAGGCAAATTTATAGCGGGATTCTGTAACCAGTCTCTATTTGAGACATTTTGAGGTAAAATCTTAATTTGTGACTAGTACTATTCACTAAACAGTTTCCAGCGTTAGTCTCAAAACATTGCCTCAAATTTGAGACCTGGTAGTTAGCAGGTCACAAAACCAAAAAACAACTCTTGTCTGCCATTTTGAATATACTGAATAGAGATCATCATAGATATTAATTGATTGTCGTTTTTTTATATTTTGTAAGCAACTCAAACACGAAAAGGTTAAAAATAAATAAGTTTTACATAAATTTCGTAAATATTATGAAACAAAGTCAACATATATTTTTATTTTTACTGATAATTACATTTTTTGACTATGTTATAGAAAATTTAATATTTGTAATCGACATATTTATTTTCATTCAAGTTTGAAAACATCTCTGAAAAATGAAATGTAATATATTTTGTGACTGTTACTTACACAATAGCAAAGTCGTCTCAAGTCTCAAAAATTGTCTCTAACTTAAAATCTCAACTTTAGAGACTTGAGACTGTATCACAGTACAGAATCGCACGGTTATAGACAATACTTTCAATATCGACTTCTTTAAGCAAGTCATGCTCTATATTCAACAAAGTGAGATGATTAAGACGTTCTTTGCCCATCGTGTTCCTTAATTCTTTTTTAATACGTTTCAATGTTGAAAAGAACGTTCGCCACTGCAGTTAGTGATCATGAGAGATAAGTAAATTCACAAAGCAATTTCTAAGTTTGGGACACACGATTCTAAAGAATTATATAATAAAAGTTTATAATTTATTGCTGTTCCAGAGGCTCCTATTTCTCGCTGTCAATAACAATAGCCACATCTGTTTTCAGCAGCTCTGCGAACAGCACTAATTCGCCGCCTAGGCTGTTCTTCAAATCATCTTCGTAAGAACTGACCATACTAGAGGATTTATCTAAAATCTCTTCTGTTGTAAGAGATTTTAGCTGTCGAAATACTTCAAAAACACTAGTAATTTTATGATATGTTCTTATATGTTTAGTTAAAGTAGACAGCACGTTATCAATAATATAATAATAATTATTAAGTCACTCCGCTTTTTGATCCACGTTATTGAAAATATCTTCCAATACTTGTTTTATAGTGATAAAACCACATAAAAGTGCCTTCGTAGCATTAACTCGGGCTGACCACCTAGTGTCCGATAACCGTTTCAAAATCGGAGTTTTTGAAATATAATCTTTAATTGCGTTCGTAAGATGTCTCCATCGATAGGTAAAAGCGGAAAAAAATGTGTAGAAGTTTTCAATGAAATCGAGAAAAGTAATGCTTCTGTACAGCAGTCTGCAGCGCATTTAGCAACCAAATTAAATGAATGTGCAAGACAGGGAATGTATTCTGCATACTTATTTATTTTCCTAATTCGGGCCTGTAAGCTGATGTATTTCCCACTCATGTTGCTGGCATTATAATAGCTATGCCCACGATAATCTTTGATATTAATGCCACTCTCACTCAAGAAATCTAGTAAACTTTGAGCGAGTTGTTCAGCAGTATGACCTTCCATGTCCAAGAACTTAACAAATCATTCCACTGGTCCAGATGGCAGAACATGACTTGAGACTCTGAAACACCTTGCTCTCAAGGTTGGATTGAACTAAACATTTTTGCAATGTTTTTTTTTTTTATAATATGGAAGGTCACAAGAATATCATTAAACAATAATTTTCAATAAAAATATTGTAAAAATTTAGTAATTATACTTATTTTCTTTTGACGGCCAGGTATTCGATAATGAAATCAGCAGAAATTTAACTTTATTTTGATATAAAAACTAATGGATATTAATAAAATAATAAAAATCTGAACGCTTGAAGGGTAGAAATGTACCTAGTATAGATACTAGTCTAAATATATCGATTATAATATTTATAATTAAACATTAGAACTTTAAAGGTAAGATGTTCGTTAAATGCCTACTTATTTTTACGATTTAACATGACGAAATCGAGTTTTAGATTGTCAGGTGGAAGTAAAGCATATACATAATTTGATATTTTTTTAATTACGGTCAGTTGGCATTAGCTACTCTTGCTACGTGGCTAATGCGGCACTGCAGATATGAGACAATAATATGAAAGTACGTTATGTGAATGTTCAGCAATCATTCCGTATTAAAGTCCAGAAGAGAAGTATAATAAAATGCATGAAAAAGCGAGAAATATTGAAGAAAGATCAATAGGTGGTTTTAAAAATCGATTTAGATGGCTTCTGGGTGCTCGTGAGCTTTACTACTAGCCATGGTGAAATTTTTGAAATTATTTCAGAATCAAATATTTTTACAAAAAATAATGCAATTTTTTCATCAACTTATAATGATGCAGCATCAGAGATCAGAGAAGCTATATGTGGAACACTTACACGAATATAATATCCAAAATAAATATTACCACAATATATTTATATAGTTTTAATTATTTTTTGATATTGCTTGGAATTTTTTTTCTCCCACTTCCAACACTGGCTGTTTAATTTAATTATTACCAGCAATAAAATTCTACATAGCTATGTATGTCGTGCTTCTGTTTTTTGTTTTGCCTAAATTTAAATTAAAATGTCCAATTGCATTTTCCACACCACCCAGGAGGTATGCAAAACGGCGCGTTAACGAAGTTAGTTTTGATTGCTCAGTTCCCCTTGAGGCTTATATCACCTATTAATAAATTTATTTACATAAAGCAACAAAACGAGAACAATTCATTAATATATAACGAAAAAAACAAAACGATATGTAAATGTATACATATAACGATAAAAACAAAACAATAATAATTCATGTAAAAAATATATAAAAATATTACAGAAACAAATTATATACGAATATATACAAATGCCTACATTTAAATCAAAATTCTAATTTTGCTTAAAAAAAATTGCTTTCTAATTTTAGAGCCTCTTTATCCTACCTGTTTAAAAAATTTAAACCTATAGGAGTGAAGCACACAAATTTTATTCTTAAAATTAGGGACAGAAAGGTCTTTATTTAAAAATTTAAAAACGGCTATAACTATTTTTGGGTCACAATTATCATAACACAAAAAGGGCTTAACATTTTTCATTTTATTAAAAATAATATCTCCTATTCCTATTTAATGACAATTACTGTGGAATTCTTTTAAAAATTTTGTTTACTAAATTTTTACAAATGCAATAAAATCCTCAGGCGGCTTCACTAAGTTGCATTTGTCTATTTGATTTAGATGCATGAAGATGAATTCATCCGAAGGAATTTCATCTCCTAAATATGGTAAAGGCAGGGAACATTTGTGCAGTTTGAAAATTTTTAAATAAAAATAGCAGTAAAAGTAGCTAAACGCATTTTCTTTCAAAAAATTAATTTTCAAACTAATATCTAATGTCATTGATCTAACGAGGGAGTGTTTAGGCCGTGGTAAACCTTGAAAATCCTGCCAAGAAAGGTCATTCAATAGTAAATCATTACACACATTAAGTAGAACATTATTACTACGTTCCGAAATTACTGTAGCATCAGGTTCTAAAAGCAGCTCACAGTTTCCTTTTATTACGACGTTTACGTAACGTAAGCCCCATGATTCCCTTAACAAACTAGAGAACATGTAAGGCGTTACTCTACCACCTCCTCTGTCTTGAATCTGTCCAAAAAATGTTATAAACTGTCCTGACGTAGTCGTCTCGTTTTCAGGTACGGTAAACCTGAGTGTGACAAAAATCGCCACAATCGTCTTAAACTGTTAATATTTAACACCCACCCCTTTATAAAACTAAAATTATTGGTTGTGTTGCTTTCTAAATCGTTTACGACCCGAATAGTTTTTAAAATTTTTTCTGCCTCATTTAAAAACTCTAACTGTTCAAGGAAACCTACGAACATTTTTTTAGTGGGTAAAACAGCTTCAACGAAACTGCTATTTAAAATATCAAATAATTCAGTAAAAAAACGGAACGAACTCCGCGGTATTAATAAACCTCCTACTATTCAAGCTTAAGGCTCCCGAGCTATATAGGGACAACATACCAGAAGCGACCGTATTACTCAATACTTGAGACGCGAATTTAACCTTAATTTTTTGGAAGGTATTTAGATAAATATGAGAATCGGTTAGTTTATGCGCACACCGATAACTCGACTTAGAGTCGGTTTCAAAAAAGTGAACAAGATCCGACCAACTTACCCGAAAATTTTTAAAGAAAACCCTATTTTTAAATTTTGTAAACAGTTACGACTACTTTTTATGAAATGGGGGCTATAGTAAAAAAAAATACACTTCCTTGCCATTAACATTAAAAAAAGACCGTGACGCTGAAACTCCTAACAAATTAGCGAAATTCTGAAAATTGGTGAACTTGTCGCAAACAAATTGGTAAGGAATTAGTCCTATATTTTGCATTTGGGTAATGGCTTCAAGAATTTATTTCTTGAGGACATCCTCTTTACAGGAACCTTTTACGAAAAAATAAGCCAATGGGTCGGATCAAGGCTGTCCATCTATACCTTGCACCATTATGGTCATTGCAGTTGTTGCTAATCTAGAAGTGCGATTTTCATCGCCATAATCCTCAATACCTATCACCCTATCAAATTTCCTATCATACTGCAAATGACAATTCAGCGCCATTTCACCACATAAAACCGACGCGAACTTTTATTCGAAAGTGAATCCCCTACTCCTTTTCCCAAAGACTTTATGTTGCTTTGGGTGTAACCTGGGAAACGGGGCCAGTCTGTAACAAAATTTTCCAAAGTACTTTCGGATGGAAAAACTTATTGGTGCTTCCAGTGCCGATAAGCCAGTGGGGACAAAAAAAATACACCCAAAGCTATCGTTTTAAAAATATTGTCACCTCGCCGACCATGGGTACGGCGATTACTATTTATAAAATTACCCCTAATGCAAGCACCTAACTGAGGAGGAACTTTACTACAAACTTAAGAAAGAGGGTCTGACTGTCCCCTAAATGAGCTATTCCTCCCTACATCTATCTAACTCTGCGGCCATTTCAACTAAATGGGCGTTTAAACTTATATTTTCCTGCTCTTTTTTATCTAACTTTATTTTCAAACCTCTATTCTCTTCCCTCAATTGCTTCTTCCTTTATGTACCTGCGGTCAGACCACTACCTGTTTGCACGGCCTTATCAAAATTAAGAGTACATCTTCCTCAAAAAATGGAAGGGGCTCTAAAATTCCATCTTCATTCTCACTTTCAATAATTGGAAAAAGCTGCCTCGATGCATTGTGTGCATTTGAGACAGCTTCTTCAACTTGGGGAGCAAAATCTTCGAAACCCAATAAAATTGTATTTTTTAAATCAGAATTTGGGACGTCAAATGTACGCTCAACTTTTAAATTTATGTCGGGAACGGCCCTCGAATGCAATCGCTCTTCAAGGCTCACAAGCAAAAATATGTTTAGGTGTTTCATCGGAAACACCTAAACGGTTGAGCCAACATTTACGCCTATTTAAAAGAAAAAGAAAGAATATAAAAACATAAAATAGTGCAAAAATACCAAACATATAAATTTATCTATTCAAATGAACCGGTATACTCGTTACATTTAAATGTTTCAAAATATCGAAATTTATCGAAACTTTTTCTTACACGTTTTCACCCGGCTTAGTTGAGTTTAATTATTTAAAGTATATAATTAAGTATTATTTAAATATTGCTATCAATTTCACGTTGCAAATATTTATGAACCCGTGTTAACCTTACATTTATGCATATATTTAAGAAACTTAATTTCAAACTATCGAAATGTATCGATAATTCTATTACACTTTTTCTATTTTTTAAAAAAATTGTAACACCGGTTTTTTTTATTTAGTCACTTTTTGCACTACTTATAGTTTATTAAAATTACTTACCGTTCGAGATCCGTTCCTTCGTTGAGAAATCTATGTACCGTATTTCCCAAGCTGCAGCTCATAATGCACTTTTTCCATATTGGTGTTTCAGGCATTTTTGCTGTAAATTAATATGTGTTTTATATATATGTAGGTATGTACGGAAACTACTATAAGAGTACTTATGTTTATATTTGCTGATTTATCCTTGTATTTCAGTGATATATGTATTTAAGAGAATCACAATTTTCTTCTCTTCACTTCAAACCTCTTCACTTTTCACTTAACACTTTTACTAATTTTTTTTCTTCGAAGAAACGATGGCTGTTACGAATTCCTCCATTCTAATATTATTTTGGCGGGATTTCAATCCAGTCGTCTCATTTCTTCCAATTGAGAAACGTCAAAACTTACCCAATCCAGTCAACTGTCAAAGTTCGGCATTAAAGATTATTTTACTCGTAACAAATAAGTTTTAGTTTGAATTCAATAAAAACTTACATTTTTTCTGTTGTTTTTTTTTTTTTTTGTAATATATTTCTCCGCTAGCAAACTTGTCGGATAAAAGTTTCGAGAAATTTCAAAATTAATATGGTATTCTACTCTAGAAATCAAATTTTGGGCAGTCAAAACCTCCTGAACTCGATTAGTTGTGAAAGTTCAGGAGGTTTTGGCATATAGCAATTGCTCTCTCATTTCCAGTGTGAGAGGAGTTGTACGTCTCTTTATCTCTGATGGATTGCGTGATAGAGCTGTATATGTTTGATGACAAAGGTTTTACAAATTAATTAATATGTTAATTATAAAAGCTACCAAATTGTAATTTTCTTGTAAGCAATTGATGAGAATTTGTTTTTAGTCTTCAATAACACTATGTAGTCTACAGGCAATATGCAACTGATTGGCTATTGGTGTTTTTATATTAAATTAGGTGTACTAATAATCAATTCATATTTAAAAATTCCACACAACGTAAGATTTTTAAGAATTTCAAATTTATTTTTTTTACGTAGTATTAAGTAAATTTTTTGTTCTACTTGCGCCAAATCCATATATACTTTGAGTTATTTGTTAGTCGAGAGTATTTATGACATTTCTCGTATGTCTTATCTGTATTCTTTCTTGTTTATCAATTTAAAACTTGAAGGTAATTGTATATTTATTGCGATAGCCGTGTAAAGTGAGATTTTTTGATTAAAATGTCTAAAGTACGAAAACGTGGTTGTAATACATCGACTGATTCATTTTGTTATGTTTGTGGCTTGTATACACCTAAATCTCATGCCAGATTAATAACTAAAGTGACTGAATTAGCATATTTCAAGTATTTTGGTTTTCCTATAGTGAATCAAGATTGGAATTGGACTCCTCATATTTGTTGCTAGACTTGTATGTCAAACTTAAGCCACTGGCTTAATGGAAATAGATCATCAATGCCCTTTGCTATTCCGATGATCTGGTGTGAGCCGACAAAACATGCTACCGATTGCTATTTTTGTATGACAAACGTATGTGGATTTTCAAAAAAAAAAATAAGCACAAAATTCAATATCCCGACATATCTTCAGCTAAACGACCCGTTCCTCATGGCGAAAATTTACCAATTCCCGTTTCACCATTGCCACAGGACTTAGATACAGAACTTGGACGTTGTGCTGTTGATGATGCTATACAAGAGAATATTATATACCGTAAAAGAAGCAAAGAGTCTCCTGTGTATCAGATTTCCGAAGATGAAGAAGAAAAGAAAAAACACATTTGATCGAGCAGCCTGAACTTAATGATTTAGTGCGTGACTTCAACTTATCTAAACAACATGCAGAACTTTTAGCGTCAAGGTTACAGCAGTGGAATTTACTGGCCAAAGGTACAAAGGTCACCGCGTTAAGATACTGTAATGAAGAGTTTGCCTCTTTCTTTACATTACGAGATAAAATTTGCTTTTGTACTGATCCTGCAAATGTTATGGAGAAGTTAGGCGATCAACATAATCCAGAAGAGTGGCGTTTATTCATAGACTCATCTAAGAAAAGTTTAAAAGCCGTTTTGCTACATAATGGCAACACTAAATCTTCAATTCCACTTTCCCACGCTGTTAATATGAAGAAAACTTGTGAAAGTATGTCATTGATTTTGAATTGCACAAACTACAACACATACAAGTGGCAGATATGTGGGGATCTTAAAGTCATAGGACTACTTCTTGGGCTTCAAGGGGGATTTACTAAATACTGCTGTTTTTTGTGCCTTTGGGACAGTAGAGCAACAGAAAAACATTACAAAATAAAAGATTGGCCGCAAAGAGGTGGTTTCGTGCCGGGTGAAGCTAACATCAAGAATATACCTCTAGTTGACCCTCGTAAGGTTTTGCTGCCCCCTTTACACATAAAATTCGGATTGATAAGAATAGCGAAGCTTTCAAATACCTCAAAGAAGTTTTCCCGAAGTTAAGTGACGCCAAGCTAAAAGAAGGAATTTTCATTGGACCCCAAATCCGAAAAATTCTGAAGGACAAGCAGTTTGAAGAGAAACTAAACCCCGTTCAACGTAAAGCCTGGATATCATTTAGAAGCACTGTCACGGATTTTTTAGGAAACAAAAAGTCTAACACGTATGAGGAACTAATCGACGAGTTGCTGGAAAACTACCAAAGAATGGGTTGCAGAATGTCACTAAAAATTCATTTTTTACATTCACATTTGAGTTTTTTTCCACAAAATTTGGGTTCCGTCAGTGATGAACAGGGAGAGAGGTTCCACCAAGATATTTTAACAATGGAACAGAGATATCATGGCCGCTGGGATCCTGCAATGATGGGGGATTATTGTTGGTTCCTAATGAGAGAAAGTAATAGAGAATACAAGAAAAAATCGCCATTTGCAAAAAGGAAATCTACAAAACAGGTTCAATAGTTATATGTAATTATTACACGATATAATAAACGTCTTACCTAAAGTAAAAACTTTTTTATTTTTAAATTTTATCAGTATATTAGTCAACAGGGCATTTTTCAAATATTTCTTCAAAGAGACTTTTTTTTATGTAACTGGAAAACTGTACGTGATGTTTTTTTTTACCTTCTAATTCAAACTTAGGAACCTTCAAAGATAACGATGCACGCATAGCCAAGACAGTTGCATTTTTTCGCTTTTTATTTGTAGACTTGTGTAATGTTACAATTTGAAATAAAATTTATATTTCCAAAAAACTAAAAGTTATAAATGTAGTAGCATCTCTAACGCCTGATGCCAATTCTAAAGCATGAAATTTTAAATAAGTCCAATCCGTTTAAAAGGTGGTATATTTGCAACGGTCGCGCAAAGTCGATTTTAACGATTTCTTCATATTTTTTTGATATATCCAAGTATGCTTGAGAAGTGGTAAGAGGTTAAATTTTTCAAAAATCGGGTTTGAAAATTCTAAACGAAGAAGAAGTTTGCAGTGGGTCATTCTGCACAAAACTATGGATAAAATTCGTCTGAGTGATATTAAAGAAATTAATTTTGCACAAATTTGCCAAATGAAAGTCGAAATAAACTAATATGGATAAGAGGATATTCATGACATTGTTCTTGTATCAATTTATCATATGCTATGTTCGGACCGACAGCGAAAACATGTTTTCGTGGGAAAAAGTGGTTTTCGCACGAAAACTTGTGTTTTCGTCCATGTAAAATCTGTCAAACGAAAACACAGTTTTCGCTGAAAACTGCTTGAAAACTTACATTCCACTCAAAGTAATCAGTGCCTGTTGCTGTAGTTTAATCGATTTTTTTGGAAGACATATTTTGCCGGCCCTAAATTGTCACTTGATATTTGTTTACATTCCATATACAAATACAGCAGCTCACTGTTAAGGGAATTCTCTGATTCTTGCAAAACCCTTGCACGGTGCACCAATTGCAGAATTTTCTTCTTGGTGCAACGGCACAACAAACATACGCAAAAATTTATTTGCAATGGCTGTAAAATATGTCAGACCAAAACCCATGTTTATTTTCGTGCCGTCATATATCACTAGATTCGCAATGGGTGCAGTCTTGGCCTTGCATATTTCGATATAGGATTTTTGCATTTTGTGTCATCTTGAAAGAGTAACAGAATCCCCGTATTAATAGTTGTCAGTGAAAACTCAGCGAAAACACAAATTGTCGGTCCGAACGACTTACGTTCCACAACATACAAATGTGTTTTCAAAATGTTTTCAATGTCGGTCCGAACATAGTAATAGAAATACCAGTAGTAGTTTTTAACTGTACCGTTATGCAAGGAGCTTTCCAAAGTAAACAGGACTTTTTGAATCTAGCGCCCCCTGGGGCGCCATCTATATGTCGACTGGTGCGTTAGAATCTGTTATATTTATCGATTGTCAGTGAGACATTTCACAGATTGGAAGTGAAGTTATTGCGTTTCAAGTGTCAGTATATTTGTGTTATCGGTGCGAAAATGAGCTTCGAACTAAGAGCCAAGATAAAATTTTTTTTAAATTGGGAAAACTTTTACCGAAACGTTTTAATTGATGAAACAAGTTCATGGCGATGATTGCCTACCTCGTAGCAGAGTACACGAGTGGTTTCAACGTTTTCAAAGTGGTCGTGAGGGCCTAAATGACGATCAATATGTGGGGCAATCAAAATCCGTGGTCACCGGAAATCGCATCGAAACTGTGCGTGAATTCCTCAAAAATCCGCCGAAATCTTCATTGAAATATATGTAAATGGAATTGAATATCTCCAAAACATCGATTTATCCGATTATTTGATCAAAAATCATATTTTAACCATTAACCACTCCCCGTATTCACATGATATGGCACCGTGCAACTACTTCCTTTTCGAAAAAATGCATTTGCTGATGAAAGGAAAGCATTATGCAGACGTAGAGGCCATTCAAAAGGCTTGCACCGGCATACTGGCGGTCATAGCGGCCAACGAGATAAAACACTCGTTTGACATGATTTTGGACCGTGCAAAAAGCTGTATTGAAGCAGAAGGGGACTATAATAAATAAAATAAATTGATTTTGCCGAAAAAACCGTTTGTTCTGTTTTTTAAGCACCTTGTATGTAGAGTGGTCGGAGTTATCATCCAATTCCATCCATTTTCACACTGTCGGTAACAGTTCTTATATGAATTGTCCTAAGCGAATTTGGCTATTGTAGCTACAGTGGTTTGATAGATATGTACATTAGCCTATTACAGGGCATGTTTTTTTAATTTTCTATGTCGTATTTTTGTGCTAAGATATGACGCTTTATGATAATGTTTCTATGATGTTAAGGCTTTTGTAACCTTGTATTCAATGAACGTTGGATTTATTTTATTTCATGAACAAAAAAGAAAATAAATAAATAATTTAAGTTTTTAAGAATATAATAATAAAATAATACAAATAATAAAATTTTGTAATAATTTTTACCTTTTTTGGAATACCTTTTGCTGTCAGAGAATGCTTTCTTATGTTTGGTGAACAGAACTGACAGTTCCAAATAGTGTGTATTACTGAGTTTTATTTGAATAGAACAGAAAGTTGGTACAAAAACTATATTATATTTTATGCTAATTCCATGTTGTTGGTAACTATTACGCTAAATTTGCCCAATATTTTCAACGGTCAAGTAGAGATATGTTCAAATATGCAGGTACGTGTGAACTTGAAAGGACCAATTTACCGAGGATCTGTTAATGTCTTTTGCTCTATTTTTTCTGTACTGTACGGTGCGATTCTGATACAGTCTCAGGTCTCTAAATTTGAGATTTCAAGTTAGAGACAATTTTTGAGACTTGAGACGATTTTGCTATTCTGTAAGTAACAGTCACGAGATGTTTCTACACTTGAATAAAAATAAATATGTCAATAACAAATATTAAATTTCTCCAATTCCCACGACAGCTGGTTTTACGCACTGGAATTCACTCGGATTTTATCCGACCAAGGGCTCTTTTTTCGGCGATCTAACCCCGTTTAAATCGGATTAAATTTTCTATAACATAGTTAAAAAACATAATTATCAAAAAAACTTTGTTTCATACGAAATGTATGTAAAATTTATTTATTTTTAACTTTTTCGTGTTTGAGTTGCTTAAAAAATATAAAAAAACGACAATCGACTAATGTCTATGATGGTCTCTATTCAGTATATTCAAAATGACATACAAGAGCTCTTTTTAGTTGTGACTTGCTAACTACCAGGTCTCTCACGCTAGAGAGTGTTTAGTCAATAGTAACTAGTCACAAATTGAGATTTTACCTCAAAAAGTCTCAAATAGAGACTAGAGACTGGTTACAGAATCCCGCTATTACTATACTTTATGTATGTATACGAGTGCAATTTCGCCGAATTACTCGTAGTTCCATTGACTTGGCTAATAACAATATCATATGACTGACTAATGACCTCGACAAGGTCAAACCCTTTATATCCTTCATCATCTGTCAAAATTGAATTTTTGTATTAATTGTATCACATTAACGAACCAATAGGGATGTTGTATATTAACCCAAAATCAACAAGAATGTCAACCAAATCAATTTGGGGTAGAAGGCACTCAGCTTCACAATAAGTTTATGTGCTCCTACAGTTTGTTTTGATATAATGCCAATTATACCTATTATGTCATAACATATTTATTATGGTTTTATGTCAAATATGCGCTTTTTTACCAAAAAATTGTTCTTATTTAGGGGATGCTATGCGTATCACCGAACTCTTTACAATAACTAGTATGAATTGTAGACTATGCGAATGCTGCGGGAAAGGGGAAACTGAGCATCTTCTATGGATGATGACATGCAAGTATACTATACACTAACGTATAAACATGTGTGTTCGCATATCTGTGAGTTCATGTTCATATACGGGAAGATAGGATTTTCTCAAAGGGATGAAAAGTACCATAAGTGTCATGTCATGTAATCAGTCAATGGGGTACTTTAGCCGGGGTCATATATGTTTAAACTTTGAATAACATTAGAGCGATTCATGGTCCATATTATTGAGACTTCCATTTAAAATATTATATAACGGTTTTTGTATCAGCTCAGACTAATTTATATAATTCAAGCTGTAATTTGAGCAAAAATTGAGATAGAAATAGTAATGACGTGTTTCTTGGCAAAAAATTAAGAAAGAGTTCGAGAGTGCTCCCCAACAAAAGTCATTAAACGGAAACTTACATAGAATCATAAATTAGCAGTAAGTTAAGTAACAAGTTGCACCTATGGTCAAAAATTTCGAAAAAGTGGCTGTGGTCTCACCCTCTAAGAGATTTGATGGAAATATCTCCTCGCCCACTACCTACCACCTTGAAGGTATTAAACAAACTAACTAACCGAACTTAGGCCTTTGTTGCTTGTTTTAATATATAGTAATATGTATTTGGTCAAAACTGCCGTTATGGGGACATACGTTCTTATAGTCCTTATACACCGAAAATAAGAACCTCTTTTCTTCTGGTGGGTTTAAAACATTTATGTATATCTGTTGTCTTGTCTCTTATCAAGGCAAAAACTTTTACGTTAATTCGAAAAATACTTATTGGAATGATGGCATAAAATACTTTGTAGAATGTACCCTAAAAATGGGTAAAGTTACCTAACTGGTTATCGATAGGTTATCAGTAATTAATGCATTCGTTATCCGAACTTTTGTTCTAGCCTAGGAAAAAAGTAACTATTTCTTCTCTTTCACTATTTTCTTCCTCTAATTTGGGAAATATTTTGGAAAACTATCTGTTACTCTTCGGTTAACAGTGTCCTATTCATTGATTATTAGATTGGTTAGCCATCTGTTACTGAAAATAGTTTATTCGATTATTTTTATTGGCGGCCATTAGCGTCTAAATATGATGCACTGGAGGAAGGAAGCTTTATAAATCAAGTGGTCGCACATGAGCACGTTAGTTATAGTTAGGTATAGCTATCACCAAAAAACAAAAAAGTTTAATTTGCATTTTAACTTTCGTTTTCTGATTCTAGCTAATGGCGTTACCATAGATTTCATGTTAAGAAACGTAAAAATTGTGCCTAGAAATGTTAAAATTTCAGTTGTTAACAGTTCCTAAGCAAACAAAAGATTTGAGGTTAATATGTAGAAACAAGTTTTAATAACAATTCTAATAAATGAAGTATATCTACTTACATGTTCAACATACATATACAATTTTGTTCAGTTATGATTAAATAATTTATGTATGTATATTATGATACTGTCGATATATGGTCAAAATTATATTCAATATTGAGAACAGTTATATAATTTACTTAATTTTGTTCAGAATCCTTTTACTTTTTGTTTGATGAATCCAGTAAACTGCCTTTCATGACTAAATTCAACGAATTCTTGTGTTAAATTCATCTAGTAAGTTTTGCAAGAACCTTAGCGGTATTCCAAATAGAATTAGTTACGTTGATAGTTTCTGGATGTAGTCGTCAGGACAACATTATTTTTCTGAAACCGAACTTTTGTGAGGGAGACCAAGTTAATGCCATTCTTTTGTTTGGACTGGGCACGGCTTCGGAAGTATACAAAAAGGTTATATACATACATATAATTTAATACATCTTCTATAATGTTCTTAAGCTGCAACTAAGGAATCAATTCTTTAGAAACAACATTAAATCAAGTACTTACTTAGGCGACAAAGATAATGTTACGTTATTCGACGACAGACCCGCAACCTGAAAAGTGTTGAGTTTATCTCAAAGCAAATAAAAATACACTAACTAAATAAATAAATAGTTAATTTAGGCATTACGCAGCCATGCTTACCTGTGTAGCAAGTTCACCCAAACTGCGCAACTTTTTCGCTTGGGTGCCTAATACTTACTGTAAACGCGTATCACCAATCGAAAGATAATTATTGCTTACCACGATGACCCAGCTCTAAAAGAGATTGCGTACGCCGTTAATTACGCGCAGCGGTGACAGATCCGTGGGTATGCGCTTATTGATGTAGAAAATATTTCGCATATTCCAAATCATGCGGTGCAAATTTCAAGGAAATACAACCTAAAGGCGGCAAGAATATGTAAGTAATTGGTCTTTCCAACAATAAAGAAGACAATACTACCTTTGAGTCACTGTTGCGAAAAATATCACGCAACGCGATACAATTCATCCCACACAGTTTCCATTTCGGGCAACGCATTGAGAGTTTTCCTCCGTCCTCTGCAATTATATTTGATCAATTATTTAAAAACAAAATAAAATGCAAGAAATTTTCTTCTTTACAAACCTCTTTTGAATCTAGAAGTTTTCATTTGAAAACAAAAAGTTAGTTTTGAAGTGTAGCTCTGCTTAATAGAATATATCTAAAGATATGATTAAATTAAACATATGTATTATAAAAACTGATCAATGAATAAAGTAAGCATGTCTACAAATGTGTCTCTTTATATAAAATTAATCAATTTATCAGCAATATTGCAATTTCAATGCCGTTATATTAATGTTATGACTCTATTTTTATTGTACCGTCACTTTTAGTAAAGAAAACACAGTCACCAAAAAGGTTATAATATGATTGGAGTTGATCTACGACCGGTTTCCAATTTATTAATTTGATTTAGTTCTTTGTGCAAAACAAACTAGAGATAAACAGATGTTCAATTCATCTCTCATTGGAAATGAGAGAAAAATTGCCAAACTTTTAAACCTCTTTAAAACTTTCAAATGTCAAACTTGTAAGGAAGAGCTAACTGGCGTACATCCCCTAAATAAATCGGTCAAATTTGCTCATAAATTCTTATATTAGCAGTAAAAGCAGTAAAATTCAAAACAAGACATTTTTCAGAAAGACTTAATTTTCTTGGATTTCTGCAGTCAACTGTACTTCTTAATGCGCTGTCAAAATCGAATTTTTCAACACTCAGCATTGCCGCCGCCCTTATTTAGGTATGCGCCATACATAATCAATGGGCATGAGGAATTTTTGACAGTAATTTTTCGCTGAAGCTTTTATTTACGGACGATAGTAAATTCGGTTCAGTAACTCTCGTAAATTGAAGGGCATATGAAATGTAGAGTGTGTTCGAAATGGCATACACGACAGCAGTGTTGCAAACTTATCAAAGTATCACGTTCTGCGTAAATTTTTGGCTACACTTATAACAAGATCACGTTAGGCGCTATTTATGCAAAAAATTCGCAACACTAAATTTTTGTCCGCACAACACAGTTGCTGTACCGCTATAATTTTTACTTAGCTCGAACTTAATAACTAACATAATTGAGTTCTTTATATCTGAAATATCCATTTTCGGTTTTATTTTAATTACTCTAACTTATAGAAATCACATGGAATTGAGGATGATATGAACCGCTAACATTAATATTTAGTATCGAGTCAGATAACGCTTACCCCTTAATTTTATATTTTACGGTATAAAGCCTACTAGAATGAGGATATGGTTATAAACAGGCTATACTCATATTTCGAAGTAACCGAAGAAAAGGTGAATACTTAATTTAATTAAGACACCTTGTAATTATATCTGGGGCGGATCCATTCTTTATGGAATTTTCATAGATTTTTATTATATAGTATACCATTTATGAAAATTCCATACAGCCTTACTTAAAAAGCCAAATATCTCGAGAAGTATCAATGATAGCGATTTTGACCTCCGAAGTGAATTATCATTTTCATTTTTTCTATAGCTCTTCTCATTTACGACATACATATGTACGTACAAAAAAAATGCGAATTTCGTGGAAAAATCAGGTTTAGAGAACCGTACTACTACGCCGGCGTTAGTTTCGTCTTTATTGCAATGGGCACTTTTGTAGAGTGTACAATTCTGG
Source organism: Bactrocera zonata (assembly GCA_037783105.1). NCBI lineage: Eukaryota > Metazoa > Arthropoda > Insecta > Diptera > Tephritidae > Bactrocera > Bactrocera zonata. Next base: position 221,180 of record JBAWJQ010006308.1, read on the forward strand.
GGAATATGTGTCTAAACTTTAGACTCTAAAGTGAAAGTGATGCCATAAAATACCTCTGAGCTATAGAAATTTAAAGATTAAAAATCACGATTGTCGTGTGTACTTTCAATGGAACATTTTTACACGCCTGGGTCCAATTAATTATAATGTTAATATTAAGGGCTCAAATTTTCAGGGTATTTCCAATAAAATTTCATGACAGGATTGGAAAAAATGAATAGTTAAAAAAAAACACCCTAATCTATATACATGTAGTATATATATTCATATATATATAAATTATCAGGATGAAGAGAAAAATTGATATCCGGGTCATTGCCTGTCTGTCAGTTCGTCCGTCCGTCAGTTATTGCAAGCTGTTAGTTGCGAAAAAATTCAAATATCTTGATGAAATTTAGAATGCGGGTTCCTTAGTACAAACAAAAATTACGAGTTCGTAGATGGGCGTAATCTGACCACTGCCACTACTACACAAAACACCGGAAACCTAAGCACTAAATTAAGATATAAAACTGTATTTAGGACACAAGGGATCGCAGTAACAATGGGTGCCTGTGGGTAAACAATTTTGAAAAAGTGAGCGTGAACCTGCCGTCTAATAAGTATAATGTACATATGTACATATATCCTTTTCCTTTGCCCTGTGCAAATACCATCTACTTATATATATTTAGTATATAAAACAAAGACGGGTTTGTTCGAACACTGATAACTCGAGATCTGCTGAACCAATTTTCATGATTATTGATTCGTTGGATTTGTCTCCGCCCCGAATAGCAGAATACATATGTATTAAAACAATGAAAACTCGATATGTGTAATGAATACTTAATCTATATAAATAAAAATGAATCGCCAAACTGTATGTATGTACGCTCATGACTTTCATACCACTGAACCAAATTTGATAATTCTTTTTTTAAAATGTTCGTTGAGGTTGAGGAGAAAAAATCTAATAATTGCCGGAAAACCCCTAAAAACAGTCCTTTTCTTTTTCTCATACAAACGAATGAATGTTTGTTAGTAACGCTAAGAGAACGGCTGAACCAATATTGATGAAATTTTCAGAGGTTGTTCATTGTGGATTGAGGAAGGTTTAGAAATAAAAATACCTTATACTTTTCATGAAAAGTCGGAAAATTGGATAATTCCAAAAAGTAACTTTTTCCATTCAATTTTTGTTTGTTTTGTTTTTCAATATTTTGATTTGTAAATTATTTGAATAGTTCAATTTCAGTCGCTTGCTTTTTTATTCCGGATATTCAAAAGAAAAATTATTGAAAATTATTCAGTGAAAACTTTACGTGTGTTTCACACACAGAGGTCAACTGCAGATTGAAATTTTTTGGCATCAAAGTATGGCAGCCCAAGACAAGCAAAGCAAAAATTACTCCCATGGTGCGGTGACATACTCGTACGTGCGGAATTATGGAACGCGGTCAATCAGCAAGCGATCGTCACGATGTCACAGCACGACTTTTCAAACAACAGTTACGATGTTTGATTGACTTTATCTTGCAGCAACGTATATATGGTGCTGTTGGATGCAAGATGTACTCTGTTGAGTTGGCAAAATAGAGGTTTTCCTCACGCACACATTCTTCTTTGGATGCGGATGGTGATTACACCAGATTAAATTGATGAAATCATTTCAGCGGAAAATCCTGATGCAGAGGAAGATCCAATATTATATGAAGTGGTGAAAACCAAGATGGTTCATGGACCTTGCGGACACTACAATCCCTTTTAGGTTTGTATGTCTGACAATAAATGCACGAAACACTATCCATGTGCTTTTCTTTACGAAAAACACACACTGGAAGTGATGGATATCAACTCTATCGGTGTCGCTCACCAGATAACAGATCATTCAGCATTCAACTTAGAAGAATGAATATCGAAGTTGACAACACATGGATCTTACTATATTCACCTTTATTGTCTAATTCATATTCAAAACTCATATCAGTGTTTAAGGATATTTACTTTTGCAATTAATGAACGTTTCCCGACTGTTGTGAGTTTGGCAGTTAATTTGGAGAATGGCCAAAGAGTGTATTTCAACCCAGAGAATATAGTATACAGTGTTTTTTCTCAACTTTCGTCAGTGATCCGTTTGTGAGATCATTGCTCTATTCGGAAATACCTTTATATTATGCATGGAATGCATCGTCGAAGAAATAGTTACGCAGAAAGCAAGGCCAACCTGTAGATTGACATCCAGGTGTCTTATCAGCTCATGCATTAGGATGAATTTACACAATCCACTCGAAAAACGACGATTGTTTCTACCTTCGGTTGCTATTGATTAATGTACGCGGTTCAACTTTATTTGAGTCATTGCTTACTATGAACTGTTCGATGTGTGCAAGTTTTAGATAAGTAAGCCAGCAATTATAATTGCTGGAACACGTTAATCACTGGAATGAAAATGAAGTTCGCACACTTTTCGATAAAAACATGGACATTGCCAAAGACATCTTACATCGTCTTCGCTAAAAATTGGAAATGGTACAATTTCGGTTGATGATCCTTTATCAAAGGGAACTCATCACAAATGTTTGGACAATGGCCAAATTATCGTAACTACGATTCCTTAAGTGCACGCGCAATGTTAGCTCCCAAAAATACCGATGTTCTTGACTTAAACTGGAAGATTCAAAGTCAAATTCCGGGAGACTTGCGCTCATACAAATCGATCGATCGTCTTGACAATGAAGACGACGCCGTGAATTATCCAGTGGTATTTCTAAATTCTTTGGACATGATTGGTATGCCACCGCATCATTTGCGTCTCAAAGTAGGATCCGTCGTTATTATGTTTCGCAATCTTCATGCGCCGAAACTGCGTAATGGAACCCGACTGATTAGGATGCACCTATCGAATACAAGGGGGAGAATACTTGATTCTACGAGTTCCTTTGAGCTATAACGATTTCCCATTTCAGTTCAAACGTATTCCGTTTCCAGTGAAAGTTGTATTTGAGATGACAATCAACAGGACCTAATGATATATACATAGTGTGAGGCATAAATTTGGAAATGCTATGTTTTTCACACGGCCGTGACGTGTTCACGAGTTAGAAAACCATCTTTTCTGTACACCGGAAAAGAAACCAAAAAATGTTGTTTATAAAGCTGCGATACATTGAAAAAAAAACAAAAATGAAACGATAAATTTAACTTGCTTTTCATTTCAAAATACATAATTTCACGCAGGACAACGGCTGCGGGGTCAGCTAGTAAACCTATAAATAAATGAAATCGGAAGATAACCCCGCTCACTTCTCATATAACGGTACTGTTCAAAAATAGTAAAATCGCATTTAATAAATAAATAATTCCCCCAGATCATTAAATTTTACCTCCGAGATGGTATGAGAGGGCTTTATGGAAGCCGGTTCGGAAACTGGACGAAGGGCGTGGCACCACCAACTTTTTGGACAAACCATATTTATTGGGAACCGCTCAACCGATTTCGCCAAAATAATACGTATCATTCTTCTTATATTCCTATAGCCCAGTGTAAAAATGTGCGACACAATATAACACAATTTCAGATTTCATCAGATTCTTTCACTTTCCTGTATACAAAGCACAGATAGGCAGGCACTTGCCTTTTACTGGTCTCATCATCCTGATCATTTGTAAATAATGTAAATATATAACCAGATATAGTTTTAGGTGATACAAGCAAGCATTAGGTGAACAAATCTGTTGTACTCTGTAACAACACGTTGCAAGAGTATAAAATAAAACATTACAATTTATATAATATATAGTATACCTTTGTTGCATGAATGTATGTAAATGTTAATAATGAGAAATTTTCTTGCATACTTTGTTTATTTATAAAGAATTTTTTTTTTGTGCCAAATATATGAGTGCCCTAGTTATCACAAAATTAAATAACGCTTGTTTTAGATCTCAGAAGTTGCCAAAAAATTGCCGTGCAGTCATTACTACAAAGAGATTTAGAAAGACAAAAATTATTCAACCGTGAGAAATTATCATATAGGATGAGTTGTTTTGAGACACGAAAAGTCTTCAGAATTCAATATTTTCTTAAAAGTAAGACAAACTTGGTGGTGTACTAATATTAGAAAGCTGCTCACCAGAAACGCATGTCTGAACTGATAGAATTTACCATACATAGACACATTGGTGCATTTGTCCTGGCAACGTTGACTCAAGTGATTACATAACACCATCAGATTGGCGTAAAATTTAATGTTTGAAAAAATGCTTCAAGCATTTTTCCAAATATGAAATGATTGGAGTTAAAACACTCAAAATTATTAAGTGCAATGTTTCACAGACTTTAAATTCAAGATTTCTTTAGAGCGTTTGCATTTTCCAATTGATTTAAAATATGACCTGAGCTGGTTAGGAAGAGGGTTAAATTTGAAATTATCAATATTTTCTATTTGTCATACTTGGTAAGTAAAAGTGAACTCGGAACGTCGAACTTAGGTAAATTCATGTTTAGTAAAAGTATGCGATTCTGAAATATGCAACTTCAATCAGTTTACTCATCATCCCAATTTGTATGTTACAAAAAGGTTAGGGTGAAATATTGATCTGGTACAAATATTTATTGGCAAAAAATATTTCGACATAACTATATGTATATGCATGCACACGTACGTAATAACAAACAGTGGTCACATAATGTATACATGTGTATGTACAAAGCCGACTTTATCTTTTTCGCGGTGCATTTTTTGCCGCATGGTTGACACTACCTGGGTAATGCAATATTCAAATATTCCTCCCTTTGGTGCGTTGATGGAGGCATATGCAAAAAGGGGCTGCAATTTTAAACTGCTTCCGGGAATTAGAGTTACACGTGGCTGTTATTGAACACTTGGTCGTTAGATTTTATTCTTTTTTGTGTACACTAAATTTTATCCAGAATTGATATAAACTCTTTTTTAATGAATTCTCTTGAGCGTGGTGGTGGAATTAAAAAAGGCATTAATCGAAAAATAGGAGCGCTCATATGGTGATATTATTATCGTATACATATGTATTTTATTCGTTCACTATGCAATCATAAATTAAAAAATTTAATTTGGAAACCGTTACATAGAGTACACACTTTTTTTGCTCAGATTTAAATCTGTACCTAATGGTGGTGCCATTTAATGTTTTACAACTCACACTATGAGGTTTATGAACCGAAAATTATCATATATTGGTAATAACATGATCTTGCTTATATTTTCGATGTATGTACATATGTGTATGTATAACATTTAAATACTTTATATCCTCCTGCGTGACTGAAAAAATTATTTCACAGCCTATCTTTTTGCCAAGAAAAATTCAACTTTATAGAAATCTTTCAGGCGTTCGAAGACACCTGGCACCAACTTCAGTGATTTTGTTGTGGGAGAAAGATTTGTCACAGCTACGAATACGTGTTGAAGAGTTATTCTATAATACAATGTTTAATCGTCATTTTAAACGAATCTTTCTAGTTTCAATAATATAAAACAAGTTTATTTATCGAATCATATTCAATATTGTAACTGCATTCACATCTTCTGTTCGACGAACACATAGACATTGTCGACCAGAATAGGCATTTGCTGCCTGGTCCTCAATTTAAAATTTATTCGCTGTCAGACAATTTTTATTGAAAGATAAGGATCGATAAATTAACTAATTTTTGCCATTCAATGAAATAATTTCCATGGGTTTTATTCACAAAGGTGAACATTCTGCTACTGGAGAGGTAAAGAGGCTAACAATTCCCTTTCCTTATCGTTGGGATAGAAATCTGCTACTGCTAAATGTACCCATAATCTCATAGATCTCGCAAGTAAGAGCACTCGTGAAGCCGCGAAGAATAACTGAACAAAAATGCGCAAACACCTCGACTTGATTGTTGTGATCGTGTTAAATCATTTAATTTGATCAACATCTTGCATTAGTTTGGTAATGGCACATACTGTGCGAAAGCCAGGTTCAGCTATCCCTCCTCGTGCATTTACGATGGGACCATCTAATTCAATTCGTGACATATGCATATGTAACTATGTATATTGAACTATTGTGCATTATTCTGTGTCATCCAAGGAAACCCCTTTATAGCCACTTGAAGGTAGGAATACACTTTCTGCAGCAAGCAAGCAGGAGATCACTAAAAGCAAGCCAGGGTTAATTCATTGCGCGATTCTAACCCCTTCTTTCACTTTTTCTGCAAACTCATTTCAGGTATATCATCCGTTCGTACATACGTATGTATGTATGTGTGTATGTGTAAGTCCAAATATAGATATATCCACATGTGTGTACATATTTTTATTTTTGTACTTTAACTCTGTGACGCTGCATGTAGGATCCCTACGTTTTTTTAATTGGTAAACAAAATGTACCTACCGTGAGAAGACATCGTCTTGCATGGCGTTATAGTTTATTGAATGTGTACTCTTAAGCGCAACCCTTTTGATAAATTTGAATTAATCCGGAAAAGTATGCGCTATCCCAAACCGAGCACGTATGACTAAAACAGACCTTCAGGTAAATATGTCAATGCCAAAAGATCATTTTTCACTTTTGTATTTTTCCCCCCGACATCACTAATATTTTCTTGTGTTGCATTGAAGCTTTGGCAGATCTTAAGTTCATTGCAATATACGGAAATAACGTAGTATTGTGTCATAGCCTCTCTAGCGAAATGTGTGTATATTTGTCGGAATTCACATTCAACGGTATGTACGGTTGTTAACCTTAGCACTTGAGTTATCAACATATTTTAGGTATACGTACATACTGTTATGCATAATGCACACGTATGGATGTGCTTCATATGTAGTCGGATCGTCGTGACTTCAAGGATCTAAAATATGTCAAAGGATATGAAAAGGAAATATGAGGTGATGGAGAATCAACGGTTAAGCCACAAAGTAACCCTAATATTTATTTACACTTTAATGAATAACGCGGATACGTCAACTTCATAGTTTTTGATCTCAATGCAGAAAGCTTTTGGGTCAGCGAAGACCGCAGGTTAGGCATCTTAAATATCATTCTTGACCTGATTACAGCGAAATTCAGAGGAACTTTATCTTCTTTGTTCAGTGCTGGATGAAATTTATATGGCTAAAGTCTAACAAAAAAACTTATATAGTATACTATTAGAGTTATAAGTTATAATGTGTAATCCAACAACAATTTTTTAAACAAGTGTAAATATTTATGATTTTACAATGCGTTATGACATGTGTGAGAGTATATGATATATATTTTAGAAAAGTAGGAGGGTTTTGTCAAAAAAATAATAATTTTTTCGCTTGGTATTCTGAAGAATAGGTTTTTAGACACCTCTAGGGAAAAACGTGGATAAGTCAGTGGATAAATAGTGAAAAACTAATGATCAGCTGAAAGAAAATTCAATTTATTTATGTCTGACCGGGCCAAAGTGAGATTTGTAATACTTCTCAATAATGAATTCTTATCTCAAAGTACTATGTAAATCATGGCAGCGGGAATACCTATAATAGTTTGGTGCTGTTTCTCCTATTATGGAACAGGTCCTGTATTACATTCAAGGATACTATTGTATAATAATTTAATATTTAATATAATTTGCAAAACACTAAAATGAGGGAAGTCATTTTAATTATGCAAATTTCGTTTAGAGTTTAAACATAAAGTTTTACAGGAGAGTCAGTTTATTAGTTTAAGTATTTACATAATTACAGATCTACTTCCTTAGACTTTACTGTATTTTTAGCCGTTTCGGATAACAACATAAACGAAATTTTTTTTTAACTCACCGTGATTATGAATGGTTTTATTGACTTTTATTTTACGAATGCTTAAGGATATCTTAAACTCCTTTCCCTAATCATTTCTCGCAGGGGCTTAGGATAATGATACAATCTTGAAATTATATTCAGATATTTTAGATCTGGTATTGAAGTACTGATAATATCAATATAACAATTTCATCTGAATGTATGTTAACTCATCATTTTTTCGTCATGTATGTTAATAGAACGATATGCATTCTGAATTATATTTCGACCTTATTGTTTTAGGCATTTAAAATCAGGTGTATCTAAAGCTTAGGAATGGAAGTAATCTCTGAAATATTGAACACCACGTTATTATCTGAGCCATGGCCTCTAATTGAACAAACTTTTTTCGAAACTGTTTGGCAACAGCAGTGAAATTTAGTATGTATATGTTTCTAAATATGCTCATACGCATACGTTTGTATGTAAATATATATGTAAATATTTTCTATAAAAAGATATTAGCTTTTCTGAAGGGTGGTGAATAAATGGGTTGGTCATTGCCTGCAACCTGCAAAAGAAAGAAAGAAAGAGGTATATTTTATTGAACAAGGCAGCATAAGTCGAATGACCCTTTCAGACCACACGAGTATGAGGACATTTGCGTGTATATGTGCATATGTATTCCAAATTTGTATTTCCCATATAGAAATCAAAACAAATGGCGCTGATTCTTCACGTACATACAAAAAAAAATCGTGGAAAGTCCACCCCTAACGTTAGTAATGTCCATTCCATTTCATTTGCTCAAAATGGCAAAGTTTGGTGCAGTGCTTCAAATTGTGTTTTGTACACTTCTGTGCTTACTTATTTATGCATATATTATATCCGCATATGTATATCGTATTTATATGTATGTATGTATATCAAATTTAGCTGTATTCTAATCTGAATAGAGAAGTATCAGCAAATATGACTAGTAACTAGAGTTTGCAAACCTCTTTCCCTGGTCTATTGTAGGATGCGAATTCAGAGAACTATTACCAGACGTCCTGAAATTATTGGAAAATTGATTAATTTAGTTTATGCGAATTTGTATACGTTAAACCGTCGAAAATTCTTGAAAACCAACTTTTGAACGAAGTAAAAAATTATTCCGAATTTTAACTACACTCTGAAGGGGCAAAGAGTTGCGTATGATATGTATACACTTTCCCTAAGATCCTCACTTCTTTTCACCTGCAATTATTATTCACGTTTTATACTTTAACCTAGGTTTACCAATAATATTGCTATTGACGGGTACTCAAAAATACTTCCATTATCTAAAAGTCGGCGAAGAGTTTCAGATCAAATACTGTTGGAAGATTTTCATAATGATTTTAAATATTTTTCTTAAGATGCGCTTTTTCTGTAGTACTTATGATTTACATATTTTCTAAACATTTTCGACTACTATAGACAGATAAAATCGGAGTTCATAACATCTCCTATCCATTGAAATTTACAACACTATTCATATGTTAGTATAATAGTAATAACAAGTTTTGGTACATAAAATTTTAAGGTTTTGACCTTTGAATATAAGTTTGCCAAAACAATTTAATTAACTATAAATGCCAGCAATTTATTTTTTCATTGAGTTGTAAGCAATTATAATATTTTACAATAGCCCTCTTTCAAATTCTGAAGGCCTATAATTCTATTTCACGATATATCTAAGAACATTGGATTTGACAATTGTTGTAACTTTTATGCTTTAGTAACATAATGAATATAGTATAATGGGTTTGCTCATTTAACGGTTGTTTATAACTTAAAAATATATTGTAAATATAAAAATATGATATACTATATAACCAGTAACTTACGGACTGATCCGTAAAAACTGCGCGTGAAAGCCGAATCGATAAATGCTTTTCCTAGATTTATTCTACCCGTTAGCCATTATGGTCGTGTGAAGTTTTGATATCAATGTACTATATATGGCAATTAACGTGCGTTCATGGATCGACTCAACACATTTTGGTTAACATGGTAAGCGTTGGTACACTTGTATTGACTCAAAAGGAGAATATTCTGAAGTTGATAATCAAGATTTTTTGTTGGTCCGGGTCCAATTTATTTAGATGTATGTAGTATATAAGAGCACAACATTTCCACATTTTCGGCAGTAAACTATCGCTATCTTTGCGCATTCCTTTCAAATTGAGTTCTTCGTACGCTTTCTTTAATGCTACCAAGGTTTTGTTTTTTAATATTTTATATCATTTTTACTCTTACAACCAGTTGCTACAGAGTATTATAGTTTTGTTCACCTAACGGTTGTACGTATCACCTAAAACTAATTGAGGTTTATATGGGGTTATATATATAAATGATCGAGATGGCGAGAAAAGTTGAAATCCGGTTGACTATCTGTCTGTCCGTCCGTGCAAGTTGTAACTTGAGTAAAAATTAAGATATCTTGATAAAACTTGGTGGAACCCACATACCACCCATTAGTACAAAAAAAGTTAGAATTCGTAGATGGGCGTAATCGGTCCACTGCCACGCTCACCAATCGCCATTAACCGAAAACATATAAAGTACCATAACTAAGCACTTAATTAAGATATAAAACTGTAATTTGGCACAGCGATCACAGTAGTAAGGGGAACCTATGGATAAAAACCTTTGAAAAAGTGAGCGTGGCCCCGCCACCTAATATGTTTAATGTGCATAGCCCCTTAATCACTAAAGCTACAACAACCAAGTCCAGTCCGAATATTACAAGAAAGACTACCAATAGTACAATAAACACGCCTTCTTCCCATATAACAGTTTTAAATTCCACTTGATTTTTTTTAATTTCAGTACACAAATCAAGAAGCAATTAATATAATTAAACTCTGCACGAATAATGCCTTTAGCGTATGTCACAAATTGACAACAAATTGTTCAAATCCAACCAAAAGAATTTCGAACTTCCGCCTGACGTTGTACCGCATATATCGGCCAATATTTGTGTTATCCCAATCAAAATAAGATGGTGTGTTTTAATTCATAAGATTGTATCTTCGCGCCTAAAATTTATAAATTTGAGCGAAAACTTGGTCTAGCCCCTAAATAACTAATATCAAGATTTTCGAACATCCGGCTGACTTTACTCTATGTGATTGGTTTTACACCTTAAAGTATTTCCCTGGTTTTGATTTTTGCAAGTTAAAATAGTACAAAACGTTCGGTTGTATCCGACCTTAAGTCTTCCTTACTTGTTATTATTGAAAATGGCTTAAATGAGTACAAATTCATATTATACGTTCACTTAATTTTGATAAGATATATTACATATTGATCGCTATATATGGTATAAAGTTAACTGGAAGGTACAAGATTTATTTGGTTATATTAATTTTTAGCATCAAGAAATGATATTATAAAAATATATGTTCTCTGAGTTTAATTAAGAGACACAGGTCTTTATAAGTTAAGGTTCAATTTCGACTATTTTTAGACGTAAGATGTCATACCATATTTAAAATTGTTTTTTAGGGAAGTGAGGTGTAAGTAGCGGAGGACGGAGTCATGTGTAGAAGTTCACGCAAGTGAGGAAAGTTCTCTGATCGCCATTCACTTGGGAGCGGCCAGAAACGATTCTTTTACATATGACTCAAGCAGCTCACGACTTCCGGTCTTTGACCAAGTATCCGTTTGAAGGCGAGCTAAAGTGAGAAGGCGAAATATTCCCTACTTAGGATTGTGCGCTGGGTTTGGGACCCGCCACGTAAAAAAACACCCCCAATGAAAGGAAACAACAAGCCTCGGATGAGTGACCCCCTTTTTGATGACAAACATGGCAAACGAATTGAGGACTATGATTTGGCGGCATACACCTGGAATGTCCGGTCCCTTAATTGGGAAGGTGCCGCTGCCCAGCTGATTGATGCCCTCGTGAAAATAAAGGCTGACATCACCGCCGTCCAAGAAATGCGATGAACGGGACAAGGACAGAGACAAGTAGGTCCATGTGGCATTTACCCACCGCCACTGTAGGCCATATAAAGGAGCGCAAGTTTGGTGTTGGATTCGTGGTGGGAGAGAGACTCCGTCGCCGAGTACTATCATTCACTCCTATGAATGAACGTCTAGCCACAATCCGCATCAAAGCGAGGTTCTTCAACATATCGCTGATTTGCGCCCACGCCCCGACGGAAGAGAAGGACGATGTGACCAAAGATGCCTTTTATGAGTGCTTGGAGCGCACTTATGAGAGATGCCCCGCCACGATGTCTAAATCGTGCATGGGGACTTTAATGCCAGTGTGGGTAAAGAAGATATCTTTGACACTACGGTGGGTAAAGTCAGTCTCCACGAGGAAACATCCCCAAATGGGTTGAAGCTGATCGACTTCTCCGGGGCCCGAAATATGGTTATCTGTAGTACTATATTCCAGCATAAGAAGATTCATCAAGCTACCTGGCAGTCTCCGGATCGAAAAACCACCAACCAGATCGATCATGTTGTGATAGACGGAAGACACGTCTCCAGTGTTTCAGATGTGCGTGCGCTCCGAGGTCCTAACATCGACTCGGACCACTATATTGTTGCAGGCAATATTCGCACCCGTCTCTGTGCAGCAATAAACGCACGCCAACAAACACAAGGAAGGTTCGTTGTCGAGAAGCTGCAATCACAACAGACAGCCGAACGATTTTCTACCCGGCTTGCACTCCTGCTCTCTGAGAGCACTCGTTAACAACTCGGTATAAGGGAACTGTGGACGGCATTTCAAACTCTTACGTACAGCTGCAACCGAAACCATTGCAAAAGAACAGCTGGTACGACGAGGAGTGCCGTGTCGCAGCGGAGAGAAAACAGGCTGCCTACCCCGCAATGTTACGATCGACCACAACACGTGCGGGATGGGATAGATACCGAAAGTTGAAGAGGGAAGCGAGACGCATTTGTAGACAGAAAAAGTAAGAGGCCGAAATGCGTGAGTACGAAGAGCTTGATAAGCTGGCCGACAGGGGTAATGCTCGAAAATTCTACGAAAAGATGCGGCGACTTACAGAAGGTTTCAAGTCCGGAGCATTCTCTTGTAGAACCCGCAAAGGTGATCTAGTCACCGATGCCCAAAGCATACTTAAATTATGGAGGGAACACTTCTCCAGCCTGCTAAATGGCAGTGAACGTACAACGACAGGAGAAGGCGAACCCGATTCCCCAATCGATGACGATGGAGCAGACGTTCCATTGCCCGACCATGAAGAAGTTTGAATAGCAATTACCCGCCTGAAGAACAACAAAGCGGCGGGGCCGATGGATTACCGGCCGAGCTATTCAAACACGGCGGCGAAACTGATAAGGAGCATGCATCAGCTTCTTTGTAAAATATGGTCGGACGAAAGCATGCCCAACGATTGGAATTTAAGTGTGCTCTGCCCAATCCATAAAAAAGGAGACCCCACAATCTGCGCCAACTACCGTGTGATAAGCCTCCTCAACATCGCGTACAAGGTTCTATCGAGCGTATTGTGTGAAAAATTAAAGGCCACCGTCAACAAACTGATTGGACCTTATCAGTGTGGCTTTAGACCTGGCAAGTCAACAACCGACCAAATATTCACCATGCGCCAAATCTTGGAAAATACCCGTGAAAGGAGAATCGACACGCATCACCTATTCGTCGATTTCAAAGCTGCTTTCGACAGCACGAAAAGGAGCTGCCTCTATGCCGCGATGTCTGAATTTGGTATCCCCGCAAAACTTATACGGCTGTGTTAACTGACGTTGAGCAGCACCAAAAGCTGCATCAGGATCGGGAAGGACCTCTCCGAGCCGTTCGATACCAAACGAGGTTTCACACAAGGCTACTCCCTATCGTGCGACTTCTTCAATCTGCTGCTGGAGAAAATTATTCGAGCTGCAGAATTTAATCGAGCAGGTACAATCTTTTATAAGAGTGTACAGCTGCTAGCCTCAACACCCGCGCCGTTAGTTCTGCTTTCTCCAGACTGAACAAGGAAGCAACGCAAATGGGTCTGGCAGTGAACGAGGGCAAGACAAAATATCTCCTGTCATCAAACAAACAGTCGTCGCACTCGCGACTTGGCTCTCACGTCACAGTTGACAGTCAAAACTTTGAAGTTGTAGATAATTTCGTCTATTTAGAAACCAGCGTTAACACCACCAACAATGTCAGCCTGGAAATCCAACGCAGGATTACTCTTGCCAACAGGTGCTACTTCGGACTGAGTAGGCAATTGAAAAGTAAAGTCCTCTCTCGACGAACAAAAGCCAATATATCCCGTCCTGCTGTATGGTGCAGAGGCTTGGACGACGACAACAACCGATGAGTCGACCTTACGAGTTTTCGAGAGAAAGGTTCTGCGAAAGATTTATGGTCCTTTGCGCATTGGCCACGGCGAATATCGCATTCGATGGAACGATGAGCTGTACGAGATATACGACGGCATTGACATAGTTCAGCGAATTAAAAGACAGTGGCTACGCTGGCTAGGTCATGTTGTCCGGATGGATGAAAACACTCCAGCTCTGAAAGTATTCGATGCAGTATCCGCCGCGGGAAGCAGAGGAAGAGGAAGACCTCCATTCCGTTGGAAGGACCAAGTGGAGAAGGACCTGGCTTCGCCTGGAATATCCAATTGGCGCCACGTAGCGAAGAGAAGAAACGACTGGCGCGCTGTTGTTGACTCGGCTATAATCGCGTAAGCGGTGTCTACGCCAGTAAAGAAGAAGAAGGAGGTGTAAGTAGGCTTCTTTGTAGTTCGATTTCGCTCTCAGCGAGTCAAAGGTTTGCGAAATATACACATTAAAATAATTAGGGCGTGGGTGTTATATCCACTTAATAAAGATTTAATCACACCTTCCTATTCTTATTTTGATAGCTTGTACCAATTAAAGTAAAGTAATTCTAAAATCTTATCTGGCTAGTTATTAACGTATATTATAGGTCGTAGACTCACATATTATTCCTACATTTTGCTCCATGTTCCATTATGGTTATTTATAATAAAATTACCCTCAAATGCGATTTATGTAAGTCATGAAAACTGTAGCAAAATACCCAATATATTCTGTATATGAGGAAAACATTAACCAGAGGATCAGAAATTAGAATATTAGGGATATAAGTTTAAGCCAAGGTCGAGACCAATTTCATTCATATTCGGCAAGAACTTAACCTCTAAATCGTTGTAAAATATCACACATATTTACCGGCATAAACAGTTTAAAACCGGGTGGAATGTCAGGAATCATCGATAATATTGGGACTAAAGAAAAATCTGGACACCTTATATGTGTCCGCGAAATTTTTAATTCAGACATAGGGCGATATATAATATTTGGTATAAAGTCTGCTATACTAGCGAAAATTAAATGAAATATTGGACCTGGGGTAATGGGAGCAGTATCGCAAAATTCGGCATAAAACTATGGTGTGTAAATATATGCGGTATAAAACCAACAGGTTGTTTGAAAGTCTTACAATATATTGGGTGTATAAGGCTAGGGGTAGTATTAATCCGTTTTTTTGGGATTTTTGGCATTTGTGGCATAGATAAGGAGATGGTCAACTCGTCTCCCATTGGAAATGAGAGAGTAATTGCTAAACGTCAAAACCTCATGAACTTTGTCAACTGTCAATTAAAAACGTTATATAATTGATACCTAACACGCTTAAATGACTATATTAAGTATTGAGCGTTCAAAAGTCATATGCCATTAAAAGATTTAAGTAGTTCTCCATATATTATATTAAACGACCAGTATAAAGTAATTTTTAATAGTAATATATGATGGGAGTTTTAATTTAAATGCCCTAATACCATGTTCAGACCGAAAATTTAAAGGTATTAGATTACATTTAATTACATTCACTAATCAACCCGTTAGAAAGATCAAAAACAAGCTGTTATTGTCATTCAAGAATTCACATCGCTTAATATTTATCAAAAGAAAATATTGTTATATAGTATTTTGAAATAAAAGCCGTCTTTTTTTTAATATTTTCCATATAATAGAAATAATGGATACATTTTTTCATTTGTTAAGTCGATTTTAAGGTGAAATTATATTCATTGCTTAAAAAAAAATTGTTTGCTTATATTTTTTTCCTTTGTAGTGTAACTGATTTCCAATGCTGACAAGTAGAAGGCGCAAAATCGAAGTAGCACAAGGAGATTTAGCGTGGATCAGTTTCAAATCATTTCAATGAAGTGATTTGGAACTGTCATTTTTGTGTGGCGAAATCTTGATAAATTTATATAAACCACTCAACAGCCAAAATCGTGTGATTAATTGTCGGTCTGAACATGGTATAAAGTTATTATTTTGCCTGAGTTCACTATAATGGAAAATGTTGTAAAAAACGCTGATTGAAAGTTGGCTCGGCTCGGTGCTCTGCAAAGATTTCTTGCAGAATTTGCTCTCCAATAATCGACTGCAATCATCCCCTGTCCACGGTTTTTTCTCTACGGTCCTGTCTATTTGATATAACTTCACGAATTGCTCTAACCTCTATATACTTGATTTTCAATATTTTAGTTGCCTTTATATCGAATAAATATATTAGTCAAAATGTGTGGTATTTTAAATAAATTAATTGATCATGTTTTATGAAAACATTGCGATTCAGAGTAAAAATTAATGAAATCAGTAAAAACCTTGGATTAGCCCTCACATATGTAATTTTTGTATTTTTTTCTATTGTCAAACATATCAACTGATATATGAGAGTTTTCGATGAATTTAAGTGAACATGACATTTTTGATATAATCCGATTTAGTGCATAATTCGTTCCGTTAGTTCCCATATAATATATTTAAGGGGGTATTCTACTCTAGAAATCAAATTTTGGGCAGTTTTTTGAATTTTATTTGAAAAAAAAACCAAAAATATTTTTAGTATCCATTTTTATGGTGTTTTATTGATATCTTAAGAATACAGAAAAAAATTTTACACAAAAATATTAAAAATTAAAATAATTAGAGGGGGTGAGAGACAGGTGTAAAAAAATGGCGCATCCTGGTGACATTGATTCTGACTTTCCTGGTGGTCTGAAAAAAAAAATAAAAAGAAATTCTTAATCAGTAAGGATGCTGTTATAGCCCGGGAACAAGAAAAAAAAATTTTTGAAAAATGGCGACTGCCTGAAAATAAAAATCATTTTTTCGCTTTTTTTTGAAATTCCTGAATTTTTGTAAAACAAAACAAAAATTTTGACACGATGCTGGTAGGAACGATAAAGTATTACATAAAGAAGGTTCACACAAAATTTCAAGTATATCGGTTGTGTAGAACTTGAGATAATGCCGGTATCGTGTGGAAAAAAGTAGTTTCGAGAAAAACGCGTTTAAAGTTTAGGAGACAATTCTAGTGAACACGGACGCCACCTAACAAAATCGGCTGTATCTCCGAAAATAAGTCGAATTTTGAAAAATCCTTCCAAGGACATATTTTTGAAAGTCTAAACTTTAAATATATGAAAAAAAATCGAATTTTTCAAAATTCTAGAGTAGAATACCCCCTTAATACTACATTATGTCAACGGAGAATTGGATTAATAAGTCTGTTGATAATCTTTCTCCTGTAGACTCACAAAGTTTAAAATCTCAAAAGTATTCAAGTGCTTTATTGACTATGAAAGAATTTCAGAATCATAAAATTTGAATGTCAAAATAGTGGGGTTGGATTGGATTCAAATCGGTTGAGTTGTCTTTGTAATCTGGCTGACTTTATGCAATGTGTCAATTATTTAAAAAAAAAAAAATTTTAGAAATATTTCCAAAAACATGCTTAAGTGTAATCCCAAAAGAACCTGAAATCAGTACAAAGCTCCAATAGAGACAATGTTAATTTCCGTCTCTTTACTCGATTTTTTCTTCATATACCCAATATATTTGCTATTGCCACCTTTGGTTTTGTTTACATTGCATCATCGTAAAGGCTTCCAGTAAAAAGAATTAATGATATGTGCATGTATATCTTCCCACAACACTTAAATATAGTACATGTACTTTCTATAAAGTCACTTGTGTTAATTTAATTGATTTTATTGTAAATACATGACACCAAATTAGTAATAAAACTAAATAATCTTCGTTATTAGTTATTAAGATAGCAAATTTGATCATGTTGACATAAAGAATTGAAATTCATTAGCAACATTTATTACTAAAAAGTTCTGTCTATACGTAAATCTAATTCCATATTATATAAGAGGTGCGCATACACTCGGAGTTAGCCATTTTTGACTTGTTTATTAAGTAGATTCGCATACATCTATAATTATTTCTCTGTGGGGTGATGTCAATCCTCATTGTCTAGATAAAAGTTTTATAGCTTGGTTTGTGGCTTAGTTATAAAACTTCAGGTGTGTCCGATTCGTCAAGGTAACTATGACTACCATACAATGTATTATGATTATTTCTTAGTATACATTTTTTTTTTCTTGCGTTAAAAAAATTTTGCTGAAACTCTTTATTTTGGTTTTCCTTAAATTACTATAATTGATTGTACGTATTATGTTTTAAAAATACAGAAATTTGTATTTGAACTATTCACTTTTGCAAAACAAAACTTGGTAGTCTTGTACGAATTCAATTCGATTTTTTGCTGCTTTTAAATGTGTTTTTGTTTCACTAGAGAGCAAAAGCGAGTAGAGAAATTAAGAATCGAAGACAACTTTTATAACATTCTGCAAAATCAACCTTCCAAGTTTTATTAAGATATATTTTTTATTGTTATTCAAGATATTGCTTGGCTTAAGTGATCACACATATGTAAGTATGGTTAACTTAATTTAATGAATAAGCGAATTAATTGATTCTTCTTCTTCTTCTTTACTGGCGTGGTCACCGCTTAGGGGCCATCCATAAATTACGTCACACCTTGAAGGGGGGAGGGTATCATTCAGAAGTGACATTGTGTGACAAGGGGCAGGGAGGGTCAAAAGCTTTGTGACATCACACTTCAAAAGACAACGACGCTAAGTTTGCTCCATTATTACTACAGATATTATTAAATCTCCAAGCATCATCCCATCTGAAACAAGTTCCATATGAAAATGTTTGCCCTAGTGTCAAGTCATACTTATTTAGAAGATCGTGTAGCATATGTGGCCTATATTTTTCTTCATCACCCACCACAAAATCAACACAAACAATCACATAAAAAACAAGAGCTGTTACCTATCGCGAAAATTCGTCCTCAAAGAATTGCGGCTAGACGTACCCGAGAGATTCTCTATTTAGTGAATGATGACGATGCTTTATCGAAATCCAAATTCAGAACGAAAATGAAGTGTCTGATTTACCAATAATAAATGATATAAAGGTGTGTATAAGAAAATAATACATAGAATAACCAGTTTTTTTTTTTATTTTTTAATAAATCCATAAAATTGGAAAATGTTTGACGTCACGACAGGTGGTGAGGTAGTTCAAAATGTAACAACTTGTGACAAGGACGGGGGAGGGGTTAAAAAGTCCTTAAATTCGTGTGACGTAATTTATGGATGGCCCCTTACGCGATTATAGCCGAGTTAACAACAACGCGCTAGTCGTTTCTCCTTTTCGCTACGTGGCGCCAATTGGATATTCTAAGCGAAACCAGGTCCTTCTCCACGACGACTGTTTGTTTGATGACAGAAGATATTTTGTCTTGCCCTCGTTCACTGCCAGACCCATTTGTTTTTGCTTGCTCAACGTCAGTTTACACAGCCGCATTTGTTTTGCGGGGGGTGCTGTCGAAAGCAGCTTTGAAATCGACGAAGAGGTGGTGTGTGTCGATTCTCCTTTCACGGGTATTTTCCAAGATTTGGCGCAT
Organism: Bactrocera zonata; assembly: GCA_037783105.1. Taxonomy (NCBI): domain Eukaryota; kingdom Metazoa; phylum Arthropoda; class Insecta; order Diptera; family Tephritidae; genus Bactrocera; species Bactrocera zonata. The sequence goes on from JBAWJQ010006308.1 coordinate 240,764, forward strand.
GGTGAATATTTGGTCGGTTGTTGACTTGCCAGGTCTAAAGCCACACTGCTAAGGTCCAATCAGTTTGTTGACGGTGGGCTTTAATCTTTCGCACAATACGCTCGATAGAACCTTATATGCGATGTGGAGGAGGCTTATCCCACGCTAGTTTGCGCAGATTGTGGGGTCTCTTTTTTTATGGATTGGGCAGAGCACACTTAAATTCCAATCGCTGGGAATGTTTTCGTCCGACCATATTTTACAAAGAAACTTATGCATGCTCCTTATCGGCCCCCGCTGCTTTGTTTTCCTTCAGGCGGGTAATTGCTATTCGAACTTCTTAATCGTCGGGCAATGGAACGTCTGCTCCATCGTCATCGATTGGGGAATCGGGTTCGCCTTCTCCTGGCGTTGTACGTTCACTGCCATTCAGCAGGCTGGAGAAGTGTTCCCTTCATAATTTGAGTATGCCTTGGGCATCGGTGACTAGATCACCTTTGGGGGTTTTACAAGAGTATCCTCCGGTCTTGAAACCTTCTGTCGCCGCATTTATTTGTAGAATTTTCGAGCATTACCCCTGTCGGCAGCTCATCAAGCTCTTCGTGCTCATGCATTTCGGCTTCTTTCTTTTTCTGTCTACAAATGCGTCTCGCTTCTGTCTTCAACTCTCGGTATCTTTTCCATCCCACACGTGTTGTGGTCGATCGTAACGTTGCGAGGTAGGCAGCCTGTTTTCTCTCCGCTGCGACACGGCGCTCTTCGTCGTACCAGCTGTTCTTTTGCAATGGTTTCGGTTGCAGCTGGACGTAAGGAGTTTAAAATGCCGTCCCACAGTTCCCTTATACCGAGTTGTTGACGAGTGCTCTCAGAGAGCAGAAGTGCAAGCCGAGTAGGTTCTCGTCGTCGAACCTTCCTTGTGTTTGTTGATGTGCGCTTTTCACTGCACAGAGGTGGGTGCGAATCTTGGCTGCAACAAGATAGTGGTCCGAGCCGATGTTAGGACCTCGGAACGTACGCACGTCTAGAACACTGGAGACGTGTCTTCCGTCTGCCACAACATGATCGATTTGATTTGTGGCTTTTCGATCCGGAGACAGCCAGGTAGCTTGATGTATTTTCTTGTGCTGGAATCTAATACCACAGATAATCATATTTCGGGCCCCGGCGAAGTCAATCAGCCTCAACCCATTTGGAGATGTTTCGTCGTGGAGGCTGAATTTACCGACCGTAGTGTCAAAGATACCTTCTTTACCTACCCTGGCGTTAAAGTCGCCAAGCACGATTGTGATATCGTGGCGGGGCAGCTCTCTTAGGCGTGCTCCAAGCGCATAGATGGCATCTTTGTCGTCCCTTTCTTCTCTTCTCGCTTTGATGCGGATTGTGGTTAGATGTTCATTCACCGGAGTGAATGATAGTACTCGGCGACGGAGTCTTTCTTCCACCACGAATCCCACACCAAACTTGCGGTCCTTTATATGGCCACCGTGGTAAATCTGTGCTTGTCCCGTCCATCTTTGACGGCGGTGATGTCAGCCTTTATTTTCACGAGGACATCAACCAGCGGCACCTTCCCAATTAAGGGACCGGACATTCCAGGTGCATGCCCTCAATTCGTAATCTTTATTTCGTTTGCCATGGTCGTTACGTGGCGGGTCCCAAACCCAGCGCACAACTCTATGTAGGGGATGTTTCGCCTTCTCACTTTAGCTCACATTCTTAACGGATGTTTTCAGCCTACTCAGAGGATACTTGATCAATGACCGGAAGTCGTGAGCTGCTTGAGCCATGTGTAAAAGAATCGTTTCTGGCCACTCCCAAGTGAATGGCGATCAGAGAACTTTCCTCACTTGCCGACTCACTTTAGAAAATGCATATTTTTAAGAAAAAATAAAATAGCACTTTTTGAGACATGCTATAAATTTGATCAAAAGGGTAGACATAAAGGGAGCGCATATTATATTTATATATACTACATATGTATAGGAATTCGCAATTAAATGATAAACAGAGGTAGTATGCCGTTAGTCTAGTGCTTTGAGCTAACGAAGCATTTTCAACAGGCTACGTGTTTGGTTATTATATATATGTGTATGTATGATTTTTTAGTGAGAAACTGAGTGTTCATGCCCAGGAAGGGTTGCTAGTTCTAAGTGGCTGTTTTACCTTTCCTTTTGCAATATCTTCTCAACTAACACTCACAACTTGGAAGTTTTGTAAAAGTTCAAATTCAACGGCCACCCGAGTTGTCTCTTATGCAGCTCAGGTTAACTCTGTACTTAATTCTGTACCAGGACACAAATAACATGGCATGGTAATAATGTCGTTTTTAATCTACGGTTAACTCGACGACTGGTTAAGTCAAAACATTTATTGTTCAATAAACCATTTATTATGCAATAAATTTATGGTAAAACTAATAACCAAACTTTTATCCTTGTACAACATGCTGCTACAGATTATAATAGTTTTGTTCATTTAAAAGTTGTACGTATCACCAAAACTAATCGGAATGGATATAGATTTATATATATAAATGATCAAAATGATGTTTTTTGAAAAGTTGACATCCGGGTGACTGTCTGTCTGTCTGTCCGTCCGTCCTATATACCTCTAATAAGTTTAACGTACATACCTCAGAAACAACTAGAGCTACAACAACCAAATTTGCCCAGCTCAAATATTATAAGAGCTTCTAGAGACAGTGTGAATATGGATGAAATTGGAAGATAAACCCGATCACTCCTCATGTAACGGTACTGTTAAGAACTACTAAAAGTTAATTAAATCAATAACTAAACTCACCAGAGTCATTATTTCATTTTACATCAAAGATGGTATAAGAGGGTTTTATGGCAAAATTTGATACGTGGAATTTTCTTCATACGAAAATAGACGAAATCGGACAACAACCACGCCTACTTCCCATTTGGCAAAATTTTAAATTCCACTTAATTCTTTCATTTTCCAGTACACAAATCAAGTATTAATTAGTATAACGGGATACAACTCTGCACGAATAACGCTTTTAGTGTATGCCATCTTATGAAAGGAAATTGTTTAAATCCAACCAAAAATGTTCAAGCTCCTAGATAACGAATATCTGAACCCCTGTACCTTTATTTGATTTTTGATTGAAAGTATTCGTCAATATGTGAGATAAACAAGGTGCGTTCCAAAGTAAACAGGACTTTTTAGAATCTTGCGTCCCCTGGTGGCACCAGGTACGTTAGAATCTACTATCTTTATCGATTATCCAGTGAGAATTTCATGACATTTCATAGATTGGAAGTGAAGTTATTGCGTTTTAAGTTTCAGTATGTTTGTGTTATCGGTGCGAAAATGAGCTTCGAACAAAGACCCAACATTAAATTTTGTTTTAAAATTGGTAAAACTTTTACCGAAATATTTCAATTAATGAAACAAGTTTATGGCGATGATTGCATTATCGCGTAGCAAAGTGCACGAGTGATTTCAACGTTTTCAAAGTCGTCGTGAGAAGATAAATGACGATCAACATGTGGGCCAATTAAAATCCGTGATCACCTGAAATTCCATCAAAATTGTGCGTGAATTCATCAAAAATCCGCCGAAATCATCATTGAAATTTATGAAAATGGAATTGAACATCTCCAAAATATCGATTTGTCGCATTTGTTCTACACAAATTGACTGACAACCAAAAATTGCTGAGAATCAAACATTGGAAGGACCGATTGTGACCGATTATTTGATCAAAAATCATATTTTAACCATTAACTACTCCCCGTATTCACCTGATATGGCACCGGCGACTTCTTCCTTTTCGGAAAAGGCATTTGACCATGAAAGGAAAGCGTTATGCAAACGTAGAGGTCATTCAAAAGGCTTGCATCGACATACTGACGGCCATAGCGGCCAACGAGATAAAATACTCGTTCGATATGCTTTTGGACCGTGCAAAAAGCTATATACGAATAGAAGCAGAAGGAGACTATTTTGAATAAAATAAATTGATTTTGCCGATAAAACCATTTGTTCTGTTTTTTAAGTCCTGTTTGGGACGCACCTTGTATAAGTGAATAAAATAGATAAAATTATTTATTTTATAATGATTTTCGGTTTTATAATAAGTCTTATTTGTCTGTCAGTGTATGAGTTATATGTAGTATACGTATATATAAAATTACTTTGATTTATTTATTTTATAATGATTTTCGGTTTTATAATAAGTCTTATTTGTCTGTCAGTGTATGAGTTATATGTAGTATACGTATATACAAAATTACTTTGATTTCGATCGTCTGGTTGACGTTTTACACTTTAAAGTTCTTCACCGGCTTTTATTCTTGCGCGTTGCAAGAGTATAAAATGTCCGGTTGTATCTGAACTTAATTTAATATTTTCGAAGTAATAGTTTGAGCTAATAAAATATATATTAAAATATGAAAGATTTTTTATTTAGTCATTAGTATCATTCTCATTAACATTGTTTTCGTTTCTGTTGTAATACTAAAGAGTAGTGATATTAGTCCATAGTTCGAAAAAATATTGTGAAAAGAGAGATGGACTTGGTCATTGCAACACATCGCACTCAAAAAGATGAGGTGGATAAATGTATACTTATCTGCCAGCCTATGAACACATATGTACATATGTATATCGGTCCACATGATATCATACGAAAATTTCAGCGCTTCATAATATGTTAAACTTTGGAATTCTTGGTTCTAATAGAAGTTAGCTCTTTCCTTTACTCTCTTTGTATTATTGACCGGATATGAGTGGCAAGCAATTCCAAGTCACCGAATATGCAAAACTTTCGAAACGTATTGTCATGTTCTCTTTTATATTATATAAGTACGCATAAATATATATGTGCACATGTATTCAGAGTTGCCAATTTAGTGTTCACTGTCACCAAAAAAAGTTTAGGACCCAAATATTTTTGAAATTTTTAGCAAAATAAAAATTTGAAAGTGATATACTCTCGTTGGCGAATTTGAAACTTTGGTGAGAGTTGATATAATATTTAAAGATCATTCAATATTTTTAGCGAAATGATATTGTGTTATTAGACTTTATGATTTCCTTAGTATATAAAGGTTTTTGTCTAATTTTGCTAAATATGTATTGCTTTGAAAAAAAGTTCGATTGATAAAAAAAATTTTACTGTTTTTTCTCAAAACAAAGTTGGCAACTATGCATGTGTTAGAAGGACACTTGTTTAGTTGCTATGGAGTTCTGTTTTATAAATACCTACATTCATATATCACATCCATGTGTATGTACATACATATATGTATGTTTGTGTATCTATATGCATGGTCATCTATAAGATTTCCCTTATGTTGTGATATACATTCATATATACAAATGCGTACATTTGCACATATTTCCATACATGCGGTCGTACGTGGGGGTTGTGTTAGGACGGTTATGCATATGAAAAGTAGCATGGACAACGGAGGATTTTGTGCATGGGACAGTTACGAATGAGGGTTGGATATCTTTCAAATATGTAGCTTTTCATGGATGGGCAAAATGTGTGGTAAGTGGTAATAAAAAACTTCACTGTAAGTTCACTTTGAAAATAAATATGGAAAGCAGATGTCAAACCAATACCATCACTTCAAGCTGTATGCTGATCAAAAAACGTACACGTACATACACATGTATGCATGTTTATATATGCAAGTGTATAGTATGTATTATGATGCATATGCGAATTCGGAATGTACGCGTGTGAGATATCAGCTAAATAGGACTTTCAGTCCATTTAACATATTTCGTAATATTACAAAATTTCATTTTATTTATTTTCATTTGAATGTGAATTGGCTTAATTTCAGCAAAATTCCTTGCTTATTTAGATAAAGTAGCTATCATTTTGATCAAGAAGGAGGCACAACACTTTAAGCGAATAATAATTTAGTTTTGTAAAATTTGTTTCATTTCCTAACAAAACTGAGAAAGGAAATCCTTTGATGGATACAGAAAAGTGTGTGTTTCATGAAAGATAAAACCTTGTGTGGTAGGGATAATACTTATATGGAAAGATTGTGGTCCTTACTTACTAAATACATACTGACTGTTTTGTAATGCATGAACCAATTTGGGTGGGCCGTCGGCCGGGACGCAACGTCTTGGGGGTGGCAAAACGATTTTCGCTGTTTTTTAATATTCAGAAAAATACTTCAAAAAAACTTACTTTTACTCTAATACTCTTCAGTCTTTGAATTTGTCTTATATCTTTTGGCGTATATTTTTCTTAAAAATAGTGATAGAACTTAAAAATGCACTTTTCGGAGTATGCTCACCAAATGAAAAAAACATCAGACTCGCCAAAGGCCGTTTCTTTAAATATCGTAGCTTAAAACAAAATCTTTCCTTTTTATACATAAATACTTATTTTCATAACGAAATATATACATGCACTTTCATAAATAAAGCAAAATTAATATGCCAATTTTTCTATTCTACTATTGACCTTGGCATAGAAGAATTATTCGGTAACTGTGACATTGAAGAATTCCTCGTTTTTATGGTAAGCTAAAGAGGTGATCTGTTACTTTTCATAGGACATCGCCGTGTTAATTTTCATTGGTGGGAGTAAGCGATACAATCATGCTGCATCGTTTACCTTGCTCGCTTACCAATGTCTACCATATTCCGCTGGGAACAAATACTTTTATTTATCCAAATTTGTCTTTTAAATTTGCTATCAATTTCCTCAAAGACCGTATTGTGAGAATTTTGGGACTTCAGAATTTGCGTGGTTTCTAGTTTCCAAATTTTATATACTTAATATCGAAGATATTTTGTAAAAATTCACTTTTGTTCGAACCACCTCATGAAACTTGTAGGTAGGTAGATAAAGGGGGGCGGCAGAACATCCTTGGCCCCGAGTGCCCGAAGTTGTAGCTACGCCACTGCCGGAAACCAAACCAGTCTAATCATAAAATACCTCGAAGTTATGTGAGCAAGAGAAACGACAGCCAGAACTAAGCTCGGCGACCTGATAATCCAAGTATTTTACAATAAAGTCAAAGTTCGTAATGCTGATGAAAACAGCCCGTTACACTCGTAAATTTTTTCGACAGTGTAAACTTTTCTAGCGCCATCCACCAGACAAAAGTTCCGTAGAACATTATGTATGTATGGTTTCATAGATTCATATATTTACTCATATGATATATTTTGATATAGTAGGAGATTTGCTGAAAGAGATCTCGCGCCATCACAGACATGTGTAATTCATATATAGAATAACACGGATCAACACAAAATTTGACTATAACTTCAAAGCAGTAAATTTCCATGTTTTAGGTCGTAATTAGCCGAAAAAAATATATGCCATGAAAAAGTTTGCTTTTTTATTTAGGAAACCGCTTTAACGATGTTCTTTAAAATATGTGGTTTTAATTTTTTATTGAGAATGAAATCACTTAAAGAAACATTTTTATTATTTTTATTAAGTTTTACTATCTAAATAACTTACAAAAAACTAAAAAATAATTTAAAAGTGCACACTTTCACTTTTTCTTTTATGTTCATAGCTACTATCTCTTAATAAACCCCAAATATAGTATTATTACTATAACTTTTACAAAAGCAAACTTTATGAGAAAAAAGATATTTTCTTGTCGTTTTTGTTCATAATTAATCAGAAAATCATAAAATTAACATTAGGACAAAGAACGAAAATTTTTTTGCAGAGTCGTGTAATTTAAAATTGTGCCGTTCAGCACAACGATTAACATACAATTGTAAGCATGTGTTCTAACAAATAAGTCACAACTTTCTTTCTATGGTTGTGGACTGTTTGTGATGTTCTTGCAAACATATGTTGCATATTCGCCTTTTCAGATTAAAAATTCAATAATTAACATAGAACCATTGGTCTATTCCTGTATGATTATGTATGTAAGTATATCTACGTTCGACGAAGGGACGTTGAAATAGCAATTTGAAAATTGGGTATTCGATTTTTTGTCGGTGTCACAAGTATTGGCAACGGTGACACTATGTTAACTTGCAGCAAATAACATAAAAGGGGTAGAAACCAAAATCTTGGATTATAGTAGATAATCTAATGTTGTTTAAGCAGGTAGTCCTCTATGGGCATAATATGTTTTATATTTTCCCATGTTCGTTTTTTATGCGAATATACACATGTATGTATATAAAGATTGTACGTGCGGACCTTAGTATCTGTCGGTTCAATGCACAAAATTGGCAATCCGAAAGCCTATAAATAACTGTAAATAAATCAAATCCCTCAATGCCAAAAATTCGATATGTTACAATTGACTTCACCCATCAACCTATACATTTCGCTTCATCTCCTTTTATCCCTTTTATGTGAAGTGCGAAATGGTGCAGGGCAAAGGTATCCTTTTGTGTAAATATTATTAGCGAAGAAAGGGTGGTGTATTCTCTGCATTGTGTGAATTTTACAATAATTTTAAAAATTGTTTCACTTTAATCAACGACGCAAGCGTATAAACATATACATACTAGTATGTACATACGTATGTGCGCATTTGTATGTTTCTAAACTCTCTGTATGTATGTCATATATGTATGTGCTTTTGTTTTAGCCGTTATGATCTAAATGGATGTTATGTTGTAGTTGTGTTTTATTTATGGGTTGGGTGTACTTATAGATGTCCAAACTGTAGTAAGCCTTTGTCCGTCAGTTCTTTTGGTGTCTGGTAGCATGTTTGTGGTTTGATATATCAATGGTGTTGAGTTATATGTGTGTGTGCAGATAAACTCGCATACTTGTAAGTAGCACACAAGTAGGAAGTCTAAGTTCCATTAACGGAACAAATTATAATCTAACAATTTTTGAAAATCAATTCCGGTGGCATATTTTCTTTTATGGTGTTGGTAAAATTGTTTATTAACAATTAAGAAAGGTTTAAGTTGGAGTTTAACCGAACAAAAGTCGAGTCAAAGTCGAGGAACTCCTTTAGGTGGAAAAATTGTATATTAAAATGTGGGAGTTTGGGTAGCATCGACCCGATTTTATCCATTTTACATGCTATTAATATGCCGATTCTAATAAGATGCCCCCTTGGTTTTTATTAACGTACCATTACCAATCTACATTCAAAAAATTCAGCCGGTTGTTCAATATACTGATATTAGTTATACATATATGGGCTGAGTCAAGTTCTCACCCGATTTTATCCATTTAGACATGAACATACATTGGTTATTAGTAAAACACGCTCTATGATCTCTAGTTTTCATTGTGGTAATTCACATGTTGACCAATACATGAAGTTCGAAAATATTTCTATTAAGTATATGAGGGCTGAGGAAACTATTTAGCCGATCTTTGACACACAGACATACGATTATCAGAAAAAGATTATATTTAAATTTTACTTATTATATAGTATCAAGTCAACTATAGACTATGGGCTTTGTTTCGATTTGGATAATTTTTGGTCATGATCATTCAAAGGCACTATCCTTGCAAAGTATTATCCCGTCATATAAATATCATCCGATTTCACCCATTTTTACAGTGTCGGTAAGGGATTTATCCTGAAAGAATTTGATAATTATATCTTACGAGGTTTAGGAGATATGTACATTAAATTTATTAGAGGGACGAGGGCACGCCCACTTTTTAAAAGTTTTTCGCCAACAGGTGCACCTCTCTTTATAGGTTTTCGCTAAATAGCGTTTCGTGTGCGTGGCATCTACGAGCTCGCTCTCCGCTTTATACCAGGGAACACGTGTATGCACAGGCGGACGGACGGTCGGAGAGACAGTCATCTGGATTTGAACTCGTTTCGTCATCCCGATCATTCATGTACTTATATAACCCTGTATCTATTTCGATGTCAAAATTGTGTTTGGCGACTTTAACGCCAGGGGGGGACAGGTATCTTTGGCATAACAGTCGGTAAATTCAGGCTCCACGAGGAAACATCGCCGAATGGGTTGAGGCAGATCGATTTCGCCATATTTTGATGCAGCCAAGATACGCACCCGTCTCTGTAAAGCAAAAAACGCACATCAACAAACACAAGGAAGGTTCGACGTCGAGAAGCTGAAATCAAAACAGACAGTCGAACGATTTTCGACTCGACTTGCACTCCTGATCGCTAAGAACACTCGCCAAATACTCGGTATAAAGGAACTGTGGGACAGCATTTCAAACTCCTTGCGTACAGCTGCAACCGATAGCCTTGGTTTTAAGAATCGTAGTGGAGAAAAAACAGACAGCTTGCCCTCGCAACGTTACAATCGGCCACAACACGTGCGGGATGGGATAGATACCGAGAGTTGAAGAGGGAAGCGAGACGAATTTGCAGACAAAAAAAGAGAGAGGCCGAAATGCGTGAAGAGCTGAACAGGGGTAATGCTCGAAAACTTTACGAGTAGATGCGGCGACTAACAGGGTTTCAAGACAGAACCGCCAGGGGTGATTGATGCTGGCTGGCAGTGAAAGTATAACGCCAGGAGAAGGCGAATCGATAACGATGAAGTAGACGTTCCATTGCCCGACCATGAAGAAGTTCAAATAGCAATTACCCGTATGAAGAATAACAAAGCGGTGCGGGCCGATATATTGCTGGCTGTGCAATTCAAACACGGTAGCGAAGAACTGATAACAAGCAGGCATCAGCTTCTTTGTAGAATATGGAGGGACCAGGTGGAGATGGAAAGAAAAGAAGAACAGACTGGCGCACTGTTATTAACTCGGCAATAACCGCGTAAGCGGTTTCTATGCCAGTAAAGAAGAAGAAGTATATATGTTTCGATTAGTTTTAGGTGATACAAACAACCTTAGGTGAACAAAACTATTATGCTCTGAAGCAAAATGTAGCAGGAGTATAAAAATATTTGTGCAAGAATTCAACGTTCATCGGTCGGCGACATTGTGATTGAATTATAACCATATTTTATACATTTTAACGCATACTGTAGTCCATATGTATATTAATTTCATTACTACATTTTGCTTCGTGTCAAACGTGCTCAACCAAAGGATTTAAATTTAATAATAAGTGTAAGTTTGGAAAATGTCAACCATAGAAGCGCAATTCATATATAAAGTCACTCATACAAGGTGCGTTCCAAAGTAAACAAGACTAAAAAAAAACAAATGGTTTTTTCGGCGAAATCAATTTATTTTATGCAAAATAGTTTCCTCCTGCTTCCATACAGCTTTTTGCACGGTCCAAAAGCATGTCGAATGAGTATTTTAGCTCGTTGACCGGTATGGCCGCCAGTATGCATAACGCTTTCCTCTCATGGGCAAATGCATTTTTCCGAAAAGGTCACAAGCGTCGATCGATGACACGGCGCACTATCGTGCAACAAATGCCAACTTTCATCTTCGCAGAACAAATTGTGCACACACCTTTCGTAAGCCCAAATGTTCGGTCATAATGGGATAAATCGATGTTTTGGAGATATTCAATTCCATTTCCATATATTTCAATGATGATTTCGGCTGATTTTTGATGAAGTCACGCATAGTTTCGATGGAATTTCCGGTGATCACGGATTTTGATTGGTCCACATGTTGATCGTCATTTATGTCCTCACGACCACTTTGAAAACGTTGAAACTACTCGTGCACTCTGCTGCGAGGTAGGCAATCATCGCCATAAATTTGTTTCATCAATTGAAACGTTTCGGTTAAAGTTTTACCAATTTTAAAACAAAATTTAGTGTTGGCTCTTTGTTCGAAGCTCATTTTCGCACCGATAACACAAACATACTGACACTTCAAATACAATAACTTCACTTCCGGACAATCGATAAAGATAGCAGATTCTAACGCACCAGTTATAGATGGCGCCACCAGGGGGCGCTATATTCCAAAAGTCCTGTTTACTTTGGAACGCACATTATATTTAGCGCTAAACCATTATATAAATATATATAATACTTGAAGAAAATGTATCCATTTAATTTCATTAAAATTTCACACATATTAACCAACATACAAAATGTAAAGTTTGCTAGGGGAAGGTCTGAACCGATTGCTTAAACTTTTAGCATTAATCAAGTATACTCGAGAACAAGTTTCCACCGAATTTTATGAATAAGAATATATGAATGACCGATATTGTCGGTATAAACTTTGTTAGAATAATGAAAATCATTATGGTATATGGGAGCTGGGGTTTCATACATTTTCGGCGTTTAACTATGGTATAGTCGGCTTAGCAAAAATATTGTATGTCCTGACTCTTTCTGTTTTTCTTTAAGATGTCTCACATATAGACTCATAAATATATTCGTTATATGTGCGCAAGAGAAACTATGGACGCGAGAGTTTCGAAAAGTTAGAGACATATTTCGATAATTTTAAAGCAAGGTTGTGCTGCGATGTCGTGGTTGGTGCTTGATTTATAAGCTGTAAAGTGAAAGCAACAGAAATAATTTCAACTCATTCTTTTAATATATATAATATAAGGCTACCAGGAACGGACCGAGACAATTTACCACCCTAGGCTAATGCCAAATTCTGCGTTTCTTCTAAGCCGATTTGGCTTTAACTACAAAATGAGTAACTTTTGAAAATTATTAAGGTCATTTTATTAAATACCATAAACCACTCATATTCCGAAGTTTAAATGTTTAAGGGTCTTATCACGGTTTTTAACTCCACTCAGTTTGATTAAAGTGGAAGAAATTCAACTTCAGATCAACCCAACTCTTTTATTTGGAAGCTACATGGGACTAAAGCAACGTTTAGCGGTGGTAAAAAATATTCTCAGATGGTCGAGGAGATGTGGCTTTCTTGGTTTTTGCACCATGATAATGCCCCTGCTCACACATCCCTGTTTGTGAGGGAACATTTGGCCAAGAACAACATATTAAGGGTGCCACAGTTCCCAAAACTAAAGAAATTGTGTCATGAAAGAACGACGCTGCACTGCGATTGAGGAGATAAGAACTGCATCGAAGGAGGAGATCAATATCATAATAGACGACTTTTTAAATGCTTGAAGATTGGAAAAAACGGGAAGTGATTACTTTGAATGGAACAAAATATATATTTTTGAATAAATAAACATTTTCCTGAGAAATATGAAATTCGAGAAAATCAAAAGCATCGTAGGTTTTTATCGTTTAAAAAGTAAACAATTTTTTTCCTAAATTATATGAAAAAATATTACCACAAAATCTTAGTTTCTTTTCTGATAGTATTTCTGGTTGTTAAGAAGAATTTAAATGTAATGAACACCGTTTTTGTGAGTGGTGGATAAAACAAAAATTACTGAAGAGAAGAAAAATTATTCAAAAATGTAATTTTACTCAAAAAGTTTATTGAACTAAAATACAGTTCCTTGATATTATATTTGCAGTTTTCAAATTGTAGCTTGTCTCGTCCAGCTTCAGGAGTTTCTGCTTACCAATGTTTCACCTTTCTATGTGATTAAAATTATAAATAAAATATTTTTTTTACCCGTTTTCTGTTTTATATTAATATATTTCCCAATTAAACGCAGTAATGTCTACAACTGCTTGGTAGTATTTTGTTGAAATTGTTTGATGTTTTAGTCATCCCACTGACAGAGAGTTGAAAACTGTAATACCATCAAAAAATTTAAGTTTAACAACACTCCATCACCATTTCTTTTACGGGTTGGTTGATATCGTTAATACCGATTTTCAAAACTTCAACCAAAATGCAGTTGGGAAGTTGAAACTGAAGACATTATTTAACTCTTACGTCCAAATTATAAAACGCATCATTTTGTAGGAGAAAATTTTCGAAATCAGCCATTCTTCCCATCATAAATATATGTTTTGCCAAAATAAGAAGCATCAACTTTATTTGTGAGGCCACAATTCCTCTGCCACTGCGCATTTTTAATTTTTTACAATGCCTAAAAACTTTGCTGCTGATCAAAATTAAATAAAAATCCAAAAGTTTGAGTAAGTTGTCTCAACTGATTGTATCTTTCATCGATTACCATTAGCTGCTACAATTATAAATATTAATAATACTCGCGTTGTTGTTTATAATTTGTTTTAGAATACGAAAATATGTAACTATGACTTTTATATATAATATTATGTACAAACGAAAATAAAAAATATATAAAGAAAATTTGCCAAAATGTCGCCTTAAAATTCGAGCCCTAGGCAACATAACTTGCCTATATGGACAACCCGGCCCGACTGGGAACCAGAGACACTTATTGAACCCTATTCAGGATTCAGCGATTAATCTGAATCCTTTAAAGTCCTCCAAATTATTATAAAATAACTAAGGAAGGGTTAAGTTCGGGTTTAACCGAACATTTCATACCCTTGCAAAGGTGATGGCAAAATTTCATGTTAAAAAAGTTGCGAACGATTTCAAAATTCATTAATCGACTAAATCGTGAAAAATTGGTTTGTACCACTCGTGAGTTGCTTTCTTTATGATTCAGTTGCCCTTATTTCTTGACTCAGCGCAACTCTCTAGTTGAAACTAATACATATTCAATGACTTCGGAAGTGTGCATAAAAATTTGATGAACTGAAGAATGAAGATATTACCAAGAACACTTACTATAGATGTTAGTTCTCTTGTAATATCTACGGAAAATTTTCTAAACTTGTTTACATTAACTTTACACTCTGATGATAGCTGGTTTTCTATGGTAGTTACTTCAGGTGATAATTGAAGATCTTCTATAACCTGTTTTTGGTTTGTCAACAATTAAACCCATTGCTTTTATGAAACTTTCCTTGAATATTTCGTTTCTCTCTTGTGAAATGAACATGGATCGTTCTTTTTCTTCTAAGCCAATATATCATTGTCTGTCTTCAAGTTATAAGAAGCGCGAAGAAAGTATTCGAGAAATACCATATTATCCACCTCAGTAGATGTGGCTGATGTGGTTTCAGTTAAGGCATTGCAGGCTTTGCCATCCAGTGTATTTAGTTGAAGAATATGATCAGTATAGAATTTTCGGTTGGTAGATGTTTTGAATTCAGTCGAAGTCACTTTTTGCGCTACAAAGTCAACCGGAAGTTCGAAAATCTTTATATTAAGTATTTGGGGGCTAAGGGAAGTATTTTTCCGATTGAACACATTTTTGACATATAGACATCCCATAATAAGAGAAGGATTATTCCTTCATTTCAGTTGTATACATATATCACACATTGACCGACATTTTCGATTAAAAGTCAGGGGTTTAAATATTCGGTGCCTGGGGTCTTGAGCGGGGATTGCTTCGGATTTCATCAATTTTCACACTGTCGATAGAAGATCTTATAATATTTGTGCTGAGATTATTTGGTTGTTGTAGCTTGAGTAGTTTAGAAAACATAAACTTATTAGAGGGCGGGACCATGCGATCTCCTGTGCTAAGTTATGACCTTTAATACGTTTTCGGTTAATGGCGGTTTCTGGCACTGGCCCGATTACGCTCATCTGTATTTCAACTGCAGCAACATGTTGTAACAGTATATGTATACGTATACAACCGTAATGTAGTACAGGAGATCGCAGTAGAGGTCTAAAAATATTTAGAAAGTGAGGGCCACGCACAACGTTATAAGTCTAATACATATATCTTACAAACCACAATCGAACAGACGAATCCCACCAGCACTTCCTTTGATAGTGTGAAAATCGGTGAAATCGTCGTATTACCATGCCCCTCCTTATTTTACGTTTATGTTGAAATCTAATGTGATACCTTATTACATAAATCAGAAACCTCAGAAACATTGAGTTTCACACCCGAGATGATAGGAAAGATATTGTCCTCCCCAAAAAGCTGCTCATTTGCCGCCGATATCGGGCTACTATTCAAACTTATCGATATTTGGCAACATATTGGACCACTAAATTTTTCCAACCGGTGACATGTTTTAGATTGAGTACATGTACAAAAAAGTAAGGAAGAGCTTTTACTCTTGCAACTTGCGAGAATCCAAGCATTGTGTTAGGTATATGGGAGCTAAAGAATGTATTGACCCGATTCAGGCCATTTTTGACGTCCACTTACGAGTCATAGATAAGGTAATCAGTTGTATATCTTATTTTTATCCGCTTGTTCAGCGTGGTTAGTAATGTAGCCCAATAAGTTAAATTTTTTTAAATCATTAAAAATCAATTAATGGTTTTTCGCAATAGCTGTGAGAAATATACCTAGTTTATAATTTTAAATCTTTAGTAAAAATATCTTACCTCAAAGTTCATAAAACACATTCATTTCTATATTGTAAAGAATTATTACAAAACCGTGATTTCAATAAATTTATCTATATGTACATGTACATATGTAGTTAATATGCATGTGTGATGATATACGAATCATGAGCAAAACCCTTTACTTTGAACTCAAGTTTACCAACTCTTTTCTTAATTTCTGTTTTCAACCCTATTGTGGCATATGGTTTTGGTGGTGGTTTCCTTAAAGACACCTAACTTCCTGCCGCCTAAGTCCAATTGACCTTAATGGACACTGAAGAACCTTTGCCTTTCTTCCTTCGGTGTCACTCTGAGTAGAACGATAAGGTCATTTTTGCTTCGTTGTGGAGTTCCGCATCTGGTCAGAAGGGATAACTGGCGGTCAATTGGGCATGTAGATGGCATTTAAGTCAAGGCACAATTTGAAATCTGCAGAGAACTGTTCTACTAAATGATTGATAGCTTGAGTAAAATCCAAAGTGTGCGCCTCTATGAAACAACCCAAGAAATATATAAAACAATTAGTTTTTGGGATCAAGTTACACACTTAGCCATTATCATATTACATATGTATGTATGTGTGTGCAAGAATGAAGTGTATCTTTACTTGTGTACATTTGTGCTTTTTGGCATGTGACACAAGCATCTAAGAAAGAAAATACGTTTTTTTGTGAAACGCTTCAAAGGATTTGGTAGCTGAAATAAGCAAATGTATTTAGCATATTAAAATCACATAAACCTACAAACATATTCCTATCCATGCATACGTTCGGATGTATACGTGAAAAGCCCCTTTACTCTTGTGAAAATATCGAGTTTCAAAAAAGTCGTTTTAGTAAATTTACTTATCGAAACAAACAAACTATGTGACTTGGAAAATATTACATTTACTAAACTTGTAAATGGAATCAAATTCAAACGTCATTCATTTGTGGGTTGTTTTCAAGGACGGTACACCGAAATAAATTCACAAGAGTTAAACTCCACAGTTATCCATTTGTTTTCATGTAACCCTTCACTGACCGGAAAGGTTTGATAGCTTTGCATATGCATAAAGAATAACCTAAAAAAGCTTTAAGAATGCATACATTGGTTTGTGTTTGTGTACATATTTAAATGCAAACATTCTGTGCCAAAGACTGTGCATATGCTTAGAACAGAATGACCGAGTGAAATGAAAATATACCATTCATTCGAGAAGTATCCTATTCAGCACACATTTACTAACTCATGTTATGACCACCTTCACTACTGATTAAGAATGCACAAATTTATCTCCATTTGACCCTCTTCAAAGTCCTTTTTATAGTCATTTAGTGTGCTGGCCTTCTTGCCAGCCACTTTGAAGCACGCACCCACCTCACCTTATCAACCGCTACACCAGCCTCCCACTGCCCAATATTCGTATGCCAACTGCAACCCCAAAAGTGCGGTGAAGCCTTGAAAAAACATTCAGGCAACTGTTCGACCTGCAGACCACGCACTACTAGCTAGTGGTCTTGTCCCTTATTTTATGTTATTTATTTTTTGTGGGTGTTTCAAATGATGCTTTCGTACAATTCAAAAACATCTACGTGCGTGCACATGCGAGTGTGAATGTGCATATGTGGGTTTTGACACTAGTATAACCAGTTTGTTGCCAAATATGTATGTATGTATGTTTTTCGAAATGTGAACATACATATATGGTTTTTGTGTTGTGAGGAAGCCTTTATCCGCACAAGTGGACAAACAAGGACCAATGTGTGTATGTATATCAACAAATAGATATGTGTGCTTGGGCTTTGTAAAGGAGTACAGTATGGAATGAACTCTTCTCTGAGTATTTGAACAGTGATGGTGAATATTTGCAGATGTTATTTTTACAAAGTTTCTTTCTCACAACCTAGATTTCCAATTCCTTTGAGTTTTTCTTTCCCTATCGCTTAAGTGCATTGAGGCGAAGGCTTTTTAGTTTGCGTCTACACATAAATGCGATACCAGATGGTTAGATACATACGTATGAATGTACATGTCTGCAAACATACTTACGTAAGTAGTCCTTAGATTGCAACTTGCTTTAGTTACTTCTTTAAAGTTTAATAGGAATTGGCTAAGCAACCTTATCTTGGTGGTCTTAAATACTAACTTTGGATGATGGAATATAATAGTGTGAAACACGATTTCACTCGATTTGTGTATTAAGATTATCACTACATTTAAAAATGCAAATTAATATCCAATTCTAGACTTGAGCTCTGAGGAACAGTGAGGAATAGTATTTAAACTATGTATATAAAAGGCAAGCCTAGCCATCTATTGGAAAGAGATATATGAGTTACTTGTAATATAGCAACTTTTATTTGGCGAAAGAGTGACTCTAGAAATGTTCTCGCTGTTTGATCCAAGCACTAATTACACCCGGAATATTAAGTATCCAACTAAGGTTTAAGGAAATGTCGGAGACCCCGTAAAGTTTGAGTGATGAGCTGAGTTAATTTTGCCAAGTCCGTCTTTGTGTCTGTCTGTATATAATAAAACTAGTTGACAAAATCTTCAATGAAAACCTTTTTATTTTATCTTCACGAAATTTTACATAAATTATTGTCCTTAGCAGCGTTACAATCTCCTAACAACTTGTTCAGATGAGATCACTATAGAATATATGTAGCTCTCATACAAGGTAAATATTATTTTACACCTTTCTATGTTATAAGAAGCACAACTGTAAAGGTGTTTGTTTTGTTTTGTCATCGATAGACAATTAGTTGTCCCTAACCTAAATTATGTGCGGAAATCCGAAACTCGGTAGTTTGTTTGGTTCGTTGATATAGCCTTAGCCAATGGTGCCTTAATTTCTAAATAGGAAAAGTTAGAGTAATCGTTAAAGGAAAACAAATTTTGACAAAGAAAATGACCACGGTCTGTTCTGTGATCGGTATTCTACTAAAAATTGAGATTTATAATTAAGTTTGATACGATTTATTATTTGCTTGCTCTTTAATAACCTATGTTTCTGTAAAATGCTAGATCCTCCCATTCTAATCAGAAAAAAGTTAACCAATAGCAGCAGAGACATTAAATAATTGATAAATACGTACACTAATAGAATTCCTCCCCTAAGTATGTATTTGTGTCGAGTGACCAACCGGTAGCGGAGGGATGATATTTTGTCTTTGTAACTTTCGATTACCTCTGCAATCTCATGCACATATGTATATTATGTTCCTTAACACCATAACTGTGGCTTAAGTTTGTTTTAGTTTACTATTTTGCCTTACTTCATTATCAGCTAAAAGAATCTGCTCCGAATAATTGTTTCTAATCATTATTTTCTAATGTTAAGAATACTGCCAAAGAAACACACCATACGATTTATTCTTTCAGACGACTTAACCTGGATAACTTGAAGATGCTTTGAGCGATTGTGGAAATGTCGACAGCATTTGTAGAACTTTAAGTGTTAAATATTGGCATTGAGCCACGAAATAAAAGTTAATACAATTGATAGATCTTCTACGGGGATGAAAATAGTAACTCCTTAGTTTGAAAGTACGTTTTTGTGCTTGGCTAAGCCTTTGACATTTTAAGAATGCTCGCACATCAAATGGATATTTTGAAACAAAAACTATTTTAATACGTAGTAGTAGTAAAAGGTAAAAATGTATTTGTTAAAAAACTTAGTCACCGACAAAAATAAATAAACTGCAGTGCATGAGTTCATAATTTTTAATTTCGAAGTTTAAATGTGCTTAGTAAATTAATTTCTGTTGTTTATTTTGTGTTAAACGACGTAAGAACTCGTTTATATTGTACTTTACCAGTGCTAAATTGTCCATTGTCCACGTCAAACACGTTTTAAATTGTCTATACAATATTGGGTTAAAATTCTACTTTGGTATCAATAAACGGGTCAATCTTTTGCAAATATATTTTTTCTTTACCAACATACATACATATATACATATATCTCGAATACGACGGTGATATATAATTACATAGCCTACAAAAAAATAAAAATTTTGATTCCGTGTCCCTGATATGATGTCAATTCTGAAACAACACTTGCTTCTTCACGATTTCACTTGGTCTTGTAGATTGACATATGTAGCTATTTCAGTGGACAGTTTGTTCATATATGATCAAGTTATTCTCTGTGTTAGCCAATTTGTGGGCGCCTGGAAATTAAAAATAATCTGCTTTGAAATAAAAAATTGTTTGCTTTACGTCAGTTTTTTTCACTTTGAGGTGCAAAAACAGTCTAGTCCTCTTGATGTCCATCCTTACACTGGGAATAGGGAATGATGACAGGATTAGATGAGGCAGCTCTTTAAGTTTTCATAGATAAATTACGAAAAGATTTTTTTCACATGATAATTGTAAAGGGTGATCCATTTTAAAGGTCCTAACTTTTTTAAAGAAAAAACACAGAAATTTAAAATTTAATGGGGATTGTTTATTATCATCCAAAAGGGCATTCTTTGGCATTTATTTTTTTAATATTATCTCTTTCGAATGTTGGCCGCGGCTACGTATCAGATGGTCTATCCATTGAGTCCAATTTTCGATGACTCGTTCGAACATTTCGACTAGTAACTGACTAGGCTCCAAAGCTTGAATTGAAGCGTGATTGTTCGTATAGACTTTAGATTTCACATATTTCCACAGAAAAAAGTCTAACGGTGTAATATCAATCGATCTTGGTGAGCAATCGAAAGGCCTAAACCGTGAAATTTTCTGCTCACCGAAGTGTTGCCTCAATTAATTGATAAATCCATTGATTGATGCGATGTGTGGAAAGTGACGCCGTTTTGTTGAAATCAAATGTCGCCGAGTTTCAATTTCAGGCATAAAATAATGGGTTATCATTGCGCGATAACAGTCGCTATTAATGGTTATATTCTCTTTTTGAAGAAATATGGACCGGTGATTCCACTGGCCCACAAACCACATAAACCGTTATTTTTTTCTGGATGAAATAGCAGCTCTTGACTATTTTCAGGAAGCTATTTGTCCTGAATGCGGCAATTTTGCTTATTTACGTACCCATTGAGCTAGAAATGGGCCTTATCGATGATAAAAATTTGGCTCGAAAACGTCGGAGCCGGGCCAGCGGATTCAGTTCTTGCTCAAGCTAAATTTTGTGCACTTTCAATTTAAGATCTCGACGTAAATGCGTCAAGTCGTTCCATACGTCAGTCCGAGTAGTTGCGAACGGCGACCAATCTACTATCCATGTTGTTTGAGTATACTCTTAGCTACGGCTGCTATATTTTCTTCACTGCGTGCTGGACGTTATTTACTCAGTTGAACATTATCCAATAATGAATACTGGGTGATGGCTTTGCGAATAGTACGCTCAGTAGGCCGATTATGTTGCGCGCGAAACACATTCTTTACAGAACGTGAATTTTCGGAATAAATTTGGACAATTTGTCTTTTCATGATGAAATGCCGAACAATACTGAACGAGAATAACATGACAGCTTAACAAGACACACACGTGATCTTTCAAAAAAAGGCTATTGAAAAAGTACCTCTATTTGGATCACACGTTATAAATATAAAAGTGTCGCTGTATCAGCGTTTTTTAAGTTATTCCATATTTATTGAAGGATTTCCACGCTACATAGGGGCATATTTTCATTTGCATATCTACCCTTTCACACGTTACACATACATATGTACATGTGTATAAATGCAATTAAAACTGGTTTTTCTATCGGCCGCTAGAGGGCGCCTGTCTCAATGTCAATAAACATTTCTAAATACTTAACCAGAGCATGTTAATTACATCATCTGTTATCGATTAACATTCTGCGCTATTCAGTGAAAACATACGAAGAATACTACAGGCGGAGAACATAAAACACCTCTATGTTTTATGTTCTCTGGCGCAGTGTACATTCCTCTGTTGAATACAATGGACGAAGATTTGAAGACGGGCCTGTCTAGAGGAGTGTTGGATGGATTTGACTTTGCTGATTCTAGAAAAAGTATGTTCCTTAAAAACCAAAGAAATGGAAAACCTTATTGACTGCTTGATACATAGATTTTTTCGCACTTCCTGTAACGAATGCGAGCTCTGAACGCTCTTTTTCGCACTTCGCTGGATGAAAACGTAGCTAAGGACGAACATGCTTCAAGATAAATTGATCGGCCTGACCTTGCTGCACACGCATCATGACAATGAAGTCACTGAAAAAAACTTCACGAAAGATTCTCAAAACTTGACTCACTTCGTTTTGCTTTGTGAAATTTTTCTATTCAATAGACGTACTAACTACAGTATGTATTATACGCGGTCTCCGATTTATATTGAGGCTTTCTTAGAGGTGTCTAGGAACCTATTTTTCAGAGTACCAAACAACAAAAAAAAATTGTTTTTTGATTCACCCTAATATGCATTGATGTTTGGCGATGAATATCTCGCTTAACTTAATCGAAAAATCCTATGAGACCATTTTTATAGAGCAGTAAATTTCCTACAAAACTATGAGTTTCATTATTCATAATGATTTTTTTTCATTCAGTTATAAAATTCATAAGAAATGAAAAAAATTTCCCAAAAATCAAACTTTAACCGTTAATATCTTTTAAACGGTTGGGTTTACGAAAAAATCGTATGAGACCTTTTATGTAAAGCATTCAATTTCCTAAAAAATCTAAGGAACAAAATATTTTTTCAAGTAGCTGGAAGCGAGATATAAATTTTTCTATCAGATAATAAGAAAAAATAGAAGAAAGAATAGAAGAAATGTAAGTAGGAAGACCTTCCCGTTACAATTAAGAACTCATTCTTGGAGAGGCTTCCTTAGAAGTGTCAAAGAACCTATTTTTCAGAGTACCAAACGAAAAAATTTTTTTTTTGAATCACCCTAATAACCCTATATCTATCTCATTTAGTTTTTTATGTGATATATACAACCGTTAGATGAGCAAAACTATAATAACTCTGTGGCTACTGGTTGCAAGAGCAGAGAATGTAAAGACATAGAGAAGGTACAAATTGAATTTTGTATGATTTTCGATTGGACGGCGCACAGAGCTGAAAAACTTGAAGTACGGAATTAACCATTTTCGCTGCTATTTAGCAGAAATGAGCACGTTCTCTGGCAGAAATATATGTAAAACGACTGATCTCACACGAGAATGACTAAAGAGAAATGCTTTGAAGAAATAATATGCAAAGTCACATCTGCGTGATTATTTTGTATCCATTTTGAACCAATATTTTTTTTGGAAAAATGGTAAAAATTTTAATTTCTTTACAAAATCGGGGAAAAATTAGATAAACAACTTTTTTATACTTTTTTATTTTTGTATTTTTTATAAACTTATTTATACCTATCAAGTACAAATTATTTCTATATTTAATTATTTTTATTATAATTTAATAAATTAACTATTTAAAAATACATACAGAAGTTCATATGTATATGTATCTCATTTTCAATAAAAATTTTAAAATTTATTTCTTGCGGATAGACCGAGAAGCAAATCCGTCTAATAGGAATGTACACTGAGCCATGTAGTATTCTTCTCAAGTTCTCACGCAGAAATTCTCGCAGTTTGCTTGCTGCCCGTAGATTATAGATTTTTCTTCTTAAGCTTTCAGTTCTGCCGACATTTTTTCGTGTTTGAGTAAATGGATCTAAATTGTTCCTCAGCTGTTTTTCATTCAGTTTTATCATATTTGATGCCTTTCAATGTCCCCCCTTGCCCCATCTGAATACGTCCATGATGTATGTATATGTATATGATATAAATTCAACGTTAGTCCCTTTAGTATATTGTGTATGCGGGGAAATTTAAACCAGAGACCAAGATTTATAGTAATTTCGTTCTTATTTGGCTCTAAGCCAAATTAGTTGAAGGAAAAATTGTCCCCTTAATTTTATAAATATATTACTCAGTCAAAAATCACTATATCGGCTCTATTGGAAGTAGAGGAAGGTCTGGACTGAATGCATCATCAAGGGGCTTTACTTACATGTGAAGATAGCTCACACTCTAACTGTAATAAACTATCGCATACTATGTGATGTACTTATGTTTAGTGAACATTCTCCTGAAGTTACTCACATTTAGACCGATATATGCGATATGCGGAGTTGCATTATGATGTCTTAGAGTTTTACCAACATACAAATAAGGAATGAAGTCAAGCAGATCTCTGAAAATCTTTATATTAAGTATACAAGGTACACAAGAATACACTGGAATTAGAAATAAACTCCCTCTTAATTTCATTTTGCTACATATTATTATAGTTTGTTGACCTAACGATCTTGTGTAACACCTAAAAGTAATTGAATTAAACATATAAATGATCAAGAGTTGAATTTCGGTTGACCGTCTGTTCATACGTATGTCCGTAAACAAGCTATAACTTGAGTAAAATTGAAATAGCTTGAAGAAACTGGATATACATATTTCTTGGCAATATACTATATATAAGATAGAAATTGCATTAGTCAACCTGTAAGTTATCTTAGCAAAACAAAATATCGAAAATGAGTAAACTTGACTTTAAAGCGCACATGGCATAATGTGGTTTAGCGTTAATATGAAAGAAGTCAACGTCTTGGCCTTGCTCTAAATATTAATTCTCGATCTTTTGGTTGATATTGTTCTCATTTCTGCGGCATATTAAATTTAACCCCTTTGATTGAATTAATATCGAATCTAGTCAGTGTAGAAGTGAGGAAAGTTCTCCGATTGCCACGAACGCTTATTTTACACATGGCTCAACCAGCTCACGACTTCCAGTCCTAGACCAAGTATCCTCTGGGTAGCCAAAGAACATCCGTTTGAAGACGAGCTAAAATAACTAGGCGAACCATCCCTGCCCAGGATTGTACGCTGTGCTGCTCTGCCAATGAAACCCAAACATCCTCGGAAGAGAAACCCCCTTTTGATGACGACCATGGCAAACGCATTAAAGATAACCATTTAAGGGCATGCACTTGTAATGTCCGGTCGCTTAATTGAAAATGTGACGGTGCCTAGCTGGTTGATGTCCTCGTAAAAATAAAGACTGACATCACCGTCGTCCAAGAAGTGCGATGGACGGGACAAGGAATGAGACGAGTAGATCTAAATCGCCCTTGGCAACTTTAATGCCAGGGTGGGCAAAGAGGTATCTTTGGCACAACGATCGGTAAATTCAGATTCCATGAGGAAACATTCTCAAATGGGTTGAGACAGATCGACTTCGCCAGGGCCCGAAATATGGTTATCTATAGTACTAGATCCGGACCGAAAAGCCACCAACTAGATTGATCATGTTGCGATAGACGGAAGAGGCGTCTTCAGTATTTTAGACATGTGTATGCTCCGAGGTCTCAACATCGAGTCGGACCACTATATTGTTGCAGACAAGATATACATCCGCCTCTGTGCAGCAAAAACGCACGTCAACAAACATAAGGAAGGTTCGACGTCGAGAAGCTGCAATCACAACAGATACGATTTTCTACTCGAACTGTGTTACAGCATTTCAAGCTGCTTACGTATGTACAGCTGCAAACGAGACTATTGGTTTTAGGAAAATGCAAAAGAACAGCTTAAAAAGAGAGGACGAAATGCGTGATTACTAAGAGCTTGGCCAATGCTCGAAATTTCTACGAGTAGATGGCGAACCCAATTCCCCAATCGTTGACGATGAATCGGCTGTTCCATTGCCCGACCATGAAGAAGTTCGAACAGGAATTACCCGTCTGAAGAACAACACAGTGGTGGGTCATCGTATATAAGGTTCTATCGAGCGTATTTGTCAAAGATTAAAGCCCACCGTCAACAAAATGATTGGACCTTATCAATGTGGCTTGAGGCCTAGAAAATCAACAACTGACCGTACATATATTCTCCATGCGCCAAATTTTGGAAAAGAGCACGGAAAAGAATGTCGACACACACCACCTCTTTGTCGATTTCAAAGCTGCTTTTGATAGCACGAAAAGGAGCTGCCTTCATGCCGCGATATGAATTTGGCTGTGTAAACTGGCGTTGAGCAATACCAGAAGCTCCGTAAGGATCGGGAATACCAAACGATGTTTCAAACAAGGCGACTACCTTTGGTGCGATTTTCATTCTACTCTTGGAGAAAATAATTGAAGCTGCAGAACTAAGTAGACAAGGTACTGGCGTGCGCCATTGATATTGGCTTCATTGGTCTCAACAACCGCGCCGTTAGTTCTGATTTCTCCAGAATGGATAAGGAAGCGAAGAAAATGGGTCTGGTAGTTAATGGGGCAAGACGAACTATCAGTCGTCAAACAGTAGTCAGCTGCCATCCGAATGGACTAAATCTCCGTTAGAAAGACCAGGTGAGAAGAACCCACATTGCGAAAAGAAAAAACTTTTGGCGTGCTGTGAGCAGTGTCTACGCTAGTAAAGAATAAGAAGTTGTCTCATTTATTTTAGTTGCTTGATTTTAATATATGTAAATATTTAGCACAAGCAAACTATGGTATTAAATCTAAATTTTATTGTAATCCCCTCGGATTCTTTGAGTAATAAATGCTGAATTCTTTCTCATCATTTTTTATATAAAACTTTGGAGTCCCTTTGTTTGAATTCTCCTGTTTGAAAGTGTTTTGAAATATGAGCCAAGGACAATGGTAAAACTAGTCTAAAATGGGTAAACCAAGATATAGTAGCAGTGAACATAGCGGTTGTACCACTTTTATGAGACATTCAAATACTCTCTTGTATCAATTCAACTCTATAATTATACCCTGAACAGGGTATACACCTATAATTAAGCGTTGGAGACCCTATAAAGTATATATATCAATGATCAGAGCTGAGTTTAGCCATGTCCGTCTGTCTGTCTGTATACATATATGTATACGAACTAGTCCCTCAGCTTTTAAGATATCGTTTTGAAATTTTGCAAACGTCATTTTCGCTTCAAATGACATATAGCTGTCATACAAACTGAACGATCGGAATCAAATTCTTATATGGAAAACTTTCACATTTGACAATTTATCTTCAAAAAAGTTGTAGAGGATATTTTCTAAGATAAAATGTAATGTAATATACGAAGAAATTGTTCAGATCGGGTTACTATAGAATATAGCTGCTATACAAACTGAACGAACGGAATCTAGTGCTGGTATGGAAAACTTTTGCATTTGACAAGATATATTCCCGAAATTTGGTATAGATTATTTTCTGAGGCAACAATGTAATCTCCGAAGAAATTGTTCAGATCGGTTAACTATAGCATATAGCTGCCATACAAACTGAATGAACGGAATCAAATGCTTGCATGGGAAACTTCTTCATTTCACAATGTATCTTCACGAAATTTGGTATGAGTTATTGTTCATAGAAATAATGTAATCTCCGAAAAAATTGTTCAAATCGGCTAGCTATAGCATCTACCTGTCATACAAACCGAACGATCGGAAACAAGGGCTTGTATAGGAAACTTTCGCATTTGACGTGGTATCTTCACGAAATTTGACATGAATTACTGCTCAAGGTAATAATATAATCTCCGAAAAAATTGTACAGGTCGGATTACTAAAGCATATAGTTTCCATACAAACTGAATGATCGAAATAAAATGGAAACTTTTTCATTTGACGATTTATCTTCACGAAATTTGGTATGAGTTATTATGTTATGAGAAATAATGTAATCTCCGAAGAAATTGTTCACATCGGATTACTACAGCATATAACTTCCATAGATTTACTTAAACACATAGTTACTAAAAGAAATGCAAGGGTATAAACATACCACTCAAAAGGGCACTTATAAAACAATTGTTTTAAAATAATAAAACAACATATAATTACATAAAAACCATTTTGTTATATAACGTATACCTTTATTATCAACACTCATTTCGATTTATGGGGATTAAGCAGATTTTATATTGCAATTCAAATTATTATAAGAGATAATTTTTAAGCTATTTTTACTGCACAGTCCGCGTGTTTCTATTGTCTCATTTTACTCGCTTTTCGTAGCCCCTACGAATGGGATATAGCAAAATTGTATTTACCGTTAGTTTTATTGGTGTTTTAATAAATAGCTTTGATACAAACAGTGGTAAATTTCAAACTTTTATTTTTTTTTATTTTAGGCCTATGAAATCGACCGGTGTGAGATGTATTAAAATATTTTGAAAATTCGACAACTGTAGCATAAGCGGTATAATAGCTAAGTATAAAGAACTTTGTATACCCTTTTCAGCTATAAAAATGCAACTGTGAAAGATATTAAAACTTGGCTTAAAACAAACGTTAATGTTTTATTAATTTCAATTAATTTTGAAGCAGATAATCTGTTGTTTATATTAATTATAATTTTATACTTATTTATTATAAGTTTCCATTGATGTAAAAAAAGACTTAGGATCATAAATCATATATCAAATAAAATAGAGCGTTCATAACATCCCCATACAATTCGTTGTTTTTTACATAACATCGAAATTACTCCACTTTAGAATTGTTGTTAGGTTAAATTTGGGTTCTTTTCCAAACGATTTTTTCTCTAATTGTGCTACGTATGACTCAACAAAAAATTTAAACAACAATTACAAGCTAATTGTTTAATTCTTTATTTAGCCAATGTTTTATATACATGTGTACGTATTATTCTAACATAGCGTTTATATTCGTCTGTACCTAGATTTATGTACATATACATACATATGTATGCATGTATGTAAACGATGCCGAACATAGTCATTTCCTAAATTTGCCGTCAAAGGGTTACATTTTAACCCTTTATGTCCGAGCAGATTTCTTATGATGATAAATTAATTTATTATGTACGAATCACCTTTGCATTTTGCCCAAAGGGTTCAAGCGTTACCTACAAAATCATCCCCAGAATAAGGAGAAGCAGTACAAACACATTTGGGTTTGAATGAATGTCTCGTGTCACAACGCTTCCAATGTCCATGCAAAACGTTTTGTAAGGATACACACATACATATGTATCTATAAATAAGTATGCATGTGATATTAACGAGCTTAACATCGCGGGTTTGACCATGGCGTCTTGTAGAAGGGTGGGTAGAAACGCGTGTCCAGTGGGTGTATAATCTCCATTTTCAAATATGGCGTAGGCAATGCTTACGTATGAAATAATCTACGACTTGTCTTTCCATTAAAATCCCGAATACAAGTACTTGCTAAGATTAGCATTGTTACCAACTTTTTGCTCCACGCATGTAAAGCTTTGAAATAAACGCATCCTTAATTATTGGGTGGAGATTTTGTTTATTCGTTTCAAATAAATTCGTGAAGATGGATATACTATGTGCTGCAGGCAAACGTTGACCGTTGTCTCAATTCCTGTCATTGTGGTCTGTGTTTGTATGCCTAAATACAATTTAACAAAATAACATTAATATAAGCAATGAACTAAATGAAAAACAGTGATACATACATATGTACATATATACAATGTACATACGTTTGTAGGATGTAACTTTGACAACCGCACGGTTAAGACAAAAGTAAGCGAATCTCTGTAGCACATAAGTACATGTACATATGTATGTATATTCATACTGTAAGCACACGAGTACTTCCTCCAGCGGACTTATAAAACTCACCCTCTAATCTCCGAGTGGACATCAAGAAGAAACTTGAGCCTTTCTTTCATAGTTTCAAGAGCCATCACTCTATCCAAAAAGCATTGTGACTTTGCTTTTCTGTCTGCTTACGGTCCACACGACAAGTAAAGTACAGCTACGCTTTGTGGGCATATGCTACCATAAATACACATGAATATAGCGTGCTATGCTCAAATATGTATGTATATGAAAGCGTGCATGAATGATTGTAAACCTTAGGCTATCCTATAGCTTCAATAGGTTTTACCTTTCAGCACCATATTGTCAACCTGGAAACTCACAATAAAAGGGATAAAGCACTGCATAAGTGAATTATTAAATCAGAAACCCAGTAACGCGAAAAATGTGTTCGTTTTTGAGAGCATTTTTTTGTGATACGTTTACTGTACGTGCAAATACATAAATATTCATAGTAACCGCCATTTATTAAATATGTTAAACTCTTATTGACAAAATTTAAAATGATAAAAGCATGGTTTCCTTAATTCCGGAAAAATAAGATACCGCTGGAGCCAAGTGTGTCAAGTATTAAGCCATTCATATTCGTGCATTGACCAGTTCTTCATGAGAGGGCTAAATCAAAAATTACTTCATTCTCTAATAATTGTCCTATTTATTTTTCCTTTTTTGTTTCCAAATCGATTTAATTTGGATTGCCGACTAGTTTTATATTAGTATTCTTAGTAGCGCCGATTTTCTTTACAATCTTGAATAACATTAAATAATTTTTTATTATTAATATATCTTAATTTACAATTTGTCGCAAAACAGTTAATATATTTGACTATTTTTATTCACATTGATGCATTAAGTGAAATTCGGTGGTTTTATAACTATTATTTAATAAGTTTATTACGTAATGGAGGATGGAGTCATGTGAAGAAGTTCACGCAAGTGAAGAAAGTTTTCTGATTGTCGTTCACTTGGGAGTGGCCAGAAACGATTCTCTTACAAATGGCTCAAGCAGCTCACGACTTTAGACTAACTATCCTCTGGGTAGCCAACGAACATGCATTTGAAGGTGATCTAAAGTAAGAAGTCGAACCGCCTCTCGCTAGGGATGTGCGCTGTGTTTGGGACCCGCTACGTAAAAAACGTTCTCCTGACCGGATAAGGAAGCGCAGTAAGGTCTGGTAGTAAATGAGGGCAAGAGGTGGCTCATGGTGTACGTGGGGATTTCTGCCTGACCAATTATGCATATTTTGTTTATGTACGAAGCAATTCAGCCAGAAATGAGCATGATCGCTGAAGATAATTTTTCGATGAAAATCCGGATCATTTTCAAGTTGTTGCTGAGCTCAATTCACGAGCATACAACGGTTTTGGTTCAAACGGTTTCAGTTCTTGCGTCAATTTGATCTTGTAAGCATGTAGGTCAAGTGCTTGTGCAGTTTCAGCAGTTTCGCTAGACGAGTTGCAGTGTCGTCTGCTTACGTTGGTTTCCTTTTATATTTCGGGATTTGGCAGCATTAGTGATGTAGTGGAAACTCACAATTTTATAGTAAAGTTTGACATTTTTGATGATATCCATATTCAGAACGTTTTTACATTTGAGCACTATTCAATTGCAAACATTTCCGCGCGATTATTTTTTACAGTTAATTAACTCGTTAAGAGTGCATAGATGATATTAATTAAATTTTTGACGACAACAAGGACAAATTTGTATCGATGGCATGGTGAATCAAATGGAGATCGTAGATCACTGCGAAACGAATTTAGGGAAGATCGTCCAAAATCAGTTGTTGTTACGGAAACTGTTTGCGCTGTGCACAAACTAATATTGCCAGATTGTGACTTATCGTGAGATAGAGGCAACTATAGGCATTAGTTGGACATAACTTTATGCCGTTGGATCCCACAAAATTTGTCGAACGCTTAAAAAAGACCGAAAGCCAAATGGCTGTATGTTTTTTTTTTTTTTGAAAAATGGACATGCCGCAACCATGCCACTGGAATAATGCAGAACGGTAAATTCAAAGTGGAAAGGAACCATTTGTTTGTCAGTTGTCTTTCAGGAAAATCGACCGCCGAAGAGGGGTCACTCTTCACCACGACAGTTTCAGATCTCCCCCTACTGAAACAACTGCATGTTTGAGCACTCAAAGCATCGATTTGATGAGTTATCCTCCGTATAGCCCTGACTTGACAAGGAAACTTCTTTTTATTCCCGTTCGTAAAAAAATAAACTAAACTAATGAACGTTTTTTGACACCTGAAAAAGCGGTTGAGGCATTCAAAAGACAAGTCTTTGCTATACACGCTGCTTTTGAGCGGTGAGTAGAGCAGGTAAATTAAAATGAATAATTAGAGCGGAGTGGTCTGAGCTAAGATTGTAATTATTAATTATTTCGAGCAGATTATTGATATTCTGGGATCTGTGTCCGTTTAAAATTTTTCCATAATATATTTATATAGTTCGCGACTTTTTGGATTAGTAAGATGGGATCCCCATCATGGTTGTTTTGTTTTGAAATCAAACCAGCTAAAAATTTACTGCCAAGTTTGTCGAAAAATGTAGTAAATAACTGTTTACTTATGTTGAAACGGGAAGGTAGATACAATGTGATTATGATGGACGCAATTTCAACTGCAGACAACGATATCGGTTCTAATATCTAATATTTCATAGTTGAAAGGATTGTTGCAAGTAATGAGATCGTAAACATTAATTTTGAAAAGAGACTAGTTATTAAAATGATTATCGGAATTCAAGAATATACCGATGTTGTTAGTTACAACGTAATATTCGACTTCTAATACATATATAATTGCTAAGTCCATTGGCCTTTCAATTTGTCTCCTTAAGGCTTAATTGCATAATTTTGAAACAAGAGAATACATCATGATTATTAACGCGAAGATCAGCTCAATTTGTTTGGAAACTTGGTACACATGTTTCTCAGCATCTGCATCAGTTGTTATTGCAGACGGGCGAAATCGGACCACTGTCACGTCTACAAAACGCGATTAAGCGAAAGAAAGCGGGCATGGCCCTGCTCTCTAATTGGTTTAATGTAAATTTCTCTTAAAACCTTAAGCTGCCTAAGCCAAATTCGCTCGGTACAAATCCCGTAGGCACCTCAACCGTCACTGTAAAAAGTAAACAAATCGTAGAACGGTATTTCTAAAAGCTACTAAAAGTGCTATAAATCAATAACTGAATACGACATAGACATAAAATTTTACACCCGAGATGAGAAGGAGCAAAAATTGTGTAGTACCGCCCACGTTTAGGTAAAATCACATATCTCTCGACCCGACCGACCGATTTCAACCAAATTTGGTATGTAAAATTCTTCTTTCATTCCTATGTAACAATGGCAAGAAGAATTAATAGAATGGGATACAACTTTGCGCGAATAATGTCTTTAGAGTATAACATTTTCGTTTTTCTGACAAAACGTATGCCAAATATGTCGGTCAGTGTATGAGTTATATATGTATGTATAGTAGGCTTGGACGATGTCAACAACGGATGAGTCGACTTTGCGAGTTTTCAAGAGATGCGAGATATCGCATTGCGATGGATACGATGGCTAGGTCATGTTGTCCGGATGGATGAAAACACTCCAGCTGGCTGAAAGTATTCGACGCAGTACCTGCTGCGGGAAGCAGAGGATGAGGAAGACACTCCAGCTCGTTGGAAGGATCAAGTGGACGAAGGACCCGGCTTCGCTGGAATATCCAGATGGAAGAGGAAGACCTCCACTCCGTTGGAAGGACCAAGTGGAGAAGGACCTGGCTTCGCTTGGAATATCCAATTGGCGCCACGTAGCGAAGAGAAGAAACGACTGGCGCGCTGTTGTTGACTACGCATAGCGCTATAGAAGAATACGCGATAGCGGTCTCTACGCCAGTAAAGAAGAAGAAGATAGTGCATGTAAATATAAAATTACTTAGATTCTGATAATCTGATTGACGTTTTACATCTTAAGGTATATCCCTGGCTTTGATTCTTCCAAGTTGCAAGAGTACTATTGTGATCAAATTGAAAGGTGAAGTTTGTCCATTTCTTCTCCTTCAAAGTAATCTCCTCCCGCTGCAATACACTTATGCCAACGAATTTTCTAGTCATCATAGCACTTGGAAAAATCGTCCGTCGTGATGGCCATCAGAGCCTTCTTCGATTCAGCTTTTATTTCCTCAATTAAGTCAAAACGGTGTCCTCGGAGTGGTCATAAGAATTTGCTGAATAACCAGAAGTTACACGAAGGTAAATCCGGCGAATGCGGTGGCATCGTGCCTCACAAAATGACGCGTATCTCGAATACTAATAAATATTTAGACGTGAAATTTAGCATAGATGTCACTAACAGTTCTTCCAACTTACAGAAAAAAAATTTACCGATTCGAAAAACACGCGAAGTATAAATTAAAAATTCACCTTTCAATTTGATCACACTCATGATTCGCATGAAAGTATTTGCACGGCGTTAATTCTTACAAATTCCTAGTGTATAAAATGTTCGATCTAAAATCTTCTTTATTTTTTTATAACGTAGTTTCGCAAACTTATTACAATGTATTGGGTAGTCTTTTCGTATTTTGTCGGTATATGTACTTATATCGTTGCAGTCGTATGTCTCTAGTGCTACCAATTGTGTCATATCGGATAGTCTTGGAAAAAATTGGAGAAGTTGAAGAAAAGTTACAGCTGTTTAAAAATGAGTGAAAATAATAAAGGAATTCGCTACATTTTGAAATTTTTGTATAAAAGAGGGAAGAATGCCACACAATCCACCAATGAAATTTGTAAAGTTTTCGGAGACGATGCTGCATCAGTTCGTGTAGCTAGCCTAAACCCGCGGCTCCCTTCACTCCTTGTTGTCAAGGATATCATTTATCGTGATAACAATATATTGACTTCGTAAATCACTTTAAGAATAGTACATATGTACCTAAATATGTATGTATGTATGATTCACAGTCTCTGCTTCTGCATCGTAAATCATTACACATATACATACTTACATACTTGTATATATATGCTTCTTCAGTGGCGGATCCACGGGGGGGAGAAATAGGGGAAATTAGGGAAATTTAAACCTTAAAAATTATATTTTCTCATTTTCGTCGAGAGTTATTTCTGGCAAAGAAATAAAACACTACGTCTCTTCTAAACACTTGGATTCTCATTCAGAGTGGCTCGTATTATCTGACGTGGGGAAAGGGCTATTCTGCAAGAGAACAGAAACGGTAATTTTTTGCGGAAAGCAGAACATCCCACTTCGTGGGCATAGAGATGACGGAGATATTCGAAAAAATAAAACGCCCGTGCAAAACGAAGGGAATTTCAGTTCTTTGCTGAGATTCAGAATCGATTCAGGTGACACAACTCTGGAGCATCACCTTGGGAGCACATCTTCAAGAGCGACCTATACCAGTAAAACGATTCAGAACCAACTAATTGAATGCTGCATGGCAGAGATACTGGACAAAATTTTCCACGAGTGGCTCGTGATGAGTTTTACACGATTGTTTTCGATGAATCTCCAGATCTGTCGGGAAAAGCTCAGGCAATACTTTCATCCTGCCAATTATTACGTAGAAGTAGAATTTCCGTAAAAATATAATAATTGATGCCTATTGTCTAAACTTTCGGATAGTGGTTGTTCCCAAGAAAATAAACAGAAATTTACAGAAGAATAATGTTTCTCGTTACAGATTAGCGTTGTACTCAGATACGTCG
Organism: Bactrocera zonata; assembly: GCA_037783105.1. Classification (NCBI taxonomy): domain Eukaryota; kingdom Metazoa; phylum Arthropoda; class Insecta; order Diptera; family Tephritidae; genus Bactrocera; species Bactrocera zonata. The sequence continues at coordinate 276,182 of JBAWJQ010006308.1, forward strand.
ATTTTTCTTCTGGCGAAGCATGCATACGAGAAGACTTTGTATCTTTTTTGGACGCATTCGGTCAACTTTCGAAGAATACTCTCGCGGAGGGCACAGAATCAGAAGAAAGCGAGGATGAAGATGGATTAATGGCTTACAGGACTGCTGGAAAAAATGACCGAACCGATGAAGATTTCTCTCTAAGTGGATCTGCCATCGGGGGGATTGTTCTTGGAGACATGAAGAAAATGAATCTCCGAATGCAGAAATGCGCTTCGATAGGGACTGATGGATGTGCGGTCATGCTGTCAGATATCGGAGCAGTCAATGAAATTCGGAAAGAAGCGAAAAATGCTGTGATGACTCCGTGTTTCTCGCACAAACTCAACAACAGTATTTCAAAGTCAGTGAAAGTACGATTAATCGAAAACGTTGCCAGTGCCATACGAGAAGTCGACAAATTCTTCAAGAACTCATTTTCAAAACGTGTGACTGAATTAGCAAAGATACTTGGTGAAAAAATTGTCCAGTTGTGTGAAACAATATGAATAGAGAGGCACGATGCTGTCCTTCAATTTGTTGCGAAGTTACCGTTGATCATCGAAGCTCTGTCAAAAATCAGTGAGTGGAAGAACAGAGAAACAGCAGGCAAAGCAACAATTCTCATATCGGCTTTGTGCAAGTTCGAATTTATCGTCGGGCTCTTCTGTCTCAGCGACATTCTATCGCTCACCCATTCGCTCAGCGTAGTTCTTCAAAAGGAAGCAATTGATTTGGCGAAGGCATCAAAAATGATTGGAACGTTGCTTGCCACGTTGGAAAAAAAGAGAGAAAAGGTTGATGAAATATTCCGATTGATTTATTTAGAAGCCAAGAAAATGGCGAAAAAACTCGATGTTGACGAAGCGAAACCGAGAACATGTGGTCGACAAACGAAACGCGAAAATTACGACGTGAAAACTTGCGAAGATTATTACAGGGTCTCTGTCTACATACCTCTACTGGATACCATTAAAGAAGATTAAGAAGATCGTTTTTCACAAGAAGTTTTGGATGGTTACCAATTGAGTGTGTTGCTCCCAGAAAAAGCAAGTATTTTAAAATAAAACGAAATCGATGATATAATCGGATGCTTGATAGAAAGATTCGGGAATCTTCTGGATGATGAAAAAAGCGTACAAAAATTTAAATTCAAAGGTGAATTAAGCTATTGGCAATGTCACTGGCAGCAGCAACAAAAAGTTGAAGGCAGCGAAATTCCAACTTCTGCACTGGAAACATTAAGAAAATGTGATGTCGACATATTCCCAACAATCCCCACCTATCTCCGAGAATTCTGTACACCTCCCGTAACAAACGCGAGCTCTGAACGTTCTTTCTCTTATCTTCGCCGCATCAAAACATGGCTTAGGATGACCATGCTTCAAGAAAGACTAGTTGGATTAGCGTTGCTTCATACGCATCATGACAACGAAATCACCGCCGAAGAAGTCATTGAAAGATTCGCAAAACTTGGCAGTCATCGTTTTGCGTTATGAAACACGCAATGTAAAATGATTTTTCTGTTTGAATTTTTAATAAAATGAGCCACTATGTAATGCATGCATATGGTTGACTTTTCGATTATAACCACTTTGTTTACCTAAAAATTGGAGTTGATAATTTTTGTTTCATAATTTGTACTATATTTTTCTCGCAATAATAAGTTGGAAACCAAATCGAAGGATAAATTCAATTCGTTCCTTTCAAATATTGCATTGTTCTTTGCAAGGCTTCAGAAATATTTGTCAGCTATTATGCACTCATCTCAAATATGATTCAACCTTTTCTTGTTCAGTTACAACTATCACTTCGTAGGTTGCTATATATATTTTTGGACTAGGCAACACTAAGTGTTGCCAGGTGCAATCTGACATCTCCATTGTAAAGTTTGACATTTTTTAGCATAACATCACTCAGAACGTTTTGTCATTTAATCGTGAATTGTTTTATTTACAGGGAATTAAAAAATTCATCTCGGCCAAAAAATGGAATTAACTCGTGAACATTTTCGTGCGATTATTTTTCACAACTTTCCACGTGGATTATCACGACAAGAGTGCATCGATGAACTAAAATCTTTGTATGGCTATGAAGCACCATCCTATAGCACTGTGAAAAACTGGTACAACGAATTCAGTCGTAGCCGACACTCGCTCAAAGACGAATTCCGTGAAGGTCGTCCAAAAACAGCCGTTGTGCCAGAAAACATCGATGCCGTACGTGAACTGATAATGCAAGACCGTCATGTAACATACCTTCGGATAGAGGCATGCCTATGCATTTCTCCCACCAGCATACATTCGATATTGCATGAACACCTGGCCGTAAAAAAGGTTTGTTCTCGTTGGATCCCGCACAATTTGACAATCGCTCAAAAAAATGCTCGTGTGGATTGGTGTAAAGAAATGCTGAAAAAATACGATCGCGGTGCTTCAAAAGACGTTTATAAGATCATCACAGGTGACGAATCATGGATCTATGCGTATGAGCCCGAAACAAAACAGCAATCGACCGTGTGGGTCTTCCAAGACGAGCCAAATCCAACGAAAAAAAAAACATTTTCGTTGATAAATATGCCTATTTTCATTGTTAGGCCAGAAATATACATATATAGCAGCCCTCGTATAACTCATATTCACTGTACCCTGCCAGTAGCTGTGTGGTGTAATTTTGTGTTTTTAAAGTAAAAAAATGTTCAAATGAGTCTCACATGAATATTGAACATATGCATAAGTTTTGAAATATATATTTTTTTTATGAATTGTTGTGACTTTTAACATAGAACGATAGAAAGTAGCCTGTGCCCGTCCCGAGGTTCCAAACTACCTTTACGGAGGTAGGAATACCCGTACAAATTTTCACGTCTTACCGTGCTGTGGTTTTGACGTAATGCGCGGACATACAAAAAAGGCATTTTATTTTTATATATAAGATTTGCTTATAGCTTGACAACCTTGATGTCAACTTACTAATAAATTTTCCTCATATTCCACAGGAATCGACCTCCTGTCGATGTTAAAGTTGTCTTGATTTTTTGGCCTTCATTAAATCCTAAAAATGCTCTATTGGATTGGCGTCTGGTGATTGTGATGTCCAAGCTAAAGTAACAATTTATTTTCTTGTTTTAATAGAGTACAGGGTATGCTGCTATGTTTCAGATTTGTGTTTTTGCAGAATATAATCATGAATACTTTTGCCATAAAGCATTTCAGTTGACTTCAGTAAACACTCCTTTGAATAAATGCTTGTCCCTTTCTTATCCAAACACGTTTCAAGAGGTTGAACAATACAAAAGTTGACTCATTATTAAATTTTAAATTGCTCCAATCGCGGTTTATGCTTTTCTGCGCCAAATACAACCTTTTTTTCTATGTGTACTTTTAATAAAAGGGGTTTGATGGCAAATCTTATCATGCCCTTATTGTATTTAGATATATATCTAATCCGTTTTTAAACAAAAATTGTTTTGCATTTCTTAGATTGAGCAGTGGTTTCTTCACAAAAAGGAGGATACATTACGAAGATCGAAATAACTAACTAAATTGTACGCGTCAGGTCGCAATTAAAAATGTGTTTATTTGTTAAACAATAAAACAGTTTTCCGCGAATTGGTCACTCAAACAAAGAACCTTATTTTTTGAACGCACTGTATTTTTTTTCAATTCATTCAATTAGTAATTTGCCATCATATGGCGGTTGAACAACTTTGATATCATTTTTAATAATTTCGAAAATTTTTCCAGATTATTAAAATTATTAACAAATATTAATAGTAAAACTTTATACAAATTTGTTTGTTTGAGTCTGACAGTTTGCCAGCATATTTGGCACCCTTTTTTCGTAATTCGGTACTTAATAGTAGGAAATGTTCAACAATCTCCACAAAACTTTTGTCATTTTCCAGAACAGTCATAACTTTGATAAAATCTGTATCATTCAGTAATTGTCGTATCAAATATTCCACCTTTTAGCTTTTCCATAGTAAGTTAGAAAATTTTCTACAAATGTTACCAAAATAATATTCTTCTACGTCTAAAGCTTTGACAAATTGTTTTATCATTCCTAACTTCGTAACGTATTAAACTACAGAGTTCATTTTGAAGAAAATAACTATGGTGTAGATGTTTCACCCTCTGATTTAAGAACATCCATCAGTAGATTGTTTCGATATAAGTACATATGTATATATGTATGTATGTATGGGTATTTGGAGACATCATTATTTCTAAGTAGTCCATCCAAATTATGTACTTTTGAAACAGAAGCGAAATTTCCATTGAACAAAACGGGACATTTTGCAGACTGTGATTCTAGATTTCTCCGCCTTAAAACTTTCCTTATCATTTTTCGCATATTTTTTATTAACAACAAGCCGATGTTTATAAAAATATTAGATATGTAATTATTATAGAAAACAAGAGCCCATTCCATATTTTCATGAATAAGATCCGCACCTTTAATGTACCTTTAATTTTTATACTCTTGTTTTTAACTTATGTATATTTAATGATATCGCAGAAGTCAAGCAGATTTCCGAAGCTTCTTAAAAAGTACAGAAATTATTATGCTTGCTTGTGTAGTTATGAGTTTTGAATTTTTTTTTAATCAAATTTGTCAACAACTTATTCAGCCACGCAAGTTAATACCACCAGTTCATATTACATGAACATACATATTTTTTATTTGTCATAAATACATATGTATCATGACACTTACGACCCATATAGTCCGTATAGAAACATTGTACTTTGCTAACACGGTCCGCCTTAAGTGGTCCCAAGATATAATTCTTAGATTGTAAGATGAATCATTCCACTTGTAAACATATGGTTTATCTCAAGTGGATTGTAGATGTACATACTTCCTAAAATGTAAGATTAATATTTGTATCTAGGCTTAAGCAAAATATTGTATTTAAGAAAACGTATTAAAGAAAACGAGGCAGTTGACCACAGGGAGTTGTTCACAGGCAGTTGCCCGTGGTTGTCCACGAAACACGAAAACAAAACAAAAATTAATTTGCATACATTGAAGTACTTACATGTTATGTAGGTATAAGATATATTAGTTTGTCAAAAAAGTCTTGCGGTATTTTCGCTAGTTGGCGCTGAAAGCGCGTAGTTCTAGTTTTATTCGTCGCATCGGATCATGCTATACCTTTTTGGAAAGCTCATTTCACGCGCTAACACGTGTTTAATTGATTGTCGTTTCTTTTAAGTCGTTCGTGAGTTATAGCAAAATAAAGAGAAAATACGGCATATTTTACAGTACTACTACGATAAAGGCAAAAATGCATCTCAAGGCGCCAATAAAATTTGTGCAGTTTACGGACCCGATACAGTTTCCATTTCCAACGATTTTTTCAACGTTTTCGTTCTGGTGTAGAGGTGGTCGAAGATGCGCCACGCTCCGGAAGGCCTGTCGTCGAAAATTGGGATAAAATCGCTGAATTCGTCGAAAGAGACCGGCACAGTAGTCATCAAACCGTTATAAACCATTTGAAGAAGCTTGGAGTCCATAAGAAGCTCGATGTATGGGTGCCACACGAATTGATTCAATAAAAATACCGCAAGACTTTTTTGACAACCCATTATGTTCAGCATATTTTTTTATTTGCATGAGGATTATATTTATGCATACAGCTTCTCCTTAATTTTTAATTTGGTTCTTATAAGCCCATTGCTTAAACTCGCCTAATTTTAACTATTGCTTGACTGTGTTGTCCGTGCACTAATTAATTTATCTGTCTCTTCTCTTTCGACAAATTGGCGGGTGAAAACTCAAAACACGACTATGCTAGTAAGGGTTGATAATCAATAAACATTTTGATTTCATTGCTTGTGTGTCCGTATGTACTTATTATATATGTACATATACTTGTGTAACTACACATGTTTATGCTCTCATTTGTAGCCAATATATGGATGTACATATGCGTTATACAAATCTCTAAGCAAACCATGCAACTTATAAAACACGTTTTAAAATTTATCTGGTTACAGTTTTCTACTCCTATTGTTTAGATTCTATAAATAACTAATTAAAATAGTGTCATTTAAGGTAATTAGTCACTAAAACAAAAAGAATTACATAATTTTTTATTTTCTCTACGATTTGTGGAAATATTATTATGACTATTGCAAAATATTTATGTCTTCAAGCCTTTATAACGTTAACAAATACCACGTAATTGGTTACTTTACTAGTTATTATAAACCAAATGCTGCAGCTTTTGACCTTATAATTAAATATTATTTCATTTATGTAGGTATCTATCAACTTGTGAAATCTTGTCTCGTATTAGCATTTCTGTATAGTCAGTAATTGGAATTACTCGATAATAAACTTGTTCTTCATATCACTTCTATATTTTTTTTATATAAATTAATTCAAATACTTTTCCGATGTGTCCTGTCGCAAGATTCTCATTTCTTTTTGATATTTCTGCTGGATTAAGTATATCAAATGATAGCTGGCCATAAATAAAATAACAGTTGCTTATTGGGAAAATAATTGTGACAACTAGTTCCGACAGCAGTTCAGAGGTAACTAGTTGATTACACTCTAGGGTAAGCATATGTAAGTATTCCTATACACATATCGACTTGTACGCTAGTGCTTAGTCTTGGGAATGTGAGCGTTAAATTCACACTTTTTATTTACATTGGCCAGCCAAAACTGTAGGTATTAGAGAATTCTATGTTTGCATGCCTGTTATTTATTTCCTTGGAGCAACGCCAGGGGATACACTAATGGTTGCAGAGATGTTTGCTCGAATCCTCTATATCTGTAATATTTTGGAATCTCGTACACTTTTTCCCATTCCAAAGTTGAAAATGAATTGTACAGATATTCTACGTACAAACTGTTGGCTTGGCAACTTTCTACACACATATGTACATATTTACATATGTATGTATGTATACTATATTACGAGATTCGCCTTTTTAAGTGTAAATATTTTGGACGATGTATCCTTTCGAAGACCGCAAATATTTACATGGCGCAAGGTTGAGGTTGGGGGTTGTGGTCGGTTTCGCCTTAAAACATTTGCTTGTTGGTTATTTTTGGGGCCTGCGCAGCGGACGGCGGTCTGCCGAAAAGGCCAAAGCTTATTTTTCAATCTGCCAACCAGTCAAACCAACTAATACATTTTACTCGTTAATTTTGTACCATACTAACATGCCTGTGATAATATTAAGTGTGCTTGTGATGTGTGGACAAGGTATTCTAGCACATACAAACATACATATATATGTATACTGACAGTTCAACAAAATGGCCTACAGGAATGTTGTCTAGTTGTAACTTGATTGATTCTAGCCTTCATTTAGTTTTCGTAAATATGTCATTTAAGTGTATTTATCAATACGTTCACATGCACGTATGAAAGTAGCTGCTATTTATTGTATACTTATAGTTATTTTTCAATAATTTTAGCCGTATAATTTAGTTGCGCACAGATGCATAATTTTTGATATTATAATCAAAAATATTACTTTTCCATACAAAAATACTCATTTCAAAATATCGCTTTGCTTAATTTGAAAGTACAATGTCTTGAGAATATACTGTGAAAATTTTAGACGGAAATTCGAAATATTGTTATAACAGGTTTCCTAGAGCGCTTCGAAGTCCTCTCTCTCGGAGTTGTTGAACTTTAAACTCGTTTTTCTCAAAACATTGTTTTTCTGGTCGGCCCTTTTTTTCTACTGAACCGATTGCTTTGAAATTTTAACAGGCTGTTCTACAAACTTATAGTTCTCGTCGCTACTAATGAAAATTTTTTTCACCCCTCACATTTTATTTTACAACCCTATCTTTACTAAAATAAAAGGACATTTTTTTCAAAGTTCGCCATTTTGTTATTTACCCTTGAAATTTAACTTCAGTAGTTCCGATCAAAACGACATGTCTATAGATTAAGAATAATCAAGAATATTTGATTTCAGATAACATCAAGAGCCAAAATCACCCGGGCCACCCACGTGCATTTTTGTTTTGAGGTTCCAACTTCGAGTGACAATAATAATAGTAATACATAAAGTATTAAATTTTTTCAAATTCATTTTTTTTTTCTATATTTTCAATATGTAAATAAAAACATTCTAAATATTCAAGACAACTAATTTTTATTTTCCTATAAAAAACCACTCTCCAAAGAAGTCATGAACATAGGCATAAGTTACCAGACTACTGCCTTAACAGAACCATGCTGGCTTCGATCTAGTCCTGTAAGAGGATTTTGTCCAACAACATCTTTCTTGTAAGGTGTCTTACAAACGCAAATAACGTAAATATACATATGTCGGTATGTGAACTCATGAGCATATCTGTGTACCTCATATGCAGACGTTTGTATATCAATCTACTTGAGTGTGAATGGTTATCAAACAGAGATGAGTTAAGATTAATGATTGTGGTTTTGCTTGGAGCTTGGACATCAGGTGAGTTTATGGAGATAACATGATATTATTTGAAATGCATCAGTGAACACATATACATATAAAAGTATTACTTCACACATATGTATCTATGTATCTACTTGTCATTTATATAGAATAAGTCTAGTAATAAATACATTTTTGCACAGTTTGAGAAAATCTGTCCGATTAAATTTTTTATATTCAATATCTCGCCAATTTTGACTTTGATTGTTCATAAGATCAAGATCTTCAAGAAGAAATCAATTAATGAGTAGTCTTGTTTTATTCTACTTTGAGCATTGTTATTTTACTTTTGATAATTTAGTTCTCAAATTAATTCTCAATTTAGGTGACTTGGCTGTCTTTTTCCAGCTATTTTTTATGTCATTGCATCTTTTGTTCCATAATCACGTTGCATTCATCCGTAGTAAGATCGAGAGTTACGTTATATTGTTTGTGAAAACTTTTTGACGGCCGATTTGAAAGGAAAGAGACGTTACCATAGCCCATTTTAACATTTATTCAACAAAAAAAAATGGTATATCAAGCAAAATATAATAATTAATATTACAAATAACTACTGCAGCCCTTTTTAACAAATGATGTGTATGAACAGTAGTTAAGGAGTAAAAAAACGAGTTTGTGTATATTCATTTGTATGTATGTATGTATGTGAAGAAATGTATATATGTAGGTATTTTCAATTGTTTGTTTATGAACGTAACGAAATGTTACCCCTACAGCATCCAAGCTTTTTGAGTACTCAAAACATCATTTGGGGTAGTTTTACCGGATTCTTGGGCTGTTTTATCGTTTTACATACCTATTATATGATGATTGACTTTATCAGTTAAATGGATGCTGTTGTTTAGGATGACATTTGACCTACGCAATGACTCGCTAGGTATATGGTCAATTAACACCTATTGGCATTGTTACGTAAACACAGATCATGGGTATAAATATGTACTATAATTATATCTAGATATGTATGGTAGGTCAACAGATCGGAAAGTACCCTTAAAAAATGGGTATAACTCTTTCCATCTAATTGGCACCTAATATTATAATTATATTTGCATGCAAACGTTTGTTTGACCTTTTGGATTTGCTAATCCAGCAAAAAGTTTATTCATCAGAAAATTTTTTTAATCGAAATGATTCTATATCAAGGTTATTCTTGACGAAACTTGATTGGCATATTTAAAAAAAAATGAGCACGTTGGTAGTGCAAATGTTCGGAATCGGACCACGCTCATAAAACGTTGTTATTCGAAACATGTAATAAAGGCTTCTACCGGGTGTAGCCAAACATTCTATAAACGCGCACTTTCCAAGCATTAAAAAATGGAATGAAAAAGCTTTTGAAAATTATAGTAGAAAAGAAATAAATTAATACGAATACGAATGTTGAAACTCATCGGAAACGAGAGATAAAATAACAAACTTTAACGAAAAAAATTAATATACGATTTGCATACTGTAAATTTTTTTACTTTCGCGAAATTTGATATAAATTTACCTTTTATTAAAAATTTTTATTTTGTATTCTTATGTAGGATGTCCACAATAAAGTTAGATTTTATTTGAATATAAAAAAACTGATATAAAATTGATACAAGGTTTGGTAATTGAAATGGAAAGACGTGCTTGCAGCCGTGATGATGCGCCAAGAAGAAGGGAAGATGGCGGGTCGTCAAACTGACAGCTTATCCAGTTTTTTGGGTTACCATATCTATAATTCTTGCAGAGTTGCATTTGAGGTTGCCTCATTACTTTGGGGTTGCCACATCACTCCCCCCTATGCGGGAAAACGAAAACGTACTCGACGACCAGATCTTGCTTGGTACTCTTTGTGTTGAATTGTTTCATTCGACGGGTAATCTTCGGCGACGAAAGCTGATTTTAACTGTTCGATGGAAATGTTTACGTCCTTTCCTCGGTTATTGACTTTGAAGAATTTGTCGCCGCGTTCGACTACGGGAAATAGTCCCTCGTACGGTGGCTGAGGTAGACGGATTGAGTCGTTGCGCACGAAGACTGATGGTGTTGAGTGCAAGTTCTTTTCTAAGAATGGTAAGTTGTTTGTAGTTGGTGACGGCTTTAGTGACTGCATGCATATGCATAAATTTTCGAGGAATTCACCTTCGTTGGCATTGTGCATATGTTTTTCGGAAAAGAACTGACCAGGTAATCGCAGTGTATTTCCGTAAACCATCTCTGCGGGTGTCGCTCTTAAATCACCTCTCTTTGAGGAACGAAAACCTAGAAGGATGACCAGTTGTTTGTTATGTAGCATTTTATCGCTGCTTTTAATGATCTGTGCCATCGCTCGATAATCTCGTTTGACGCAGGGTGATACGCAGCGGTGCATAAGTGCTTGATGCCTAAAAGTCTGGAAAGTTTTCGGAATAGTGTAGATTCAAATTGTCTACCTTGATCCGTTGTTACTCTACTCGGTACTCCAAATCTAGCGATCCAGTGCATGTAGAAATTGAAAGCAATGATCTCTGTCGTCATGTCTTCAAGCGGGAGCGCCTCTAACCATCGGGAATAACGATCGACTATTGTCAAACAGTATCGATAACCCTTGCAGGGTGGTAATGGTCCGACGATATCCATATTTATGTGGTCAAATCGTTGCTCTGGTAACGTGAATGTCGGCAACGGTGCTCTGTTGTGGCCGAAAAGAATGCCGCTTATGGTCCAAGCAGTGCATCCCGTGCCAAAGAGCCAAAGCGGCAATCTTTTCGGAGACTCGGCCACACGAATTTTTCTGCAATCAATTTTTTTGTTTTAGCGGCACCAGTGTGGGCTATGTTATGTATGGAGTCGAAAACTGTTTTGTGAAACGAAAGAGTTAAGTCGGACTTGGCTGGTGCTTATGTCACAAAAGATGTTTATAGCGGTGCCTGGAATCGTGAAAGGTTTGATTAATAAACTGGAATTCGAGGCTTGTAAGTTTTTGAGCTCTGAGTCAGACAATTGACTCTCCGCAAGTTTGGCGAAGTCGATGGTGCTTGGAGTATGTATGGCGTCAATACGTGACATTGCATCAGCGACTACGTTTTCTCTGCCGGGGATGTACCGAATGTCTGTTGTGAATTGTGCGATAAACTCCGAATGACGCATTTGACGCGGAGATGCCTTTTCAAGCTTTTGCTGGAACACATACTGCAATGGCTTGTGGTCGGTGAGGATGAAAAATTCTTTTCCTTCTAGCATATGTTGAAAATATTTGACTGCTTTGTATGCCGTTAATAGTTCGCGATCGTAAGTGCTGTATCTTGTTTTTGTTTCGGTAAGGCGTTCGGAATAAAAACCTGGAGGTTGCCACTGGTCGTTGTTGTGTTGTTGTAGCACAGCTCCTACCGCAGCTCCAGATGCATCCACCGTCAAACTGAGTTGCGCCCTGGGTTCTGGGTAAGCTAGTAAAGTTGCTTTGCATAAGTCGTTTTTGCAATCAACTGGCGATGTGTCGTTTTTCTTGTTACCTTTTATGAGGTTGAATAATGTCATTTGCCTTTCTGCGGCGCAAGGCAAGAATTTGCGAAAAAAGTTTACCATACCGAGAAAGCGTCACAAATCACATGCTCTCGAAGGTAAGTTGAAATTTTGAATTGCCCGTACTCGTTCTTCTGGGGGTGAGATTCCACTGCTGTTTCTTTTGAAACCTAAAAATTTAACTTGCGGCTGACCTAGTATGCATTTCGAACGGTTGATAACAAGGCCGTACTCGCGTAGCTTTTTGAATACTAAGTGTAGGTGATGACGATGTTGATTCATATCCTTAGATGATATCAAAATATCATCGAGGTATGGCCAGGCGAAGTCGTATTCACGGAAGATATGGTCCATGAATCTTTGGAACGTTTGACTGGCATTCCTTAGACCAAAGCACATAAACGGAAATTCAAACATGCCGAATGGCGTTGTAATTGCAGTCTTTGGTATGTCGTTCGGCTCCACAGGAATCTGGTGGTAGGCCCGACGCAGCGGGCTTGCCCATGGGCTGCGCGATGGACGGCTGATGCCTCCGTTCAGCAGGAGATGTATCTCGACTTTTGCGGCTTTTAACTTCTCGGGAGACAAGCGTCTCGGTTTAGAGAAGACTGGTGGTTCTTTGGTGACGATATGATGAGTGACGAAGTGTTGTGGTTTTTTGACTAAAAAGTTTTCAAGTTTTCAATCGTGATGTCTTCGAATTGCCTCAATAAATCCTGAAACGGCTGGTAATCTTTAGTGTAAGATAAATTCGAAACAACCTTTTTATTTTTTGATATTAGGCACAGTCTGCTGGTGCTTGTGACGTAGCGTAGGTTGACTGCTAAGTTGAAATAGAAAATCCGCTCCGATGATGGCTTGTGACACGTCGGCAATGATGAAATTCTCCAAGAATATTGGCGGCGTAGACCCAGATTGAGGAACATAGTTTTTTCGCCGTAAGTTTTTATGGTGGACCTGTTTGCTGCGTAGAGGTATTTGTTTTTGTCCGGGCATCTACGTTGTTGTTGCGTCGGTGGAATTACGCTGACTTCAGCTCCCGTGTCGATGAGAAAGTTTATTGCGGATGTTTTGTCTCAAACGATTAAGCGGCGGTTTTTATTGTTGAGCCTGTCGTCGACCGCCATTGACGACAAACTAGTTAGTTTAACTTTTTTACGCAAGGGCTACGACGTTTTTTGGCATCGTTACCAAATTTGTAGTGGTACCAGCACAAACCATTCGAATTGTTGTTTTGCATGCCGGAACGTGACGGAGGGCGGTTTCTGCTGCGACTTCTAGGCCGACGATTTATGTTCACCTTTATTGAGGCTATCTCTTTCGTGATTTCGGCTAACTGCTGCTCGATGCTGGATTGATTGCATGTTGGTGTGTCGCTAACCTCACATATTTTGTCCGCGAGCAGGGCAACTTTATCGAGCGGTTCGTTGCTGATGGAAATTATCAGTCACATGTTGGAAATTAACCGACTCGTCCAAATGGACTTTAATGTATTATCGTTAATTTCGCTGCCGGCTAAACTTCGCATTCGCGCAAGAGCTGCGATGGACGCATATCACCGAGCTCTTGTTCTTGCAGTAGCTTTTTTACACCTTTTTGTTCCGAGTCCGCGAATTGCGTTATTATACGATTTTTTAGCGTGGTATATAAATCACTGTTCGGTGGATTGAGAATTATGTCGCTTATTTGGGCTAGCACGTTGCTTTCGATTGCGGCCACGACGGTGTGGTACTTCGTTTTATCACTCGTTCTGCCTGCCGCAATGAATTGCGATTCGACCTGTGGCTTTGCGTGCCAGAATGGTGGAATCCTGATGGAAACTTTGGCCACTTCCACGTTACGCGTTTGGATGTCCTTTGCCCATTGGCCCCGATGCTGCATATTCTGTGTTACCTGATTTACCGCTTCTTCTTCCGTAATATTACCTTTTGTCGGGATCACCAATATGTGGGATGTCCACAATAAAGTTAGATTTTATTTGAATATAAAAAACTGATGTAAAATTGATACAATTGTTTGGTAATTGAAATGGAAAGACGTGCTTGCAGCCGTGATGATGCGCCAAGAAGAAGGGAAGATGGCGGGTCGTCAAGCTGACAGCTTATCTAGTTTTTTGGGTTGCCATATCTATAATTCTTGCTGAGTTGCATTTGGGTTGCCTCATTATTTTGGGGTTGCCACACTTATATTAACCTAATATCGAAAAAACTGAAATTTTTAATCACTAATTCCCATATTGGGTATGCTGGGTAACAAGTTACACTCGTAGGGCTATACTCAATTCCTCGCCCCGGACCCTGGAAACGTGAGCAATCCTTGTGTAAGATGCGGTAGCAAACCCGTATGAGGCAAGGGCTAAAAGAGAAGAAGCTTTAGCGGGGCGACTACGACATATTCGGTTTAAGGGCTCACTGAAGTTTAATTGCAACGTCTGTTCACTAGAAGTGCGGCTGGTTATGCGCTGGGTTTGGGACCCCCCTTGTAGAATCCCAATGAAGAAGAAACAACAAAAGACTCAGTCATCGAGTCATTCACTCTAGTGCGAAATTTTCAGAGCAAAATTTTTTTACATAACACTGATTTGCGCCCACGCCCGACGGAAGAGAAGGACAATGTTATCAAAGAAGCCTTTTGGCAATTTTAACGCCATGGTGTTGTATCAGAGATCAACACTTGGTAATTCAACCAAAATGGCGAAACCTCTCCAAATGGCTGCAAACATAGCCATTGCTGTTCGTAAAGGTCGAAAGAACCGGATTACCGGCCGAGCTTTTCAAAAACGGCGGCGCAGAACTGACAATATAAGTATCTTTGCAAGATTTGGTCAGAACCAAATTGTGCTCTGCCCAATCCACAAAAAGGGGGGCACTACATTCTGGGCCAATTACCGTGAGATAAGCTTACCGATCGGACCTTATCAGTGTCGCTTTAGACCTGGAATCGAACAGATTTTCACCATGTGCCTTATCTTGGAAAGTACCCGGGAAGATCCGACTTCGAAGTTGGAACTACAATGAACTCGAACTAAAATGAACTACCTCTGCGCCACTATGTCTGAACTTGGTATCCCCGCAAAGCTAATACGGCTATGTAAACTGAATTTGAGGAAAACCAGATGCTCCATTCGTTCAATAGGAAGCAGGGTTTCAGACTAGAAGACTCCCTATTGTGTGACTTCTTCAATCTATTACTAGAGAAAATAATACGAGCTGCAGAGCTAAATAGAGAAGGTCTTTCCACAACCGCGGAGTTAGTTCTGCTTTCTCCAGACTGGATAAGGAAGCGAAGAGTACGGCTCTGTTTGTGAACGAGGACTAGACGAAATATCTCCTGTTGTCAAATAAACAGTCATCGCATTCGCGACTTTGTTTAAACAACATTATTGGCAGCCACAACTTTGAAGTCGTACATTACTTCGTCTATCTTGTAACCGGTATCAACACCGGTATCAGCTTTGAAATCCAAAGCAGAATCTCAACAGGTGCCACTTTGGACTGAGTAGGCAAATGAAAAGTAAAGTCCTCTATCGACGAATAAAGACTAAATTCCATAAGTCTCTCATTATTCCGGTCCTCATCTGATGAGTCGGCCTTAGGAGTGTTCGAGAGAAAGGTTTTGTAGAAGATTTATGGTCCTTTGCGCATTGGTAACGGCGAATACAGCAGTCGATGGAGCGAAGAGATGTACGAGATACGGCGTCGTTGACATAGTTCAGTTGTTCAGATGGAAGAAACTTTACCACAGTAATGTATACACAGGGTTTGTCCGGAAAGTTATAGGACTGAGTCAATTTAAAAAAAATTTATTGAACCAATCGTTACAATTTTTTAAAAACTTTTAAAATAGACTTCTTCTGCGTCAATGCAACGCTGTCAGCGCGATTTCCCAGCATTGAAGTTGTCACTGAAGGCATTCTCCGGAATAGCTTTGAGGGCCGAGGTGTATGCTGCTTGGATCCTCTTTCGTCCATACACAGTGGACTGTAGGGCGGCTGCGGAAGCGTTGAGATGCCGAGCTTGGTAAGGTAGCTGTTCACATTAAAGGCGGTGTGAACCGGGGCGTTGTCATAGTGCAACTTCCAATCGGCTGCGATGTCTTGTCGGACCCGATTGACCCTTCGTTTGAGTCTCTTGGGGACTTCCACGATGCCTTTGATGTCAAAAAAGACAATGAGTATAGTTTGCACTTTGGATTTGCTTACGGCACGGTCTTCATCAGCGACCTCTTCCCGGTCCACTAAAAAGGCCTGGTGCTACCGAAACACACCACTTCTTGCTAAAGCAAGGGTATAGTGTTCACCAGGACAATGCAAGACCACACACTTCGTTGATGACTCGTTAGAAGCTACGGGAGCTCGGATCAGAGGTTTTATCACATCCACCATATAGCCCGGACATAGCATGAAGTGATTACCACCTGTTCGCCCTTGTTGGTGTAAAGTTGAAGTTGAAATCAACAATTCTGCACCGAAACTACAATACCCAGACACACATTTATTATAGCAAATATCCAACGATAGTGATCTGATCTGAACACTTTGTCAAATAAAAAAGTTTTCCATGCAAGAGCTTGATTTTGATCGTTCTGTTTGTATGGCACTTATGTACATATATCTTAAATTTTTTTGAATGGTTCCTACAAACAAGCAGCTCCTTGGGGAGGATAGCATGTGTACAAAATTCCAGATAGATACCTCAAATAATGAGAGATGATCGTCATGCTGATCATTTACGAGTATATATATACATTTATACCATATAGGGTCTCCAATGTTTTTTTGTTTCAAACTTCGTCACAAATTTACTATATATCCTGTTTAGAGTACAACAAGGAAGGAAGGGCTAAGTTTGGATGTACCTGACCATTTTATACGCAATTTGCAAGAATCAAAGCCGGGAAATACTTCCAGGTGTTGACAAAACTTTGTATTAAAAAATTTACTACTACTACTACTGCAATGATACAAAACTTTTCTGTAAATTATTATTTTAGTCAAGTTTCAAGCAAAGGATCTGCATGATTTCATCATTTTCTCTTACGGTTTCTATAGATAAATTGTGTAATACATATATGTATGTACATATTTGCATATTTCTGCACACAACGACAATTCATCTGTGAATGAATATTAAGCACACGTCCGTTCAAAATATTTATACAATGGCAACCAAAGAGGTCTTCTCAACCTTCACTGGCCTTTATAGCAGCTGTTCAATAATTAAAAAGAGAACTTGTATCATAGGGTTGATTATGAATAAACCTGTTCTGTGAAGAATGGTTTTCTGTAAGCATTGAGGAAGCCAAAGTGCAAAGGGGTAAAGAGATGAACTTTATTTTACTTATTTTGCGAGGCTCAACACATAACGGTAGATAGATGTTACGTTACGGAAAATTTTAAACATAAAATGTTGATAGTAGGCGAGGTTGCTCTTGAGGGAAGAAACTAGCAAAGATGTCCAAGACACTATATTGCATATTGTATATGAACTGTCCATAGCAGATTCTGCTTAATGTCAAAAATAATTTTTAAGTATCAGTCTGCCTTTGCATATGCAATTCTATAAAATTAGTCTTAATTTTAATACTGATTTTGATTGTAATAAATATTTAGCAATGTGAAAAAGAAATTGTATTAAGAGAGAATGAAAAAAATTTCCAGTCGCTTTATAGGAGATTTACCTGTTTATAATATCCATAGATTAAGGACTGCAAAACCGGTAAATTAAATATTATAAGCCCGAGAATGGATATAACTAGTATAACCTACTTATAGGAAGAAAATGTATGTATGTTTATAATATATTCAAGAAAACAACAATATCTCCTCATCTTATGTTCCTCGTTAATGTACATACATTCATACATGTACATATGTACTTAGCATGTATTTCCTTAAGCTATTATATATAAGTATAATACCACAAAGAACACAAATGTATACGTACATATTATACATACATACGTAGAGCACCAATTGCTTACAAATCATTTATATTATTTATATTAATTGTTACGACGTTTGTGAACAATTTGTTTGCCTTTTCAAACGGTAAAATCGTAGGAATATTATAACTTTGGTGGTGCATGGCCGTGACGTAATGAACGTAAAGAAAAAATTATATATGTATGTATGTCACACATAAATACATATGTACACATGTAAGTATGTATGTATGCATATGAAAATATGTAAAATATTAACTGAAACTGAACTAAATATCTTCTTGATGTAGGATAGTTCCGATAATTATTCAATTACCTTTAAAGACAATATTATTGGAATGAAATTAGAAATCGGCCACGATGCCTTATTCCTTAAACTTCCTTCCGGAAGTTATTACATTATTGGTGATTACAATGTGAAAATATAAGTGATGTATAAACATAAGCAATTCTATAACGTATCGGTTGTAGATCTAATTTTCAATGCTATCTCTGCACTTTCTTACTGGGTTTTCTCTTACTAATACAAATAAAAAATACTCCCACTACTGTTCAATATGTTTTCTTTACTCTCCATTATACCACCCACAAGTACTTACATATGCATACGGATACGTGAGTAAACCCTTGGTGAACTCTTTAGAGAGGACATATATGTATACAAAGTACATCTATACCATACATTCATATGAGTATTTGTATATGCGTAGGAAGCGGATCGTATGAATTTCGTGCATATGTGTACATATGAAGGAGTAGAAATATACTTACTATATGTATGTAGATATGTATAGTATGCGCGTAATATTGGGATTGAATGGCTTTGTTGGGTGGCAACATGACATTGGATTGGTCAAATGTCGACAAATGGACAATAGCCAACGTGTGGCCATTGCTTGTTTTCCCTTGCAGAGAAATGCTTTCTCTTCCTGCCGGGGAGAATGTTCGTGTGAGCCAATGGACCCTTTTGAAAAGTGAATAGCTTGTTGTGCTTTAGAAATACTATGGAAACTGAGTAGCTTTGCACGAATGTGAATGGACTTGAGCATGTGTATAAACGGACTCTCATGTGTGTACTCTCTACATCCAATATACACCCATTAATATGAACAATGTCTCTCACATCTCAGGAATTGAGAATGTACGGGTGGACTTCGGGCAGTTTGTGGTAAGTTTCCTTTCAACAAAATATAAAGGAGAAAGTGTCTCAATACGTATGGAACTATTGTCATACATATTTTAATATATTTGTTCGAATAATATAATTACAAATGTGTAAGTTGAAGTGAGTAAGTAAGTAAATGTTCATGGTCATATGTACATATGTATGTGTCGTAAGAAGTTCACAAATGCATTGTGGAAGATATCTTTGTGAATAATTAATTCTAAGAAAACAAGCAAAAAAATAATATCTTTCAAATATAGGAGAAAGTGTGTAAACCACTAAAAGAGTTATACTTTGAAAGCTAAGCTGGCTTTTTCAAGCTTCTTTAAAAAAATGTGTTATATTGTGCGTCCATAAAATTATTTATATAGCAAAATTATGGAAAATTCCAGATTTTTTCGGAATATTACTGAATTTAAGTATAGGTATTATCCGAAAACCTTTTTTTTCATTTGAAATAATCGGAACATTTTTTCAAAATCAAATACAATCAATTCAAATCGTTATTTAAAAAAAAAACAATAGTGAATGAGGTTTTCATTAATATTAAATGATCGTATCGAACTGCAAAGTTTATAAGGCAATTGCACGTGAAGTTTGACGGATTTAGCAGTAATACTTGAATACATACGTACATACATATCCCATACATAGGTATGTATGTATGTATATTGTACATGAATACCAGACTAACTGAATTAACCTTAAATTAAATTAAAATAACGAATGAATGGTTTTGTAGTGATTACCATAAGAACTAAAAATGGCTTCAAAATTCCTTATTATACAAAGTATCGAAACTGTTCAGCTTACATATTTCACAACTACCTTTAACCAAAAAACATGCAAAGAAGATAACTCGTAAGCCAAACAACTCCGATCAAAACTTTTTAATACTATGTTCAGACCGACACTTAATCACACGATTTCGGCTGTTGAATGGATTATCACACTAATCTTAAAAATGTATGAAGATTTCGCCATACAAAAATGACAGTTCCAAATCAATTCATTGAAATGATTTGAAACTGATCCACGCTAAATCTCTCTGTGCGACTCTGATTTTGCGCAATCTACTTGTCAGCACTGGAAATCTGTTACATTATCACAGCTGATTTAGACACTACAAAGGGGAAAAAATGTAAACAAACAAATTTTTTTTAAAGCAATGAATCTAATTTCACCTGAAAATTGACTTAACAAAAGAAAATATGCATCCACTATTTCTATTGTATGGAAAATATTTGAAAAAGACTGCTTTTATTTAAAAATACTATATGACAATCTTTTATTTTAATAAATATTAAGCGATGTGACTTCATGAATGACAATAACAGCTGTTTTTTGATCTTTCTAACGGCAGTGAGAACACTTTTGGGTTATGAAATGCTTAAACGTAATCTAATCTTTTAAATTTTCGGTCTGAACATAGTATAAGCCCGGCGCTGACAAGATTAGGCCACACTTATTTGAATTTCCAATAAAAATATGTCATTGGAGACGTTTACGGAGTGAAAACTGTGTTTCAAATTACATATCTTGTTGTCAATTACATAACATACATATGAATATGTATGTATTTACTAAGTCCATTTAGATAAAAACTTTAAAGAAATAAACCTATTTGAAATAAATTATTTGATAACATTTAAAAATGATTTTCAATAAAATCAGAGAATGTTAATTCAAGAAATTATTTGTAATAACAAATATTATGATTTTTTAGTAATATGCAAATGTAAATAGGCATGCGCATCACTAATTCATACAAAGCATTATTTGTGTCTATTTATAGTATTTTCCCCGTTTCGCTCATTGCGTGGTGCATTTTTGTTATCAAAGTTATGTTTTTCAATGTTAACTCATGTGAAAACTACAAATTAGTACTTTTTAACATGTGTGCATGCTGTATTAACTAACAGTTTCTGCATAAACAATCTTTGCTATAATAAATTCACAATAATAATTATGGCTCATAATATAGTAGCAGTATGCTTTTAGGCGTCGCGAGGATCGCCGTTCATTATAGCAGAATACGCTTACAAATTATCAAGGCGCAATTACACCACCCTGTAAGTCCTACAGAGAACAGAAATTTAAAGAAGTACAGAGTGCTCTCACATGATCAACCCATGCGTATGGCCATTTGCATACATATATTCCTTTCCTTTTGAAAAGAATTTATAAATTCTTTATAACAAAGTATTTTAAGATTAAACTTAATAAGAAGTCATAAATAGTTTAAAATTTAACCGTGATCATTTTAAATGTACTCACATTTATTAACCATAAATAGTATATGGCTAAAGGGGACTTTACTGTAATAATAAATAGTTATGTTCAAATCCTACAGTACATGAAACTTTCTTGTTTCATTTAATTTTTTAGTTTGAATATTTGTGAATGTCAATATAGATAATTAGTTCCATAATACATCCTCATTTCGGTAATTTCAAATATTTTTGAAACATATGAAAATGGAAAGAGTAAAATTTTATGAATGGGAGCGCAAATATGATAAACGAATTCACAAATACACTTACGATCCACTTTTGATCTTCTTTCAAGATCTCCACCTGTATTTTTTTGTGAGAACACTTTATATGAAGTAACATGGACGGCTGCAGTCATAGGTGTCCATATGTATGTATATTCTTCAATTATATTTTTAAATTTTGTTAACTTGCAAAAAAGCTGTGTATTTCCTGTTTTATAATATTAGAAAAATTATATTTTTCAGTTCAAACCAAGCAGAATTATGAACATCGCTGTATTTTTTGTCCGCATGTCGATGTTGTAATCAAGATTTTGTTCGACAACGAACCGGAGTAAAATTGTGTTAGTGTCAAAAAAATTATATTTTCATAAAAACAGGAAGATAAGCACCGATTTCCTTACCCATAATAACTTAGCCAACGAAAGTACAGTGATTTTGTGCGATTGGTTTGAATACGATCTTGCTATCTTGTAACAATGTGTCCTAAGCTGCTACAATTGTATTTTGCACAATGCCTTGTTATTGTGAAATATTAATTTGCCTTAATTTTTGATTCAGGTGAAACTTTATGTGAATAGAGAGAGCTAAACTGAAATATTTTGAATTAGATACTTAGTCACCAATAATACTTTAAACTGCTTTGGGCTTACTCGAATTCAATTTTGACTGAGGTACTGAATAGATTTGAGTTTGGGTCAGCCCCTCGAGTAATGGTAGATATTGTGGCTTGAAGAAACACGAGTCCAATGCAAGAAAGACCAAAATTATGCTCTATTATCCAATACGTGTATATTGTCAGTATCTAATTAAATTATCTTCTGCTCACACTAACTATAAAATCGTCAAACTGACAGTTAATGTCATTTTGTGAATTTTTAAGTAAAAAAATCTACATTTCTGTTTTACTTTACCTAAGATGTCTAACTTCATGACATAACTCCACATGTATTGTTGTGTTTTAAGAAATGTTAATAATGTTTATGGTATTATTTTAACTCGTCGATTCTTAATTTCTATCAACTATAACACCTGATGAATGAATGATGTTGTTATACAGTTAGTAGAAGTTTGGTCGAAGCCAATAATAAAACGATGGAGTTGATCTTACCAATTTTAATTTTATTTTCATTTTTACTTAAAATCTACTTTTATATGTAGCTACATAATTCTATAACTTATCCTTGCACACACATATAAAATATTTGAAATATTATATTTACATTAATTTTTATATATAAACGTTCATCTGTAT
The DNA here is from genome assembly GCA_037783105.1 of Bactrocera zonata. Taxonomy (NCBI): domain Eukaryota; kingdom Metazoa; phylum Arthropoda; class Insecta; order Diptera; family Tephritidae; genus Bactrocera; species Bactrocera zonata. The sequence continues at coordinate 298,990 of JBAWJQ010006308.1, forward strand.
ACAATTGTTTTATTGTAATTACATTTTTTTTGTTATTTTTTTGCTCGTTAAAAATCATAAGGTGTTATTATTTTGTTTTTATTAAATAAACATCGCTTTTAATGTAAACAATTCAATATATTTTCTTTAAATCATAATCGTACATATGTATGTAACATTTGACATTGATAATTAGCTAAAATGTTCGCGCTCTTTACAAGATGCACACATACACTCGTCCACAGATACATGCATAAGTTACTTTTTTATAAATATTTTATATAAATTTATGAACACTCTTGCGCGCAACAAACACTCCTATTTATTACAAGATTTAGTTTTAAGCTAAATACATTTGTAATTACTATAAAAAAAATCATATTAAAATTTATGTGTAATTTTTTACATAACATTTAATTATTATTTTTTCATTAATGCCTGATTTGTATTGGGAATAAAATTAACTTAAAAGAATCGGACTGGATCTCAATTAATATTGTGATCTATAAATATTTTGTTTTAAATGAACAAAGGCCATTGGTGAAATTATAATAATGAACAAGAAACCAGTTTTAAAAATAATTAAAAAATGAAACATGAATAAAAATTAAATTTAAAAGTGATTACTTGAAATATCTTTTGAGAACTACATTTTAAAGAATTTAATTCGGATGCGTTTAAAACAGCGGTGAAGCATGAATATACGCGAATTCAATTTGAGATCCACCGGTGATCTAAACCCATCCCTTTTATCCGCACAAAGTTGCCACTGAACGTTAGCGCACAAAGAGTTATGATCTGCTCGAAAGCAATAATTAATTAGAACACATCTAGTACTATTATAGACAATAAGAAAGCATTTCTACGGTAAAAGTTATAAAGCAATTAACATTTTGAGAGTAGATTGAAACAAATTTTTATAAAAATATATTACAAATGTGTACGTATGCACATATTTGTAATTTCTTAACCCGAATTTTCTGGCGAGCTTGTACACATAATGAAAAGAAAAAATTAAATTATAATATTCACGCAATTATTTCAGTCTTGGATATATTTATAGAGCCTTGTCTTTCAATTGCGTTGTATTGTTCATGATATCTAAAACAGAATACTAAAAGTCGAACATATTGTATTTAATGCTATATATTTTTAAATATTCATATACATTTATATTTTCTAATAATTCGCAATAAAATATTAACAAGTACACAATTCGTTAGAATCTATTAAACCTCAATCGGTCTTTCGATAGTACTGGTAGTATAAGGTTGGGTAGATTATTCTAAAAACAAAAACAGAAAATGTTATTGTTTTAATACAACTTATTATTTAGTTTTCTTTTTAATTTTAAATATGCATTTACATATGTACATGTGCAAATAGTGTGTACATAAGTCACTGGGCTTGAAAAAAATTTACACTGGGGAAAAATAATCTTATACAATTTCAAAATATTTCACATATTAATTAAATTAAATGTAAGTAAGTCGATAAGGCAAGTAAGGCCAAAAAATCAATGGCTAACATCCATATACAAAAAAGTTATGATCTGCATAGGGCATGACCATATGAGCGAACGTATGTATAAAAAATGTGAGAAACTTATTGCATACTTAATTAATATACATTTATTTAGATTATTGCTTTGGTATCGAATGCCTCTGGTTGTATCTCAAAAAAAGAAACTATATGCGGTCAAAAAGCAAAAGTGTTCAATGCCGTTTCGACGTAAAGGAAATCGAAACAATCGAAGAATCTTTAGAAAATGCGTGACATCATACGATTTGCCGTCGATAACTGTTGAGACTGGCTATTTGGAGGCAAGGCATGTTGTGTATGATGGTGGTGAAGGTGAGAATCGAATGGAAGATGTTGATGCTGATGTGGTGGTGGCAGGGGTGGCAATAATCGTGATGGTATGTGCTGGTGATGAGGACTATAATTTATAGAGTTATCCGGACCGCTGCTTGTGTTTCCAATCCAAGGAGGAAAAAGTCATGCCTCTTCCTTTAATGAGATATGATGTGTTGGTAGATTTGTGGGCAGATTGGTATCGTTATCGCCACTAATGCTACCGGGCAGTGAGATATTGTTGCCAGTATTGCTGCCAGTGATGCCAACGTATTGGGATGGAAAGGATGAGAGTGAGCTTGCAGGTGATAATTGCGCTGGTAATTGTGATTGGAGATGTTGAGCCGCAGCTGCCGCTTGTGCTGCTGCCACAGCGTTTGCAGCGTTTGCTGCAGCTGCTGCTGCTTTGCCCTGATTGACAACACATTTGCGCATGTGCTTTTCCAGTGTTGACGGAACACTAAAAGGCATATCACAGAAACGACAACGGTAAACGTCTTTACCAGTGCGTCCATGCGTTTTCATGTGGCGGGTTAATTTTGAACTTTGCGCGCAGGCATAGGAACACAATTCACACTTGTATGGTTTTTCTCCCGTATGACTTCGGCGGTGAACGGTGAGGTTAGAGCAGTTTTTAAAAACTTTACCACAGAATTCACAAGTGTCATTACGTTGCCGATTATCTTTTTTTAACATTTGATTGTGAAGCATTGAGTTAGCAGTGCCAAGACCCAATGGTTTCATTTTGAGATTCTCGAAAATCGAATCATTCCGATGCAGAGCTGACATATTCCACCAGTCATTGCCATCCATTTTAACTCGTTTAGATAGTTCGAATGGGTTTTGAAATGGATTGAATAGGGGTACTTGATTTTGGCCATCAGATTGAGGTGATTGCTGAAAAATGTTCTTCGATAGCTCATCCCGGAGGCGTAATGCAGTTGGGAAGCCATTCAATTTATCAGATACGTTCGATATTGCTGAATTACTTGAGTTGTTATTGTCTCTATCCTTATTTGTTAAATATTTGAATTTTCCAGACTCCTGCAATGCTTGTTTGTATGCTTCGGAGTATTGTGCTATATTAGACAAACCAAATTTGTCCATTAGTTCACCTACCAGCGATGTAGGACCAGTACTTGTAGTTTTTGGACTTTCACTTCGTATATCGATCCTATTGCTAACGCTTAGGTCTTCCGCTTCATAATCGATATCTTCTCCATCTTCGATATCGTCCTCCTCGTCATCTTCCAATCCGTCCTCGTCAATGTTATCTTCCTCCCCATCGATTTCCGTTTCTCCTTCGCCTTCAGCCTCTCCGTCAGCATCGGCGTCAGCTTCTGAATCTCCAGCATCGTTCGAACCTACAGAGCCAGCATTACTTGTACCATCTTCTGGGCCACGATGTATTCTCATATGCTTCATCAGTTTATTGATATGGGAACACTCAAATTCGCAGGCTGTGCATTTGTATGGTTTTTCTCCGGTGTGTATTCTCTGATGAATTATCAAGTTATTTTCAAATCTAAATTTCTTTTCACAGTACGCACAAGCAAACACAGCAGCATTCTCTTGGCTGGGCTTTGAAGGCGGTGTAGAAGCTGATCGAGGCGTAGAATTGATGTTTTCGATTTCTTGCTTCATAGAATCACTCTTTTGTGGAGGAGTTAGTGAATGTGGTCTCGTATTGTTTGTCACAGGAGTAGGAGGTAGCTGGGATGGTGATGGGCTCGCAAAATGAGGCGATTGCTTTTGTCGTGGACTCGGCGAGCTCGAGTTAACAATATTTCCAGCCCCAGGACTTGTTGTTCCTGCAAGCTGACGCAATCGCTGCGAGTAAAAATCCATCTGAGGCTCAAGATTTATACCAGTCTGAGACCCCACCTGGTTGGCGGTATTCTGTTGTGGAAGAATTATTGGTGGAGGTGGAAGTGGTGTGGGCGGCGCTGAACCACGGTGGCTATTACTGTTTGAAGGAGGTCGTGATTCCATAGGGTTGTTCGAGGATCCGTTAGTACCTTGACTAAATTGAGAAACTCCAGAGTGTGGGGTGGAGAGTGAACTTGCTGCTGCTACAGCAGCTGCTGCTAAATTCAAGCCATGATGCCTAAATTGCTCAGATACAAGTTGTTCCATTCTGTAATGGTCGGGATGGGGTCGCGAAAATAGAGGTGTGACAGTAGGAACTACAGGGTTTTGTGCCAAAGAAGGTGGTAAAGGCATTCTCAGCAAATTAAAAGGATTTGCATGCATGTCAGGCGGTGGCAACAGCGAATGATGCCGCATGCCCGCAGCTGCAGCGACCGCTAAGTTTTGGGCATTTTGCATTGCTGTTGTAAGATTGCTTTGTTGTTGTTGCTTATGTTGTTCAACCGCTGCCGCAGCAGCAACTACTGCTCGATGTTGTTGAAGTTGTTGCTGGATTTGTTGGTGTTGCTGTTGGACAGCATTTGAATGACCACTACAAGTAGGGGCTGGTATGCCGGTAGAGGAGTTGTTAGTTCCATTACCGCTGCTATTGCTACTAATGGTGCAGTTTGTACTCGAGTTATCAGTTATGTGTGATTGGTGACTGACGGGCGGATATAAGGAAGAAGCGGCGGAGGGTAAAGTCGATAAGGGCTGTGCAGTTGATTTCGCTGAGGTTATAGTTGCTGCCGATACAGGCACAGATGCTGATAGAGGCAAATTCGACAACGCAGGATCCGGCACTAAATCGGAATGCGGAGATAGAGAGGTGGGGAGTTCTACATATATCTTAACATCATGCGAATGTTGCACATGCTGAATTAAGCGCCAAGCAGAAGTGAAACGAGTTTTGCACGTGGAACACGTATAATTGCTGGGTTCTGAAAGACATAAAAAAAAGAGATTTTTAATTAGACAAGCAACTTTTTATTACATATGCTGTTCAGTCTTTAGGTGAAACCACTGTTCCTAAAGCAAAATAAGTTACATTAATATAACTATAGAAAGTTTTTCTCTGAGAGCGGTTAATGAAGACGAAAGTATTTAAAACTTGTTATGAAATTTACACATACTTTTATGCACATTTAGTTAGCTCTATATTTTGCAATCTATACTTCAAAAACAATATTTTATAAATTCTCTTATTTCTTCTTCACTCATTGAAAATAAGTATACACATTGTCAATATATGTCTTCTTAGTGAATATTTAAAGAGAAACGAGCTTGTAGGTATGTAGTTGCGGCCAACCTCTCCCACTTCTTATCTAACAACGTTCCTAATACAAAGAAGAGTGTCGCGCTTGTTGCATACAAATGATCACCAATTACGAATGTTACGTATCGGATACTCGTATATTTTCATCGGACGTCATCCCCTCTTCTTATCGACGAGTAAATATGTATGTGTATATATTCTTAGCAAAGAAGAGTCCAATGTGTTAACGAACCACAAAGTAGTGGATGAATCGAGCGGTTTGTAAAACATTTCCCGCATTTATTTGCGGCTGCTCCAATTTTTTATTTCACTTTTTATGGGTTAGCCATATCCTCGAGCACGTATGTAGACATAATAGGTGTATGTTGTCGTGAAAGTGTGTGTATGTGTCGAGAGGCATATGTTTGCGCATATCAGGGCGACATGTTGCGGTATCCATTGGTTTGCAAGTGTACATCATCGATTGACAACACACATTCATGGGCAGACCAATACAAGACCATGTGTATGTATGTATGTGTGTGCCCGTGTATTGCAATATCGATGCTTTTAAAATTCACAACGGTGATGACAGTGCCAGATGTTCCTTCAGAATGAATAATTGTAAATTCAACTGTGTAATGTCAAAGCGAGGAAAATCCATCCTGGAAGCTATTCCGTAAGAAATAACTGCCGTAGGAAACTTCTGATGAGAAGTTTAAAATTAAATGAACAATTTCACATGTGTAACACATTTGCGATGCCACAAAATTTTCACCCTTGGTATTAAGCTAAATCAGCTCTGAGCGAAATCCATTTAGTACACATGGCCTTGCGGTTGTGGCTTTTATTGCTTTGTGTACAGTGCGATATGCCATTCCTTAATCATTTATACTGATAGTGAAATTGTAAGAAAAAGAAGCTTGATGCCTGTGTATACAGACGATTCAACGGCAATTCGCCGAAAAGCTACTGACCATAAGCGGCAATTATTGATCTCCAATCACTAAATACTGTACCGAAGAAAACTGTTCGCAGCACTTTCATTCACAACTCGATAGCTCATAACTAAAGCATGAAGGTGAATAGTGTTCTCATGTTCATACATATGTACATATGTATTCGTAGGAATAAATGTATATTTTGCATTCTGTGAGCATCCTTTCTAAATGCGGCAGTGTTCCTTTTCCTCTTGCAAATGACATCCTCTGGCATCCTTCGCTATCAAATGAATAAACAATGTCAAAGGTGAAAACTGTGTTACATGATCTCCGGAGATGATGGTATAACCCCGAAGCCCCTCTGTACCGCATAAGCGGGTAACTTTAGTTCATTAGAGGAAACTCCTTTTATAAGGGTTGATGAGTATGTGTGTATGCGCATATGGACCTAATATCGTATGTTTAAGTGACAGCAGTAGCAACATGCAAATGAGGCAGCAGCGATGACAATTGCTGCTGATCGCAGCTAAAACATAATCGCGCGAGTATCGTATTGACAACGAGCGCATGTCATGATAAAGGGCATGTGCAAGACTCCAATGAGCTCACACTATTTCGGGTAGCTACATATATGTATGTGCATGTGTTTATTATGTTTGAGTGTCGTTGCACAAGCGTGAGCGGCAGACGTGCCAATAATTAAAAAGGGTTGCGTAAACCTTTTTGGATATTCATACATATACATATGTACATTTATGTGGATATGTGAATGTGCGTACATAAATTAATTTTTATAGAGAATCCTTCACTTCCACTTTTTATTTTGCATAAATTACAAGAAAAAGAGTGTTTGGAAAGGTCGACATTTTCGTCGAAAATGGAAATAAACATAGAAAAAGGTGAAGTTTCTATCAAATAGATTAACATGGTTGAGTTGCCCTTATTTGCGTATATTTGTCTATACTTTGAAATCTTGGTTGAGTTTGTTGTCAGACACGAGCATGTCACGCGCCTATATAATTCCTACGAATAAATATCGGTGAATACGGTTTCAAATTGAATACCTCATATGAATTTACATATGTACATATGTATGGATGTAGGTGCATATTAAATATATTAAAAAAGCTTTTTGTACTGGATTTTAAAGATATTTTTTTTCCCTTCCTTTTCATATATTGTGTTTTTGTACCTCATATTTTTGCATTGCCAAAAACTTGTCATCAGCTTTATTATACTCTGCATGCATATACAAAAGTATGCATATTATCAATATAAAACAATCGCAAAATTTTACTTATTTGGCTTCGAATATTCATAGTAAAAAATATCCTTAACTACCTCCTTTAATCCATATTCCAATAACAGCGGGGTCACTGCGTTTCCGTTGTAAGCATCTCAAGAGCAAGTAGCAACGGAAATGCCAAATTGACAGAACAACCGACCGCCTGCAGTTTTGATAACAGTGCCGAACAACGAGCAAATCGTACAATAACTGGTGAATGGGTTAAACCCCCACACGATGCGGTAATTGTTTATGGTGTTTTATGTTGCTAAGCCTGTTGTTAGTACCATAGCACATATGTATATAATTATGTACGTAAGTGTATAAATACATACATATGTATGTACACGCATTTGTTTGTAAGTAGCATACTAGCTGGGTTAATCGGATTTTTCATATGTGCTTCATTTTTGTTTTGTTAGCGAAGGTGATTATAGCAGGTTCATTGTACCTTCTATCGATCTTATAATGGACAAAATATGAATAAACGGATCTACATTGAGATAATAATGAAAATGAAAATAACTATTGTTATAATATCTTGACTATAAAAAATACCAAAAAATTTTTCGATTAATAAAACAGCAATGTTTACCGAAAAAAGTGAATATGTTTGGAATTGAAAATGTCCAAATATTACTAGCATCTAATACTAATAAACCTTTGACTCCGTGATTGAAAGTGCTGATACTCCTTCATCTTTTTTTAACCACGTTGAAACGACCGCCTCTTTGGCTTACAACTCTGTGACATTATCATTTAGCCATACAATATCATGTAATGAGCACTGTCCATAGATTTTCATTAAATGGTTCATTGTATTTGATACTCTAAGGTAATACTGCACAATTTAACATTTATAATAAAAAAGTAGAAATTGTTTTTCATTCTATATAAAATTGCAAGTCAACCGATTAGGATGAATATTTAAATATATACAAAATCCTCATTCCTGCATGATTCATTCTTAACTGACATCTGGTATAATTTAATTCTGATAACAATAGCTCAACGAAAATAATACATGCTTTACAAATAGTACAAGCTCTGTCGCAAAAGAAACAGAACTTTTTAAATATAACTGTTTCTGGTGGCGCCACCTATTGGTGGGTATATGAAATAAAAAGTTTGATCTCTTGTTGACATTTCGTAAAAATTTTAAGACAATTGGATAACTACAATCGATGTTATCGATCAAAAAGTGACAGCAGCTTTTGGTCATCCGTCGTTAAATGCATTTTGAACAAAGAGCAAATATTAAATTTTGTCTTAAACTTGGAAAAATGTTTACTAAAACATTTCAAATGATGAAAAAAGTTTATGGTGATCAGTGCCTATCCCGTAGTAATGTGCATGAGTGGTTTAAGCGATTCCAAGAAGGTCGTGAGGACCACTGTGACGATCAGAAGTCACTGAAAAAAAGTGGTCTTCAGAAGTCAAAAATAAACACAATGCTGATTTGTTTTTACGATTCAGAGGGTATTGTACACCGAGAGTTCGTCCCACCTGGCCAAACGATTAATGCTGTGTTTTACCTTGGCGTGAGGCAGGGTCCTGGCGCCTATTGCACGATAATGCGCCGTGTCATCGGTCGACGCTTGTCACTGATTTATTGACAAAAAACTCCATATTAACAATTAATCACTCACCCTACTCACCTGATCTGCCACCCTGTGTTTTTTACCTATTTGGAAAACTTCATTTGCCCATGAAAGGACACTGGCTTCAGGACACTTCAGCTATCCAAAAGGCGACGACCGATATTCTCAAGAGCATTCCGAAAAATGACCTTAAACACTCATTTGAAATGCTAATTGACCGGGCTAAAGGCTGTATCGAAACACAAGAAAACTGCTTTGAATAAAAAAATAAAACTTTTGAAAATATTAATTTTTTGTTGTTTTTTTCAACAGTCCTGTTTCTTTTGCGACAGACTTTGTATTAGTTTTAAATTTAAAAATAATGCAACATTTAATGTGTAAAGTGGAACAATTTTGGTCGTCGGGTATCTTATATATACGAGACATAATGTAGATATATATTTTATAATTTGTTGCGTGAGTAGTTCAAGTTTACATGTATTATATTATGCTCTGCAAAAGACATTCCAATAAAATAATAAGCTTTCAGTGCACAGTTGCAGACAGTTTATAAAGACAATGGAATACAGAGGGTTAAAGTTGCAAATATTGCAACTCCATCTAAGGCTGCTTATATTCCTAAACAACAAGAGTAACACTAACTCTTTTCCCACTTTTTTATTACAATAGTATGTTCTTCGTAAAGAAAAACAAAGGAGCTTCTATTGTACTAGCATCTCAAACTCAAGACCAAGGCATTGTTAATGCGTATGCAAGTATTTTGTGCAAAGAGGAGATTGTTTTTGGCCGGCAGTGCGTACTCGTCATGCTTTCACGTACAATTACTCACGTTCAGTTTGTGGCAGGGCTAGGACTAATATGTGTGGCTTTTGATTTACACATGTTTGTACAATTTGTGGAGGCAATAAGCTCTTTCGACTCCAATTGCCCGAAAATACAATGTATGTACCCTTATGTGTATGCATTTATATCTGGACGATTTAGATTGTTGAATCGCATGCACAATTTACCTTCTATTGTTAATAAACAAGTCTTAAAGGATCCGCTTTTATTATGTCATTGTTTATTAATTGTGAATTTAAATCAAGAAAATAAAATATTTAAAGATTTGACTTCTAATATATTGCTCGGATCAGTTAGAAGTGACTAGGGAAATTCAAATAATTATGCATATTATATAATATGTAAGATATGATATTTGAAATGAAAATTTAGAACCGATACTCATTCCAACTGACCAGGTTCTACTCTGATGTTCTTTAATGCCTGCTCAACTTTTAATCATTCATACTTACATACTGATTATATTTGTTATGTATATTTATATGTACATACATATATTGAATAAAAATTAAGTTTTTGTACTTGGTTGTCATATAAATGAAGATAAAACTAATTAAAGAAAAAGGTTATTCAAATTGAGAAGCACAAATAAAAACATACGTACACATATAAATGTGTGTACTAAATCCACGAAATTCTGCCCTTTATCATCAATGAGGGCATAACCATTAAAGATAATTCTTATCTGTTTTGAACTCATACTTAAAAGTTCAGATTAGCTTTTGATGTCAGGCTTACCTGTTTTTATTTGGCAGGATCTCGATGTTCACTGCAGTTTTGAAGGGTGAAAATCAGAGGTCAAGAGTGAAGTGCTCTCATACCTACATACACACCTCCATGCATTTGTTCGTATGTGTGGCTATTGTTTTTCGGTTGACATACTACATGAGTTTGGCTTTTTTCTTGCGTTGACATATCAAATAAATCTTTAACATCAAAAACATTTTTGCCAGGAATTCTTTTTAAATTATACATTGCGCTGTCAGTCAATCGCTGTATGTACCTTTGTAGACTGAATGCCAGTTCGAACAGAAAAATTTTAACTATTAAATTCTGATATGCTTTCCCTACCTATCTCTCTCCTCTCTCTTATTAACCAAAGTAAATGTGGCAAACCCGATTGCATTATTTTAGCTGGATAATTGTAATTAAATATACATACATACATGTGCATATATACACATTTTTACATTACAATTTCTGTTAGTAGCGTTGAGCATACATACCTGAATGTAATGTGTTGGATTCCGCGTCAACCACTTCGATTTTAGGGCGTTTCGGTAACGGCTGCCCATCGTTATTGTCCTGGTTGGAATCATTTGCATGCAATGCAATATTTATGTTCACTTCATCACTTTGCTCTTGTTCCTGCTTAATCCTAATATTATTTGTTTTTACTACATCACCTCCTACATACGACTCAGTTAAGTTATTGTTTGCATTTTCCAGGGATGCGCTCTTCTCCACAGCCCCTTCATTTCTGGGAGTTGTGTTATCATTTTCTGTTAATGAATACCAGAGATTTAATCTAAACTTAATGTTGATGTTAATATTTTAACTTACCGTCCACTAAGCGCTTAGGAGTACTGGACGCGCCATCAGCTAAAAGATCCGCAGGGCTTGGAGGCGGCGTATGTATTCGTGATCCAGATCCAGAAGTTTTTCGACTAATTATTGGCGCCGATATCGAGGGCCTTCTGTTGACTAAGCTCAAAGGTCGGCCATCGTCCGTATCCCTATCGGTCGAAGGAGCTGAAGAAATTTTCAATAAAAAGTTGCGAAATTAAATTTATTCCTTATTCACTTTGATAAATATTAATCTATGTTGCCTGTTATATGTATATACATAAATATATTTTTTTATTATGTTATTTTATATTGGTAGGCTATGTATTACATACCCTGAGTCGAGCACTGTCCATAATTCTCTTTATTGCATTGTAGCACTTTATGTTGAATAAATTTAACTATATCAGAAAGAGCAAAAGTCTTTTGGCAGGATCCACATGTAAGCATATCCTGTGCCGAAGGGTCTGTTTCCATGGCATCTGAGTCTATAAGAGAAAAATATGTCTATCAGCGTTTTATTTCAATTAATCTATATGGGCGACGTAATACGTGAAGCAATTAATTAATAGTATGTAAGTAACGAGATGGAAATTCGCCAATTCCAATAAAATGAGTACATAAATTTTGTCTTAATTTGCTTTTCGTAAGCTTACATATGCATGTAGAAGGTATGGAAAGAAATAAAACAAGCGGCAACTAAGCAAAGTATTCATTCGGCTTGCAACTAATAGCCTTACAAGCATATATTTAAGTATAATAAAAGCTTATACTATATGTTTAGGGTTTATGGGACGAGTAGTCGCAGAAGTAACTTAGTTAATACTTGCAAAAATTTATTATTCACGAACTCACCCCCTAAGTGTACGCAAATGATTTGTACGCGCCCATTCGTAGATATACATATATATGTATGTATATGATTTCAATGCGATGCAAGTACCAGGGATTGGATATCTCGTATGGTAATAAATTCATAAGATCTCTAACAATTAATTTGCAAAAAACGTGCACAATCGCTCGAAGGACAACTTCCATCCACTGTTAATAGGCAAAATGCTAAGTAGGTAAATTGCTAGGTACATTCATACGTTCATATGTGTGATAAAATGTCATACAAGTGAATACATATAGGAATGGTTATACATTTAAGAATATAAGTAAATATATTTGTATATTGTCCCTCCAATTGTAAGCGTGATTGTGCCAATGGTGGGTACGATTAATAATTATTTTTTTTTATTTTAGTATCTACTCGGATGCGGCTACTTTAATCCGCAACATTATTATAATTTATTGAACTTTAACGTCTAACCTTTAGCTAATTCGATCCATATACATACATATAGAGATATAGAGCTCTTAAGCATTCATTCAAAAATGTATTACAAATATAAGTAGTTTCTTCAAACTTCTATTATTTGTTTGTAAATCAGCTTTTGGATATTTTCAAATTATTTTTTTTTGTTTAACCACAAAATACGGGGGGGATGGTTTAGTTATTAGATGTTATTTCTCGCTCAAACAAGTGCGCGTCTTTTGACACATGCTACAATGAGGTATTTATTGAAGGTTTCAATTTCCACACGCTACAAACCCCAGCGTAGGGGTTACATGTATTTCATTTAGCTGCAGGCTACATGCTGTTATCGTCTCGTAAAAAATATTCATTTGGTAATAAAAGACTCGTATTATGGTTTATCTGCGTACGTATGTACATATATAACATGGAGCAATATGTTTGTCTCGGTCTGTATTTTGTGACCACAGGATGGTCCATCCATTAGTCATACAAACAAAACAAGAACTATGAGTCTGGCTGTTATGCATTGCTTTAAGTGCAGTTATATTTCATACAGGCAAACACACTTATACGCATTTGAACGAAAGCCAATTTGCGAAGAGATAACTGCCAACTTATCAATTAGAAAGTGTATGGTGCGTCGATGAACACTTAATTATTTATGAAGTTGGCCACGGCGTCCCGTTGACTGATTGGGTTTGCATTGGCTCATAAAGTAATGAGAAAATCGATTCCGGTAAGGATGTCAGAAATCAATTGCATCACCCACATTTATATTAACACTTCTTCCATACAACTATTCATATTTGCACATTCTGTGTATTTCTAATGATATGTTATGAGTTATTGACACTTGCGGGAGGGTGGCGAGAATGCTTTCTGTTCCCTATTCTTTATTGCCGAGGGTGATAAAAAAAGGTCATTGATATGAAGGAAAATAGTATTCCACATGTTCCTGTCCGTTGGTAAACGATTGATTGACTAAATTGGGTAAAACAACAATAACGACAAGGGCGGTGATGGTAATATCCAAATGGACAAAAAATATGTTTTCCTTATTTTTTATTAGCCCACAACGTTATTGACTCAGATTAAAGCGGAAAATTGTAGTTACATTGAAGTCACTATGATTACAATGTTTATCAATAGAAAAGTACTACATATTGCAAGTCAATTTGCGCAACACAAATTAACAGGGTAGGGGTTGTCCATTTTCATAGTATCTTATTTATGGTTGACTAAAGAGCTATTATTATTACGAAAACATGACTTTTGTATGCTACCGACTCAAATGTTCTTCGTGCTTTTTATTTTATGAATATTATGTATATAGTATCATATATGTTTGTATACATAAATCTGCACTCTCCGTAATATAAAGATATCCCCTGTTTGGTCAATCAAGCTGTTGTATATACACATGTGAATATAACGCCCATTGGTCAATAGTTTGTACTTTTATTCATTTTTACTAAACTGGTATTTGTTGAAAGGATGTAAGGTGCCTTCAAATGAGTTGGTGTGTATGCCTGTTTTATTTCGGGCTCAAATAAACTGAAGTATCCTAACTTTTTATGATTGGTTGGTTGGTTGAATCTTTTGGTGGTAGTAAAATTTTCATGTGTTGGTATTTCTTTGTGGCACCAAAATTACTGCCTCAAGTCAATAAGAACGTTTATACAGACATTCAAATGCACAGGTAGTTCTACTGCAGATACTAATGCATATAATGAACATACAATAATACAAATACGCGTCAATACTATATGTAAGTATATATATACTACATTGTGTGCTTAGTGGCACATGGTTGCGTGTTTGTTTTGTAGACAAATGTTGTGGATTACGGAAGCTAGCAGGTAGAAGGTTTACACCCACAACTATCCAATTTGTTTATATTTATTTATGTGATAAATCGTGTTAGTTTGCGTGGTTGAACGACAGGAGGAGCGGTATGAGGGACGAAGGTGTGTCACATTTAGTCGTAAATATTGACTCAATATTGCGTTTGCTGCGTGAGCTCGAGGCAATCGGTTGGTTTATCTTCAGGTTATAAACAGTGGAACAGCAGCTGATGACTGACGGGCTGATAGCATCTGTTGTCTTCAATAAAATAAGCCGCTGCCTAAAATCCTTACTACAAATTGACATAACGTGAATGCGTCGTATGGCATCGCTATATACATGTCCATTTGGCATGATTCATTAGAAATATGAAAGGGTGTTGAAAGTTGTCACCAACTTATGGCGAATGATGACAACCAGTATGAACCTAATATGTACAAGTATATTCTCATAGCCATTCCATGCTCATATGTACAAAATGCAATTCAATTTGCATGCATGGATTCCAATGAGTGTGTGTGGCAATCGATGTAAAGCTGCAACTGCTAGACTTACCTAAGTAAAGTTTGGCAGTGGAAAAAGGAATTGACTCATTGTATAATCTCTGACCCACATTACATACGACTCTTGCTTTCACACTTTGTTTAACCCTTTCTATCTGAAATATTCGAAATGTGTTCTCTATCCTGCATGAAATACGCCATAGATTCGTCACACTGATTTTAACGCCCGATATTAACTGTGATTATGACAACATTGATTATTGCTATTGTACGGGGATTGTGAGCTGAATCATTGCCCTGCATTGTGTTTGCTCAATGCCATCCAAGTGGCGCGTAACTTATAGCTTTTGACGCATCATTTGATGAGTGGTCTAATACAATAAATAGGGATTTTTCCATTTAAAGGGTATATATATGGATATCCTTTTATTGGCATTCATATGTTGCAAAAATCATCTCATAATACCTTCACTTTGATGAGATTATTTTCTTTTTGGTCAGGCCAGACCAACTTCTTTGTTTGAAAAAGGATGTCAGCATGTAATAGTATGTTTGTGTAAACGTTATACCTACATACATACTCGATATACTAAATATTTTTATGTATTTGTAAGTATCTACATATGCATCTGCAACGCGTTTAAACCGAGGACTGTAATCCTTATAAGTTTTTTTTTTTTCAATAAAGTACTAATCATTACGATCTTCTTCCCCGATAATGATTAATTTTATAATAAATCCTTATTTTCGAGCAAAAAATTATGATTTTTAATTTTGTTGCTCAAAATAAAATATAAAGTATTGACACCAGTGGCGGATCGAGAATAGAATAGGGGAACTATATAATTGTGTACCAGATTTGAGAAATGTGCAACTGTAGACTGTAACATTATTTTTGATACATACATATATATTTTAATATTTATTTTACAGCATAAAATACATAAGGTGTTCGTGCACTTTACTAATTCTTTCTATTATTTCTTCTGGTTCCACAGCAATGGCGTAGTTTATTTGAAGAGTGCTAAGCATTTCAATTTTTTCTGGAGCATCGTTGTTCTGAGCCAAGTCTTGAATCGGCGCAAAAAGGAAAAGGATTGTTTAGCGCTAGCATTTGTGGCTGGCAAAGTGAAAAATACGTGAAGAAGAGTATGAATCGTCGCATATACGTATACATATAACCTAATCGCAAGAGCTGAGGGTTTCTAAGGCAGAAAGCACTTGCGTTCTCGTATTATTTGCATCTTTCATTGTTGTTGCCAAAACGCTACTTCTGCTTTGAGCTTCGATTTTTGCAGTTCTTGTAGGTGTTAACCTCTTCCACAGTTACACTATTTACCGTCCCTGGTTTAAATCCATATATTTGTATCCACAACATAATGCTATTAATTATATATGGATGTATACATAAAAACCATTTTATAGATCATTTATGTAAATATATATGTATGTAATTAGCCAAATATTATAGGGTTGGACAGGAATCTATGTAGTTGCGAAAGATCCTTTGCCTAGATATCCACACATACTTATATACTGAATGCAAAGTAGTTTCTGTGCTTTATTACCCATGCATACACCAAGCAAAACTAATTGTGACATATATGTATGTGTACATACATATATAACGTGCATGTATTTAAGTATGCAGGGGGAGTTCTAGAAATCAAGCTACTAAAACTCATAATTTATTCCAATTTTTCTGAATAATATCCATTCGTATTGTTATATCTGACAATTGGACATTTGATAAATGCAAAGAGTTGGTGAGAGGATTATAATTTGGGCGTCTTGAAGTAATTTCACCAAATGTAAGAGTTTTGGATAAACGAATAACAAATTAGGTTTTGCGATTTTCAATAGGATGTAATCGATTGATTCTATTTGACTACAATATATCATATATATACATATATATTAAATATATAATATAAATTATCACCATGTACCACATAGCGCAATAATAAGTTTTTAAGAATAGAAACAGAATATTTCATATCGTTCCGGTGAATATTTTCGAAGTTAAGCTTAGTATCCAGCTCTCAAGAAATGTAAAAATTTCATATAAAAAAACGCTTAAGAAACGGACAAGAAACTTTCCTGCGATAAATTTACTTGTGCTAGTATGCAGCTCTAAAGTAATCTAGTACTAATTTTTAATACTTTTTTTCAATAAAATGCGAATATGGGCATATCCCAGAAACTGTCTACCAACCAAAAATATTTGAACTTAATCCAACCTAATTTTTTTTTAATGGAGCATTAGAATAGATATCCAATTTTATAAATTTATAAAAAAAAAAATTATTTCGATGATGATTAATACAAAAATTATTACCAAATCCTTCCCTATCTCAGGTCTTTTCAGGTGTTATACAAAAAAAATGAAATTTTTTACGTGTTCACCATTGCTTTAGTATTAACATAGATGGTCCAATCGAAAGCCATATTGTTATTCACTCAATTCTCCTTAAAATTTGTAAAAACAAATTTCGTTTACTTTTCTGGAAACATTAAAATTTGGTATGAAATGCCAGGTAAATGCGTTGTAGCGGTTGTAACGGAAAATCAGGTTTTTTTTATATTGTGAGTAGAAAATTTTTTTTTTTTACAAATCATCTATAATTTTAATCTTAATAAATATCCTGCTTTTAAGAAAAAAAATTTTTTTCATTCTACAATTAAAAACCAAAAAAATTACAGCATATTCATTTCTGTGGCGTGCGTAACGATTTGAGTTCTCACATAAATTACAATAGAAACCTTTGCAATTTTTATTCTGTTTTCTTATCACTTCGCTTCTTAAATCTATTCTTCGCCTACTATTCTTAGCCTACTATAATCGTACCGATTAGCGATTATTTTTTAATCGGTAAATTTCACGTTGTCTCGCCTTTGATCTATTAAACAAGATGAAGCTGTTCTGCAATTCGATTTTGCGGAAAACTATAGGCTCCTCAATCAAAATGAAATTCAGTCTGCACATTTTAGTTACTCCCAAGTTACCATTTGTACTTGTGTTGCCTGGTTGCACAATTGCACAAGATCCTTGCTATTACGAGCGATCAACTGTCACCCAATAAATATGATGTTTATTGCTTTCTCCAGTTAATTGTAAAGAAACTTAAAGAACAAAACGCTATTTCGAAGTTATTTTTATTTTCTGATGGCTGTGCAAGTCAATTTAAAAACAAGTTCATTTTGAGTATTATACCGTTTTTTAAAGAAAAATTAGATTTGACCAACTTTGAGTGGAATTTTTTTGCAACTGCTCACGGAAAGGGTGCAGTAGACGGAATTGGAGCTGTCATAAA
Organism: Bactrocera zonata; assembly: GCA_037783105.1. Lineage (NCBI taxonomy): Eukaryota > Metazoa > Arthropoda > Insecta > Diptera > Tephritidae > Bactrocera > Bactrocera zonata. Next base: position 317,187 of record JBAWJQ010006308.1, read on the forward strand.
GAGAAAAATTTGGCAAATGGTGAAAGCTCAGAATATTGTTCTTAATAACGCCCATGATTTTTTTAAATTGGCAAAAATTAATATAAATGGTTTTTCTATTTTATATGTCTGCAGTACATATATAAAAAATACAACTGCATTTCTTTCAGAGAGATGGGCTAACGTTAAGAGCATTCCCGGAATAAAAAGCAACCATTATTTTTCATTTCTTAATGAAAATGAGCTCGAAATAGTACTAACGGCAGATTCAGCAAAACATAAAATTAATTTATAAACATACTTAAATACATTAATAATTTAATTTATAAACATAAAATATGAATTAAATAATCTTATTATAAAAGAGTATAAATTGTTTTGTTAAAATAAATACAATTGTTTTTATTTATATACTACTGGAAAAAATTTAGCGTGCGTAACGTAGCGCGCGTAACGTTGGGTTCACGGCCATTGATAAAAAACTACAAAATTTGCTAAAAATTACGAAAACATACCTCAACCTTCAAAGCTACTTCCATTTTTTGTAGCGTGCGTAACAAAACTTTGAGATCAAATTTTTCGCAGCTTAAGCCTGTTACAAAAAATATTTTGATGACATTCGAAAGTACACTCAAATTCCACTAAACACTGTGTATAACTTGAAGGTATGTCTTTTGAAAGACCAAAAAATTGTTATATTTCAATCCAAAAACGCGTACGAATGTGGCGTTCGTAACGCAGGATTTGCCCATATGGCAAACCTGGTTTTGCGAAGAAACATCAAACAACAATTGTTTCTTGGAGGAGATTCAAAGTAATCGTTAAATTCGTCCTAAATTAGTTAAAATCATTACATATATTTCATTTTGAAATGTTGTATAAAACTTACTAATCATCAACAATATTCCTTAAATCGCAAGGAAAATATTTATGTTACTACACACATACATACATACATATTACGTGCAAAGTTTATTTTCTTTTAGCGGAATTCTGTAACCAGTCTCTAGTCTCTATTTGAGACATTTTGAGGTAAAATCTCAATTTGTGACTAGTTACTATTCACTAAACATTCTCTAGCGTTAGTCTCAAAATATTGCCTCAAATTTGAGACCTGGTAGTTAGCAGGTCACAAAACTAAAACGAGCTCTTGTCTGCCATTTTGAATATACTGAATAGAGATCATCCTAGATATTAATCGATTGTCGTTTTTTTACTATATATTTTGTAAGCAACTCAAACACGAAAAAGTTAAAAATAAATATATTTTACATAAATTTCGTAAATATTATGAAACAAAGTCAACATATAATTTTATTTTTATATAATTATGTTTTTTTGACTATATTATAGAAAATTTAATATATGTTATCGACATACATATTTATTTTTGTGACCGTCACTTACAGAATAGCAAAATCGTTTCAAGTCTCAAAAATTGTCTCTAACTTAAAATCTCAAATTGAGAGACTTGAGACTATATCACAGTACAGAATCGCACGGTTTGTTTATTCTCTCTTGCTCTTCTTATGTGGATCATTCACAATGCGTAACCAGCTGTCGAAACTACTTGAAGAAATAATGTATTTTTTTTTCTTGAGCAATTACTTGAGAGCTGAATACGAACCTTTACACGCAATTTTGAAAAGGCGTTTCAGAGTGCTTGGAAGTGCATTTCAAACTTTAAACGCGTTTTTCTCTAAATGATGTTTTCAAAATTGGTGACCAACATTACCCGAAGAGGATTAAATAAGTTTCAATTCCTAACGCGAGCTTTTTAAATAATTTAGTATCTAATGGAAGACTTTTACTCACCGATAATTTTTTTATAAACAATTTAGGCCAAAATTTTGGTCAAAAGTTTCTTCTTTTTGAGAAACCGTCATTTTGAGAAAAATATTTTGCTTATTCGTTCGACAAATTACTATATTTAACATTATTTTAACGAAATCTGTTTGGTTTTTTAATTTCAGAGAATGTTAAAGTTCTTTCCAGATAAATATTTTTACTAATACTAAGTCTTAGAATACAATATACCATAATATATCAAGAAATTTTATAAATTTAATAACATTTTGAAAAATACTTTTACCATGCCACTTCATTAGTCAGAAAGCCTTTCTCGTATGTACATATGTTTGTGGCAATATGTTAAGAAATGTCAAAATGATTATTAACGAATTTTTAAATTTATATCAATCTACAAATTCTTAAAACAGTTTTGTAGAAACCTCTGTAACTCTTTGTTTAGTTCTCGATTCTTATTTTATTACATGTGTGATCATATTCTCTTGGTGCAGATAAATAAGTATACGTACATAGTACACATATACATAAATGCAAACAATTTAAGCTTGTGAGCAACAAATAAGTACACTATATAATTGTATATAACATTTGGATTATTCGTCTACCCGAAAAGTAAAAATGCTGTGCAAATATTTGCCGAAACGGGCAATACAGCTTTATTCGTGCATTTAACAATACTATGTAAGTATGTATGTATATATGTACATAGGTGTGTATTTTTTGTTTTATCACCACCTCAAACATATTCAACATTTCATGGAAAAATGTTAAATAAATTAAGTTTGAATAACGATAAATGTTGAGGGCGTTATGGGCCCAGTTCTGCTCGCACTTATCGCATCGCTGGCCGCAAGTCGTGTCAACCGTATGCAATCATCATTATGCGGACATCCACACACGCATTTAAATATTCTTAGGCACATAACATGTGCGCACTCATTTGCGATTGTGTACTTAAAAACTTACTATTTTGTGGTCTTTTATAGAAATTTATCTGTATGTATGCACATACTATGTTCGTACTCCATTTATTTGTGTGGTTCGGTGAAACGGTCGAAAAACTGTTGCCCGCGTTAACATTATAAAAAATAGTACAAATAAAAAGTACACCCACAACAATTAACATTCATATAGATTTACATACTCGTACATACATGTGTAACTTTGGATACATTTAGCTACGTAGATTCATATAATGTGGAAATAAGCAAAACTGCATGTGTAAATAGAGAAGGAAAAAAGAAGAAGAACAACAACAATAAGTGGCAGGGACACCTAAAGCCCCTCCGTCGTCGCGTAGTATTTATTTTGGTGTGTAAAGGCCGCAGTCACAACACTGCACTGTTCTTATCAGCGCCACAGTTATAACAAAAGCAAGAACAACAATGTTCGCAGATAGGGTGCAGACAGGGGGATGTTTTTAGTAGCGACAACGAGCCAGGCCGCGAACGTCGCCAGGTGGAGCAGCAAAACACCTTTGCTTGTTTATTGGCGTGGAGCTAGTGAAAGCAGACTGATAACACCCGCATGAGGTGTTTACGTGGCAAGCATAAAAGTACGCATATGTATGTTTGTGCATACACCCGGATATGTATCATTCTCCGAATGTCTGTCTACATATTTACATACTACGTACAATACGTACATACATACGTACACACAGTCCGTTTTGTAGCAAATAACATTATTGAAAATGAAAAAACCCAAACACATACCTACATACAAAAGAAACCAGCGCAGGCCCAAAAAAAACTTTTCGGCGCAAGGTAAACTTAAGTAAAAAAAAAACAATATACCAAATATGTAAATAGATTTATCATTATTTAGAACTAAAGAACTGTAAGTAATATTGGAGGGGTGATATACGCATACATACATACATATGCGATGAACAAATACACGGCAAATCAAAGAAATTATGTAGAGCTGTTGTTTTGATCTGTTTTTATGCCGGTTATGTGGGGCCATCTTTGGCAATGAAAAACAATTAACTGATTAACTGTTTGCTATCTCTACATAATTGTGGCTTAAAATAAGTATATACACTCACAAATTAGTTTTTACAAATTCCATACAATATATTTTAACTTAAACACAATCGACTAAAATATTTTTGAATTTATACTCAGATTCTTTAAGTGAAATCCCTGCAGTGTAGCATCAAACTAGACAGACAATTTATTAGTTTACAACTAGAAGTTCCTGTTTAAGTCCAATTAGCCTAAAAAATATAAGTATAGTGTTCTTCAATGTAGTATAGAAGAATTTTTTTATGGAGTCATTTTAACAGATCAGTGGTTCAACTTCATAATCCGACTAGAAATGTGTATGCACATGTATGTATGTATGTATGTGTTAAGAATGATATGAACTGATCTGATTTATAAATAAGACCTAACAGCTATCATTTTGTGTGACATAAATGAAAAGAAAGCCGTTACTTTAATTAGTTTAGTCTTAGCTCCTATAAGTTGTATAGTAGTTTATAACGAGTTTATTTAGTGTATGGTGTACCGTTGGTTATATAGTACATCACTTGCTTAAAAAAAGCGATCGCAAGAACGATATTATTTTTAGTCACAAAACCACTCTATAAGTAAACTTGTAGAGAATTTTCACGGAACTTACGACTCATCGAACGAAATCCGTGATCTTCACTAACTGACAGCATCTTTTCTTCTTGAATTATTTGATCTTTCTTCATTATTATTGTCCTTGCAATTTTGAAGGTTTCACATTTCTATTCGTTGTTTTCTCAAATGAAAAATCACTATTTTTGCCCGAAAATTGAAAACTATGCGGCTTTCACAAATAGTATTTTGGAAATTCCGTATTTTCACAACTTTTTCAATGTAGGAATTTATTTTGAAGTCAATGTCAAAATTTATAAAGCTCACTATGCGATTCGATTTGAAAACTGCGTAGTATCAAAGTTATTATATTAGCTGTGCAAAGTCGCGAGCATGTTGATTCCGCAGAATCTTCAAGTGAACTGATTGTAAATGACTATGTCCACTCTTGCATAGTCCCCCAGATGCTCACCTAGCTGAGAGTAATGCTGACGGTCACACAGGGATTTCTGTGCCTTTGCATCAGGGTGAGTATTGTTCAAAAAGTGAATAAAAAACGTCATAGCCCAAATAAGAATCCTGTTTGGGGTGAGTGAGTCTGGCTATCTTTTTCTGTGGTACGATCTTGCATAGTCTACATGTGTGTACTGCGGTCATATCTACGAATTAAGGGATGATGAGCGAAGAGTGGTCAGAAATTCGGCTCAAAAGTATTCTATATCGACACCGACAATTCTCAAGGAAGTCGGAGAAACTCTTTATAAAAGTTAAGCTTATTTGTAAAAAAGATCGCTGCGTTCGATGAAAGCGAGAGCATATACATATCTATACATATATATCAGTATATTTATACATAAGCGGATCCATATGTGTCCTACATCAAGCAATTAAAATTTTGATCATTGAATGTGCAGCTTATAAATTGTAATAGTTAATATTTCATAGTTCTTGCACATATACATATGTACATATGTACATATGTACATGTATACACGTACTTATGCATGTGCGTCTATTTATTTAGTCTATAATTTAAGATCCGTTCTACTAATTATACTAATAAACCTTCTTTGCTTTCGAATTTTAAAGTGAATTTTGTTAACATGTTCGAGATTCAAATTTAACCTCAAAAACAATCCCTTAAAATATTAAAGGGGCAATAACGTTTTCATCGTACATACATACATATGTATGTATATAATATTTTGACTGAATTAAATAGTTTATTGTAATTGTATTTAATATACTTATACTAGGTATTTTACAGAAATGTCCTTAAAGTGTCCTTTGTCTCAGTTGTTTACATTTTTCCAAACAGTTTTTAAATTTTGGCGGTTTTGGTTAATCCGGGCATCAAGCAATCTGAAAATAATTTTTCAAAGCAACAATAAAGGGTCTGAATCGTCCAATAGTGCGCCATTAGAACTTTGTATCTTTTAAGATGTATGTATGTATTATAGAATATTAAAAAAAAACTAACATACATACATACATATGTATATAAATACATTAACTTTCGCACAAACTTATATTGAGTACACCCTAGTTTTGGATTCTCAGTGTGAATATGGACTTGTAAAAACTGTGCAATATGATACCAACCATGCGCGCATGCGCGTAACGATTTTCGGTTCCCTTCTTACCGATTGTTCATCTGCTTCCCAATAACTTGAGGTAAAAAATGTGTCCGTGATTTTTTATTAAGATTTTAAATTAATAACGAACAAGCGGAAATCATGCATGGGCATGAAGACTACGTTCACGGTGGACATGAGCTACAAGCGAAAAAGGATGCTGCTAATGTCTCTACAAAATTCCGTCAAACAAAAGCATATTTCATTATCCCTTTCATTTTTGTGATACTTAGCAGCATCGGTTCGCTGGTATGGCCAATATGGGTACACACACATATGGGTACTTACGAATGCCGAGTGTTGCGCAAGGATAAGAAATCCGGTTGCAGGCTGACGACCGACTATCTCCATACCCAGCATTGGCGGGGTTAGAACATAATGTACGCACACACTTACATACATGCCACGTACGTTGGCACTGTTTCACTCCAAGTAAGCATTTGTATATGTGTAAAACTCGTGAAAAATTCGTTGCTTGTTTACCATATGAAGCATTGTTTTGCTGAGCAATGTTTTTTACGTAGCGGTTTTTTACCACATCTTCAAGAAAAACACACGTAGAATTACAAATACGAGAGAGCATTCTTACGGTGTGGAAAAGGTTTTTCACCCCTCACACGAGACGAGTTTAAAGATGATGGGAAGACTTTAGAAGCCGGCTGGTTGTAGAGTTTTGTGTGTGATTTTTTATGAGTATGCGCGCGGGGGAATTTTTTTCGGGATATATGATTACGAGCGAAGAAATAACAAGAAGGAAGAGGGATGGAGGGTTGGTGACGAGCTACGAAAATTATTACGTGTCCTGTGCTTCCTATTGTCCTCCTTACGTTATCCTTAGGTAAGCCAAGGGCTGGCGTATTGTAACGGCATTTTTTATGCAAATTTTTGTCCTCATATTAATTTTTTTATCGGGAGTGTGTTTGCTCTGTTACCAAGCTGCTACCGTCACGACTTGGAAATAAACGCAATAACTACACACATATAAATGTACGTTTGCGACACCCGGAAGAAAACTCGGAAGGGCGGAAGGAAAATATAAAAAATAGCAAAAACACAAATGTATGATTGTTTTTGTTTTTGGTGTAGTATGGGTTTATTCTTTTGGTAGGGTAAGATTTTCCCAGGACATCTGAGAAAAAAATGCGCTGAATCCGTGATTGCTATTATAACAGCACCTATCAAAAGCGAAGTGACTGCATTAATGCAAAAAAAAAAAAAGGTAAAGGATGATTGCTCATTATCTACAGACCAAATTAACAAAAGACGAAGTAACTTCCCGTTTTGCAGATAATTCCTATTGATTTGTGTTCACAGTTTTTTCTACCACCCAAATAACGACAGTTGTTCAATTAAATTATTTTGGCGCGCTTTTTCAATCGCTTATAATATGTAGATTCAATTTTTGGTTTTTAATTTTTTATTTATATTTTTTGTGTGAAAAATTGTGCGTGTTTTCTCATAAGCTTGAATAGAGTTCCCGGCTTTTTAACTGAAAATTTACAACGAATTTCTGGTTTTTGTATGATTTGTAGGTATAAACCAAGATAAAAATTGCGTGTTGATTCTGGGGTATACAATGTGAGCATTCACGTGTTTTTGTAACGGATTTACTAATTTAACTGGGAAAGTTTTGTACATATATTTTTATTAAAAATAGGGCAAATTATGCGACTGCACATTGGACATTTCGCTTCGGATATTCAACGTGGTCAAACAACAAATAATTTAGATCTTTGTATGCACACGTCCATTGGATATTAATCAAAATAGTTTCAAACGAGTCTTTGGCTAGTATTTTCTGTTACACTAACGCATAAATACAGAGACATTTGCTCATCAAAAATTTGTGACAGTTATTGTCATGAATATCCACTTAAGGTGACAATCTTGTGTCACAGCCACCTTAGCTGCGATCGTTCAGCCGCATAATCCCACGATCCGGTCAGTTTTTCGTGTCAGTGTTTTCCATTACAAAACACCTCACGTCCGAAAACAAAACTTACTACAATTGTACAAACATTCATACACTTGTATGTACACATATGTACATACGTATATATACAGGTGCGCTTGGAATATTTGTACATATTTGTGGATAAGTGAACACGAGATGTGTAGGAGTTTTGTTTTTAATTTTTTATGTTTTCTCCTCGTTATATGTTGGGCTTGTCACTTGCCACGAGGTTGTCGGCTATTCCATATGGGCTCCGATACTGAATACATGACGTGATTGTTACATCTCAGACAGAGCAGATTGTCGGCGATTGCGCAGATATTTTTCATGGTGGCTTAGCTGCATGCGTATGTATGTACATATGCATGTATGCATATTCTTTGGCATTACATAATGAGTGCCTGCACTTGATGTTCATACATACATATGTATATTTATCAAAACAAAAAAATGTATCTACATTATATTTATATATTGTATGTATTGAAAATGTTTCTTGGACACTAACTCAATTGAGAGTTTAAATTACCTATCTTTAAAACATATTTCAATGCAAAAATGTATTATGTTAGAAGAGAACGAAAATATATATCGAGATTTCTATATGCAATTTTGAAGACTGTTAATGCAAAGCAATAAATTGAATGTTAAATTGACGGGCATATTGTCTTCTCATATTATTTATTATTGGTTACTGGTTTAAGCCACAAATGTATGTGGACGGACGAGTTTGATTTCTGAAAGCATCTTTTCTCTCATATTTGGTTTGATAGCGATATTTTGAATTTGACTATAGTTGTGGTGAACATGGGGCTAGATATGTATGTATGTAGGTTCACTGAAAACTGTAAATTTGTACAAAATACGCAAACACATACATACTTACTTTTTTTGATATGTATGTAAATGTTCATAGACGATTTTCCCACTAATTTGCGGAAACAGATTTAAACGGCCGAAACAATGAATGAAGAATAAAAACACACCGAAGCCCAATCGAAAATTGGCATTAATTGCTTTAAATGTCGACTGCTTTTCATGTGCAGTTCTTTGCTGATGTCCACTTAGTTGGCGACGGCTGCATCAGCGCCTCCACAAGTTTAGACTAACTGCAGCTTAAAGTTGGCATACATAAACACACACAAAAAGCTTGAACTACAGTTTTCGAATAGAAATAAATAAAAATACATATAGACATATATATACATATATATATATATATGTATTTTTGGCGATCGGAGGTTGCGCATTCTAGTTTTGCTTTTAGTGAAGATGCTCACTTCTCTGTAGGACAAGTCGGGATTAGAGTTACATAGCTACAAACTATGTACTATAATGACGGCATCAGAAATGCAGTTGCAACAATACCAGCAACAGTAGCGATGGTAATAATAAAAGCAACCATTCCCATAAAATAAGGTTTTGTACTGTAGGTAGATTAATATGGCATGGAAATAGTGCAGCGACCAGCCACATTCGTTCATCGCAATAAAAGTTCGTGAGAACTCGATGCTTATCGTTGCTTGCTTTGAAGTTTGTTCAAGTCAAGAACGCCGTTTTCACTACAACACTTGCATGACTTTTGTCCTTTGGTGCGGGGGCTACATGAGTGTATCGTGTATGTTTATATGAAGATATATTTGAAATTTTATACGGTACGAGTCGCTTACAAATATTTCTTGCTACTTATTGATAGCAAAACTTGAACTAACCTTACTAAATTTCATATGTTTCAAAATATATTGGTCGGTAACCACAAACATTGATATACATGTACCATATACATACGTTTACTTTTACTCAGTTTTCTGCATTAAATTTTATTTCAATTAAAATACATATTTATTGATATATTATTAGAAATTAAAAAAAAAAACATATTGCGAACAATAATTTTAATTGTATTTTAATCCTTTTTAATATTATTAACATACGTTAAATCACGTTTTAACGTACTGACATTATTAATTACTACAATTTTTAATCCTATAAAGTGTATAAATATGAAGAACTTCAATTCTATTGTTAATTATTTGATAGACTCAACATCGCCATCGCACCCATTTTATCAGTTTTCTCTAAGTAGACCTTTTCTTAATTTTGTGTTTCTCTTCCCAAACTGTAAAAATTTACTGGCTGAACTATATTTTTCCAGTTTAGGCAATCATAAACTTCGTCATAACGTATCATTGCAAAAACCCACATATAGAAAAAAATAATAAAAGTATTAAGTATGTATATAAATATGTATGTATGTATGTATATTCATGTGTGTGCATATGTATATAATCGGTAAAAAATGAACGTTTTTTTTAATTTCAAAATCAGGTAAAACCAATGAACCGCTTGTTTCAACTGTGTAGCAAATTGCATTTGCGAATTGATGAACAGATTTGGCCGATTGTGTATGACAGATCGCAATCTTCTATTTTGAAGAATATTTCACTTTTACTAACGCATACACATGTACATATGTATAAGGTTTGCCCATACAGGAGCATTATTTTGCTTGTTTGAAGACACACATACAAAGAAAAGCGTTGATAATAATGCTGTTGGGCTGCTACGGATCAAGATCATGATGATTAGGATGATGTGCAAAAAGAAGAAATTGCATTGTTCACTGATTGATATTGAGAGTGAGTGCATGAGCAGAAATGTCATATGTATACGCATGCATACATACACAAGAATTGTAGGTAGAGTGTGTGTGCAAAAGGTGAAAGTAAAGGAGTACACAGCACTTCCAAGACCGGGAGCAAACGCACCTGTCTGATTTTCCCATCATCACGTCGGGCGTAGTGTATGTATGAATGGGTTCCAGTGAGTGCATACCATCATGGGAACAATGACACTGAAATTCCATTGTCCTTTTATGCGATCGGTTTATGTGTTCTCAGGAGGTTTATAGCAATGCAAAATATAAATTGTCCTACAAGGCGAAATGAGGCGTGGTAACTAGAGCAAAGTGGCAAAAGTAGCCAAGTGCACTTGCACATCTTGCTGCAGTTTGTAACTTTACACCTACGAACAACTTTCCTTCAAATTGGAGTTTTTATTTGGCATATAATTCAAACTGCATGACCATTATCTACAGCAAAGTACATTTCAGAATAACTTACTGTTTGATCGTATGGCATCGATCCAACATTCACATGAGGTCTTTAATAGTCACACACATTCGTAAGTGTGTATGTTATAATCATGAATATGGACCGAACGAAATTACCAAGGCATAATATTTATAAATACATATATACATTACACGTTCAGCGAGATATGAATGTAAATCATTGATAGTTTTAGAATACATACATAGGTATTATTTGAAATATATGCACCCTTGCTACCTAGATTCATCGTCAAAAATCATAAATAAAACCGGTGAAAACCGGAGAATTTTTTCAATATTAATCGAACTGACTCTCGTCTTTAGTTAAGATCTATAGTATTAGAAAACTAACCACTATGTCAAATGTTTAATATAATAATTATGGTTTGTGTCAACAGCTATAATAATAACGATTGCTTAACGATTCGCGTGATTGCCATTCGTGCGGAATTAGCCGAGCTTGAAAGACAAGATAGTTTTTGAGCTTTAAAACTGCTAAAAAACACTGAACTAAAACTAAAATTGCGTCATAATATATATTTTTTTTTGATAATGGAATATGCTATTCCTTTTAGATTTGTGTGTCTCTAAACTAAATTATAATAGTCCATAATATAATGCGCTCTCTTAACCTGGTAACTTATGCCTATTTTCATGACTTCTTTGGAGGGTGGTTTTTTATAAAAAATAAGAATGAATTATCTTGAATATTTAAAGTATTTTTAACATTTTGAAAATATAAAAAAAAATGTGTTTGAAAAAAATTAATACTGCATTACTATTATTATTGTCACTCGAAGTTGGAACCTCAGAAAAAATGCACGTGGGCGGCCCGGGTGATTTTAGCTCTTGATGTTATCTGGAATCAAATGTTCTTGATTATTCTTAATCTATAGACATGCCATTCATGTCGGAACTACTGAAGTTAAATTTCAAGGGTAAATAACAAAATGGCGGACTTTGAAAAAAGTCCCTTTATTTTAGCAAAGAGGGGGTTGTGAAATAAAAAGTTAAGGGTGAGAAAAATTCTCGTTAGTACCCCCGAGAACTATAAGTGTGTAGAACAGCCTGTTAAAATTTGAAAGAACCCGGACCGACCAGAAAAACAATGTTTTGAAAAAACGCGTTGAAAGTTCAACATCTCCGTGAGAGAGGATTCCGAGGCGCTGTAGGAAACTCGTTATAACTCCCAAAATATTTCGAATTTCTGTCCGAAATTTTTACAATAATTCTCACGACATTGTACTTTCAAATGAAGCACAAAAAAATTTTAGATTTTTGAACCCAAGTTACCAGACTACTACCCTAAAACAAGTTTTCTTTCATATGTACGTAGATATGATCAAAAGAAATCTGAAAAAAGTTCGCACTGTTAGGTAGCGGAACTTCTTAAGTATTTAAGTTAACGGCAACACTCATTTCATTAACTGAATATAAATCGCCAGGTGTATCGTGAATTCACACCCGTAACAATAAATACTAAGTACAATAATAGTGCTAGTTTCACACCACCACTGCTGAACTATTATGCTTAGAAAGTCTTATTCGCATGTTCTGTAACGCGAAAAATTACACAAAATACCTATACATTCACATACATAAACGAACATATGGAGGTAGTGAAGTAACAGCGGAGTTAAAGTGGGACAGAAACGATTGAAATGGGACCGGGAATAGTTGCGAGCGCAGAATAGATTCAGCCTCAAGTGCAGATCTGTACATGACATTGTACGAAAAACGACGGGATCAGGTCATCACGACCACTGGTGTCCACACAATTCGCAAGAGTTTCTCGGTGCAATTGTGTTAGATATTGGCTCATCAGCTAAGTGCATTTGGAGCACAAATGCGAGCCATTGCTTTTCACGGGTGATGACGCCGCGGGCAGCTTCTTGCTAACAGCACAGCAAACAATAGTGAGAACTTTCTCATATTATAAAATCGCGATTGCATTAAAGTGCAGATAGAAATGCCGCAAACAGGTAAGCAGGTTGGCCAACACAGCAGCACCAAGGGCTAGTAGGTGTTGTGCTTGGCTCTGACCAACTCGATTGTCGTGTCTAAAAGAAACGGCCCAAAACTTGTAGCGCCAGACAACAGTTCAAGATACTTGGCGAGACGGTTTGATTGAAAAAAGCAGAAATAAGAATCAAAAGCCAGCAGAAACCGCAACGTCGTTACAAGAGGAGAAACTGTAAAGTACAAGCCTAATGGGAATGTAACAACAAAAATGCATATACACAACGTTATAAATATAAAGTGTTATATGCACATGCATGTGTACAACGTACAGTAGCTTTCGACATGCATCCTTACATGCATCCATTCATTCGTTCAATGTGCAACAATTTGCTTATACACACTCAGCACTCACATAAATATGTATGTTTTGTATACGAAGTATGTGTGTATAAATGCGTTCATTGAAAAGTTGGAAGTAAAGGTTATTTAGTGTGTAGCAGTCGTTAGTGTAAATCCATATGTACGTACATACATATGTATGTACGTCTTATAGAGTTTGACTAGCAATAATTGAATGTGTGAACTTATATAAGTAATTACATATATGAAAATATACGTACGTATGATTGCGAGTTAATAAATTTGTGATTAACTCATTGGTGCTAGGCAATTTCCCGTGAAATAATTTAGGCCCGGCGTATTTATGAAATAGAAAATCAAGTTTTACGTTAAACATTAACAAATATGATTGTACAATATCAAATTTCCTGCACATTCTGAGACATTTATTACCCTGCAAGACGTTTAAGACGATTTGTAATACATATATGAATGGACGTTCCGTGCTTTAAAATTAACTAGTAATACATTTTTTTACAAATTAAATGAGCTGGAAGCCTAACTAGACAACAGACTAACTTTTTTCGATACCGTCAACAGACATCTCTTATATATTGGTATCTTATAAGATCACAATTGTCACATTTCGAATAAGAAATATACATACTTTAATAGTGCATAAGATACAAAAATAGCACATTCTTGAGCAAAAGCTGTGGCTTTCTTTAGATAAGATAATTGTTAAGAAACTTATTCGTCAAAACACATTCGTCGAAATATTTTTTCCAGGTTGGTACGACTGTCAGTGACATCTGTCTCAAATGCCACATCAAAATAATCATTCATGTTTAGTATACGCTTGTCTTTCTGAAGTACATAAAGTGCATTCGGCGATTTTTACGATAAGTGAAATTATACAACGAAGAAGTTCTATTAAATTTTGTGTTCTGGTACCGAAATGTTGGCATAGGCCACAATGATGGAAGAGGCCTTCGGTGATAATTTTTTGTCGCGAGTAAGTGCTTTTGGTAGGTAGTGCACTCCGAATTTCTTCCGGTCGCCTAACCTGTCAACCAGAAAAACTATTTGAGTGTTATGCGTGTCGTTTGCGCGAGAAGGTATTCATAAAAATAGGTCGGAATTATGGGTTGACATGGTATGTTTTTTGCACCACGGTAATGCACCGTCGCATGCCGCATTGATCTCTTTTTCGCCAAAATTTCAACCAATATCGTGTCGCAATCACCGTATTCGCCTGAATTAGGCCAGTGTGATTTTTGGCTATTCAGCAAACTTAAACGACCGCTTCGAATCAATTGAAGACATTAAGCGTGATTCCGGAAATTGACTTTAACAACTGGTTTGGGGATTGGAAAAAACGTTGGCGCAAGTCAATGGGGCCCCAAAGGGGATTACATTGAGGATGATGATATATGTATGTATGTAGATTTGAAGAATAAATCAAGAATTTTAAAATTTGAATAAAGTCTTGAACTTTTTACTCATAGAGGATAGCAGGTGTGACTGTATTTTCTTACTAACTCCATTGTACCATAGCGGTACTGAAAGTTCTTAAATGTGGCGATAACTCAATTGTTTTAATATTATACCTCAAACATTGACTTATAAACATTTATTTTTTATATTTAGTATTTTCATAATATATGTATGTACATCCATACGGTAAATATTAAAATTGAAAGTCAGTTTTGGCATTTATTCCGCCTATAAGGAGTTTAATTCATTTGCATCATATACATATGCACATATATACATATGTAAACTACGATTTCGGCAAGTCAAAATAAAAATAAGTTTGAACTGTTATATAAACAACAAAATAATATTATATTATTAATTGTAAAGGAAAGAAATGAGTAACCTCGATTAAATATGCTCACCTAGATTATGAATTTGAGCTAATTTTCAACTGCATGCACATGATTATTTACTTTTGTTTAGATATCCGTCAGTCACAACTTCGCAACAATAAAATATATGTGAGTGTATAGTCAATCTTTGTCATGCGAAATCCAGCTGTCAAATTCTCAATGGGGAAATGCAGTTGTCTAGCCGTGAGAACATTTGTAGCCTTTCGAGTTTCAAATTTTGCAAGGTGCCCGCAAAACAATTCAATTAATGCGTGAGCGCGCATTATGTATGTACACTTATTGTGGTGGTTTTGGATTAATTTTCAAAGAAAAAATTCTAGATTCAATAATTGTTTCGCATATTTTATATAATATATATTTTAGAAGTGAAAAATAAATATACTCTCCTGCTTTAATATCTAATAATTATGTATCAATATAATATAAAACAAGAAGGTATAGACATGTGAGCTGATGCGACACTGAATAGCATTAGTAAAGCTATCGAACTGAAATTTATACTCTTATACGACAGCAATTGCTTACGAAATTTTAAAAATCGAATATTTTATACCGAATTCGAACGACTCCATTTCATTTTAAACTGTTAATATCCATAACTGAATTGGTTATTCTGGTTTGTTATACTCTGTACATTGGTCAGTCCGAGAGATTTTGTTTAAAAGGTTTATTACTCTCATTAAGCAAAGGCGTATTCGACAAAACTTTTCATAAAAGGTTTGTCTAAGTTAACATTTGGCTGTTGCATTTATTATTTAAAATAAATACCGCTGAGATCGCAATATTATCAAATCAAGACTGTTTACGTCCGTCCGTCTGTCTGTATATATACAAACTAGTCCCTCAGTTTTTAAGATATCGTTTTGAAATTTTGAAAACCTTATTTTCTCTTCAAGAAGCTGCTCATTTGTCGGAATTGCCGATATCGGATCAAGTTCTTATATGGAAAACTTTCGCATTTGACGTGGTATCTTCACGAAATTTTACATGGATTATTGCTTAACCCGGCGTCATTGTGGCTACTAAATAGAATTTGTCCGTTATGGCCGGGTGTATTTTACCCGTGGACATTGCTGAACACTGAATCAATGTTATGTCAATACTAGTATGCTACATTAAATAATTGGCTAATAATACACATTACTTATAATAATTAAACATTTATTTATTAAAAACTCAGCAATACAATCAAACAAACAAAAAAAAAAAAAACTATTTATTCTGAGATCAATCAATTTTAAAATCGCTCGGGCATCGGCAACAATGACGCCGGGTTAAGGTAATAATATAATCTCTGGCAAAATTGTTCAAAATTGGTTAGATCGGATTACTATAGCATATAGCTTCCATACAAACTGAACACATAGTTACTAATTTGACGTGGTAAATGCACCGAAGGGTATATTAGCTTCGGTGCAGCCGAAGTTAACGTTTTTTATTGTTTTAAAGGAATTTTAGAAATATTTTATCGTGAAATGAAAAAACAAATATCTTGTGTACTATGTCTACATAAGTATGTATGTACATTTATATTAATAGTAATTTTGAACTTTTTGTTAAATGCGAGATTCATTAATCAAAAAAATAAATAAAAATAAAAAAACCTTTAGGTAGAAGGTTATCGCTGGAACTTTTTTAAAAATCTTGATTATTAATTTTTTTGCTTTTAAATATTAAAATCCAAAATGTAATGATTTTTTTTTGCAGTTACTCTTTATAAAAACAACGGTTACATTTTTTCTAAAAATCCTAGTTCGTGGTAAGGCCACATATGCGATATATACAACATTTTAAAGTAATTAAATTTTTGAGAAATTGTGCGCGTCATTTTGAAGAATGCAGTTTCAAGAAAAACACGTTCAGGTGTGAGCTAAAGACCTTAGTTTCTCCCTCCTGTAACTTTTCATGTATGTATGTATCACTTTCTATGAATGCTTCGTATTGGATTAATGTGAAAAGCCGATTTTTTAAACCGTCACTCGGGAAATCTTAAGTACAAATTTGGGGATTTATGACTAGGTTTACTTTTCTATAAACATCATTAGATTACGGTTTGAAAAAGGACAAAATAGGAACAATAATTTTCATATCTCACAATTTTAAAATACATCTGACCATCTTACATTAACGTAACAATATATAAAATAAGCACCAGTAACGTTTCATAATAAAGGGTGGTATCTCTCAATATTAGTAAAAAATAGTCGAAATCGGACTATAACTTCTCAAGGCCTCTAGAGAAAGTGTGTCCTATTTATATTGATCAATATATTTAACCATATAATGATTTTATTTTTTTTTATTTTTTTTTCATTTCTTTTTCATATATATATATCAGTATATTTTTCATATATATGTATATGTATATCAGTTTCACCATTATGAATAATTTATGTCTTAATAATAATTAAAATTGACGATAGTTTTCAGAAAGCAAAACTCAGAGGTTCCTAGAATGCTTTTTGGAACGGTGAAAAATTACACCGGTCAACAAAAAAAATATTTTTTTTTGGGTTTCCGTTCTCATGCTTTAATTCTGATTCTAGACATTGAAAAACACTTAAATATTAATCTTTAGTTCTTAAAGTTTGCTTTGGGCTGATCTACATCGATAAGTATATTTTAATTTATTTCATAAGTCAAAGATGGCAGCACTTTGATTAACCCGAAAGTAAACAGTATTATTATTTGTAAGAGGCACAGTAGTGAATGTTAACCTGTTTATTATAGCTGTAATAACAATATTAGTGTATTACTCAGTTAAAATATGGCATCAAGTCAGTGTAAAAATGATGTTGATTTATTCTGTTTTATTTGCGGTGAATTTATTTAAGTTAGAAGTAAAAAAAATTGCTTTATCAACAAATTTGAAACTTTGCGAAGCCTATGAAGCCTATTTCAACCTAAAAGTCAGTAATCAAAATGAAAATTGGGTACTTCACTTCGCCTGCGTTAATTGTAAAAATAGTTTAGAAGGTAAGAAAAAAATCGAAGAATTGCTCTAATTTCTACGAAAGCAAACTTTAACCGGAAAAATTTTTTTTTCCTTATTTTTGTCATAAGAGAAACTAAAATTTAACATGTAGATGTCAGACCCAAAAATCGTGTTGACCGGTGTTATATATCCACCAAGGAAAACAGTCAATTACATACAGATGTATACGTATACTGTTAATACTTAAAACTAATCTGCACATATACATACATATGTACATATACATTAGGGTGTCCCTTATATGTCGAAAAAATTTTTTTTTAGAAATTCAAAACGCATACCCAATATATTTTTTATAAATGTAAATATATACTCAAATATAAATTTTCAACTTTCTACGACGAGTGCAACTCGTGCCGACCAACCCCCCAAAGTTTTCTTTGTCTCAGTACATAGCCATTATTCTGAGATATAGCCTATCTATTATTTGTGTTACTGTAAAATTGATTAAAACGCTATTAAATAAAAAAAGTGGTTAGGTTAGACAAATATTTATTAAAAGAACCTTAAAATTAAGCAGGATAACTTCTTTTTAGAGTATTTTTTTACAATCTGGATATAAGTGCCTATGTTCCTGGACACATCGTAATAAAAATTGTGTTTGCTCTTCTTCGGCTGTGATTAGTCCGTTAAAGCCTTGCATTAATTTAACGGCCCTTTCAGCAGTGTCATTTACGATTTTTAACTGGCTTACTTTTCGTGAAACATCTTGAAAGGCAGCATTACCTTCCCAAGCAGATACATCGACGTGGAGAAAGCTTGCATCCATTTGAAATCTTGAAAAAAATGGATGCTCCGCATAGAAACAAAATCATCCAGAGTTTTATCTGAAACAAAACAAAAATATATTAAATTTTAAATAACAAAAATAATATACATAAGATCTATAAAAATTAGACTTACCAAACAACGTATTAGACATTTCTAGCGCCGATGGAATGTAGCGCTTTCCAATATTCGGACTTTCCTCTCTGTTTGAGTTGGCAATATTTTTCCTTTTAGTCTCATTATCAACTTTGTTATCAAAAAGTGATAAACTAACAGTTTCTTCACAAATGTACCATAAATGTTGACTAAACTTGCTTATGGAAGCTTTAGATATAGCTGCATCAACTTTTTCATACGCTTTCAATGCTTTCAAAAAGCACAAATCTTGGTTTGGTGCTTTAGTCGCCACCGAGCATTGAAGCCATGGTTTAACATACAATGTTACAATAAACAAACAAACATCTTGCAGAGCCTTTTTATGATTAGCGTTCATACGAAATTGAAACTGCAGTAAACATATTTTCAATGAATATATTGCTCTTGATATCCATCTTGCCTGGTGCATAGCTCCAGGAGGTCTGATTTTTATTTTACATTCTTTATCTCCTCCCAAAAATACTACACATAGCTCTATCAATTCCCGATAGTCATCTCTTACAAAATATTTGTCTAGTTCTTCCTTATAATACATCAACAAGGATGTAGTATCAGTCTCAGCAGTATAATTCTGTATGAAATCAAGGCAGAGTTCAATATTATTAGAATCGATGTTTTTCCAATTGTCTCTAAACTTTTTGAAGAAGGGAATGTCAGGACTATTAGTTACTTGTTTCAGTTTGATTTCAAAGACAGATTTTAGGACCAGCTCATAAATATGATGGCGACAAGCAAATAGCAGCAACTCTCTCTCTATAAAATCTGCTCTAGAAGAACACAAGCTCCACTGAAACGGCCGGTATTAGAAGCAGTTGTATCGCAGCACATTATCTGTACTTTTTCATTAAGATTCCAATCGGAGAGGGCGATTGAAACGGCATTGGCTTGATCCTTACCAGAAGAACTGTCTAGTTTTGGTACTGCGAGAAGCTGTTCTCTATTGTCAAATGAAGCAATAATTGGTAAACGTTCTTCTTTGAACTTCGCACGGCCAACCCAGATAAAAGTTTCCCATCCCAATGAACTGTTACTACATCAGGTATATTGTTCTGAAAGTCAGCTTTTAGTGCTTCTGCTCTGGATTTTCTAGTCCGAGTACGAATTCGCTGAATTGAGGACTTGTTGATGGTGAAATCATCGCTACTTAGACCAAGTGCCTCTACGACTGCATGAAGAATGTAAACAGAGTCTCTTATGCTGAGTTGACACCGATCCAATGTCGCAACAAGTTTAAGTGATACAATATTTTTTCGACCTCTTTTTTTAGTGCATGGAGCTTTTTCTGGTACTGCGTTTTGTGTATCCAAAATCTCTTCTTCCCCTGAATCATCTGAGTTTATTACATTAATGGCTGTTGAAGTTGATGGGACTGCCAATAACTCCCTATGTCTGACAATTCTTTCCTCTTCTCCTATCTGTCTTTGTTTAGCTCTTTCTTCTTTATCCGCTAACTTTCTGTCCACACCACCAAGACATCCTGGTCGACCTGGCTCCCGTTGTTTCATCAGAAATAGTTTGTCTTCCTCTATTCTTATCATATCAAAAGCATTAGCATGTGCGATATCAAATAAGTTATCAAGATTATTCTTAAAATCATTTTCACGATTTTTAAACGTAACTTGAGTTTTTTTAATATTTTTTTGCAGTTCTCTCCATGAATGATATAGGTCTATTAGTTTCTTTACGCAGTTGGGAAATGCCTTTATGTGAATTCTTGCCTTTTCCCAATATATGATACACTCCCTCCTAATCACTAAATTTTCACTTTCAATGACAGTCAATTTTACTTCTCGAATATTATAAAACAATACAGCGAGAACTTGTCGGTTTGATGGTAATTTTGCACCATTAATTTGATGGCTAGGCAAACCGATAAGGAAAATATTTTGTTTATCATTTCGTAATTGAACCGACATCTTTATGCATTAAACAATTGCACTCTAATGACCTGAAACATAAATACGAAATGGCAACTGCAACCCGTCGCTACAGGTTGCAGCGCTCAGTTGCGCGGTTCTTGTATGAACAAGTTTTAATCGCAAGTCGGCACGGGTTATCGTTGATAAAACGAGCTGATATTTTTTTTTAAATAGTATTGTGCTAAAACAAAACTTTTAAGAAGTTATGCATAAAAAATTAAACACTTCGAAATTTAAGGGACACCCTAATATACATACATATATCAAAATCGTCTAGTTGGCTTGACAAATTGAATTCTGGATGCACGTTGATACCGCCATTTTGTTCGTCTGTTCGTGCAAGCGAAAGTTTCTTTGATGAGGAGGGGAATGTGAGGTTAATATAAATATTTTGCAAATTACTAAATCTTTATCAAAAAGACTTGCTGGGAACAGGTCTCTTTAGCACAGTCGCAATCAATTAAAAACTGTTTCTTCGTTACTGGCGTGGACAGCGATTACGCGATTATAGCCTAGTTTACAGCTGCGCGCCAGTCGTTCTTTCTTTTCAGATTCTATGCGAAGCCAGGTCCTTCTCCCTGGTCTTTCCAATGGAGTGGTGGTCTTCCTCTTCCTCAGCCTCCACCGGCGGATTCTGCGTCGATCACAAAACCTTCCTCTTGAAAACTCGTTAAGTCGACTCATCAGATGTTGTCATCGTCCATGCCTCTGCACCATATAGCAAGACGGGAATAATGAGTGATTTATAAAGTTTGGTTTTTGTTCGTCGAGAGAGGACTTTACTTCTCAATTGTCTGCTCAGTCCGAAGATGCACCTGTTGGCAAGAGTTATTCTGCGTTGGATTCCGAGGCTGACGTTGTTTTGGGTATTAATGTTGGTTCCAAGAGAGAAGGAATTATCTACGACTTCGAAGTTATGACTGTCAACAGCGACGTGGAAGCCAAGTCGAAAGTGCACGACTGTCCGTTTGATTGCAAGAGATATTTCCTTGTGCCCTTGTTCGTTACCAGACCCATTTTCTTTGTTCAACTTCTTTGTTTAACCTGGAAGAAGCAGAACTAACGGCGCGGTTATCATGGCCAATAATATCGATGTGATCGGCGTAAGCTCGTAGTTGTAAACTTTTTTTTGAATATTGTACCTTCTCTGTTCAGATCTGCAGCTCGACCTATTTTCTTACGGAGTTGCCTTGTCTGAAAGCTCGTTTGGTATTGAACGGCTCGGAGAGGTCCGTCTTGTTCTTGACTGAGATTTTGGTATTGCTCAATGTCAGTTTACACAGCCGTATTAGTTTTACGGAGATACCTAATTTAGCCATAGCGGAATAAAGGCAGTTCCTTTTCGTGCCGTCAAAAGTCCAATAAGGTTCAATCAGTTTGTTGACGGTCGATTAGGGAATCGGGTTCACCATCTTCTGGTGCTATGTTTTCACTTTAGCAGGCTGGAGAAGCGGCTTCCACATTTTCAATATGTTCTGGGCATCAGTTATTAGATAACCTCTGTTAATCGCCGTATCTTTTCGTAGAATAGTCGAGAATTAGCTCTGTCGGTCAAACTCTTCGTTCTCCCGCATTTCGACTCTCTCTTTTTTGTCTGCAAATGCGTCTCGCTTCCCTCTTGAACTCTCGGTATCTGTCCCATTCCTCACTCTGTGAGGTAGGCATTCTGTTTTCTCTCCGTTTCGACATAGTACTCATGTTCTCATCGACATCCAATCACATGACTTAGGCCTTGTGGGATATATTCCATCTTAACATCAACCCAGAAGGTGATGTTAGAGAGAGATCAAGACTCGAATCATTCCTCGAGACTGTAGGTGACGGTTATTCTACACCGTCCAGTTGAGGGCCGGTCGCCGCCAGCTCGCGAAAACACAGGTGTCCTGAATAAGCGGGTGTGAAGAGGAGAACCGCTTTAGGTCATGATGTCTACTGGGAAACACCCGGGAGCCCAGCAAGTAGACCCCGCCACAGGAAATTGTGACCGACGCTGAAATTGCTGCTGGCCCAGGTCTGGCTCTTTTTCAGGAGGACAAATTCTTTATAAGCCCTGCGTCAAATAAATAATTGTTAATCACGCAGATTAACTGCCATTGATGTAGCGTGGCATCCACAAACCAGGTCGATAGACCAAAAGAAGGCAAGTTTGACATAATCTAGGAACCCACAACGTATGACTGCCGGGTTACTGGATTAAGCTAAAGCAATCATAACATATTCAAGCCAAAAGTAGGGCCATAGGGAACAAATAAACCTTCGACGGAACTCTCGCAGGGCTTTTAATAAAGCTAATACGAACACAAACTCAGAATAACAAAACGCAATTGTTGGGGTTTATTCTGTAGTCAAGTAGATAGCGTAAGTTGGTCGGCAAAAATTAAAAAAAAAAATTATCGAAATTAATTGTTGATCAATGGTTACCAAAGTATTTAATAGTATCTGTGTCCGTTTAGAATACACACTCAATAGGTGGTAGGAGGCCAAAGTTATCTTCATATCGAAACCGACGGAAAAGAAAAACTACTCTTTGCAACATCTTACAGATCGATCAGCTCCACTTAACCGTTTGAGTTCAGGCTGCACGCATACGTCAATGGGAAATCGATGAGATGACACCACGCTGCATGAAGTAGTTGGTATAATCGAAAGTTCCTTAGTGAAACGAGCGGTATTCCCTGACGTGAAAAGTGCATTTTACAACGCTAGTACTATATAAATTGGGGAAGGTATAAATATCACTTGTAAGGATTATGGCGCCCGTAAGGAGGCATCCTAACTCCCTAGCTTTGGGTCATCTTGATCAATGAATTAATTCTACTTCACAAGGAGAAATTTAAGATCGTCTGTTATGTATGTCTATCAGCTGAAGATACAATTCCCCTAAGCCGGTCCAGGTCATTCAGTTCCTTCAAAGTTTGTTTGAGACAATTTTTCTCTAGAGGAACATCTCAGGTGTTAGAAGACAAGCAACACAGGGCAACCACAAAGTTACTTTGGGGTATTGTTGTTGGTGGGCAGACGAAAAAGCTTCTACTTCTATGTAAAAGAGAGCGTAATAACATTGTTGGGATCATTACAGGGCATCTACCTTTAAGATCCCTCTTCTACAAAATTTAAAAAGTAGATTCGGTGGAATGCAGGGTATGCGACGAAAATTATGAGACGCTGAAACATTACCTTCGCGAATGCCCAGCTTTCAGCAGTATTAGACGGAACATATTCCACGGCGCTCTATGTTCCAACTTAAAAGATATTGGGTCGCTGGATTGGAAAGGAATCAGGTATATCCACGGATTTGCTGATACAATGGGCTTAATAATAGCCTAAGTATGAGCGCTTGCGGTCTTGCGCTCGCATGTCTCCCCTTTTCAACCAATTGACCAACAAAAGAGCAAATATTTAAGATAAGACGACTTTAATAATAATATGTGACAATATTTTCTTTTAATGATTATCAAACGATATGGGATTCTTAATGTAATAAATCTAAGTGATTCAAATATTATATTTATACTCTTGCAACATGTTGCTATAGAGTTTAATAGTTTTGTTCACCTAGCAGTTATTTGTATCATTTGTATTTTGTCCATTTCATTTCCTTTAAAGTAAACCCCTCCCACTGGAATATTATACACTTACGGCAAAGAATTTTCCAGTCATCATAGCACTTGGAAAAATCCTCCGTCGTGATGGCAAACACGCCTTATTCGACTCAACGTTTATATCCTCAATTGAGTCAAAACGGTGTCCTCGGAGTGGTAATGTGTATTTGCTAAAGTGCCAGAAGTTTCGCGCAGGTAAATCAGGCGAATGCGGTGGTTGCGACACGATATTAGTTGAAAATGTGGCGAAATGATCACGAATAACCAATGCAGTATGCGAGGGTGTATTATCATCTCTTCTTTGTTCAATAAATTCACTTTTAGAGCCTCACAAAACGACTCGTATCTCAAATGCTAATGAATATTTTGATGTGAAACTTATCATAGATGTCACTAACAGTACTACCAACTTACAGAAAAACACGCGATGTATAAAATTCACCTTTCAATTTGTTCACAGTAGTATACATATATATAAACGTATGTCTGTTCTTCTGTTCGCACAAGCTGTGACTTGAGTAAAAACGAAGATATCTTGATGAAGCTTCGCACACATGTTTCTTGGCAAAAAAGTCTATAACAAGCTCATAGATAGGTAATCGGTCCACTGCCAAGCTCACTTTTAACGAAATTATCGGTAAATGCATGAGATATGTATATAACTGAAATGTATGAGATATATAACTGAAATTTGGAGAGAATCCTTTCCTGGCAAGTCTGAATGTCAGAAATAGGATGAATCCGGTCAATATTTCCCTTAGTCCCCAAATACTTAACTAAAAGGTTTTCGAATTTCCGGGTGACTTTATGTTGTATATATCGCCAATATGTGAGCTACATACCTCAATGAAAATTAGAAAGTGTGTTTTTTTAATAACGATGTATCCTTGTGCCCAAAACTTGACCTGTATAGCTAATATCAGAAATATTGAAGATTGAATATCAGAAATATGAAGAATGAATAAAATTTAATGAAACATTGAGCATTTTATTATTTGCAAAAAGAGGTAAAATCGGTACTAAATGCAACTACACTTTTTTAATATAAAATTTTGCCAGCCAAGAGGCTTTTTGGGATAAAGGCGATCTTAGTCTTTCCTTGCATGTTTTAATATAAAGTTTTGCAACACCTGTAAATATTGTTCCGGCTTTGATTATTGCAAATTGCACCCTTCTTTACTTCTTTACTTGTTTATTGTTTTCGATTAGTTAATTTCTGCTTTGATGCGGATCTCAAAATGGATATGTACATATATGGTAATTTAAATTTGTAAGCAGGATTATTTTTAATGAAGGGCGGTAAAATCAAAAACGTTAAATAATTTTGCGTAGTTCTATCTCCCAATAAATTAAAAAAATACGAAAAACTTATAGGTTGGTATCCAGCTCTAAAGTAATTGCTCAAGAAAAAAAATACATTATTTCTCAAATAATTTTGACAGCAAGTTATGCATTGTGAATGATCCACATTAGAAGAGCAAGAGAGAATAAACAAAGAAAATAAACTTTGTGCGTAATACATACATATGTATGTATGTATGTATGTGTGTTGTAACATAAGTATTTTCTTTGCGATTTGAGAAATGTTGTTGATGATTGGTAAGTTTTATACAACATTTCCAAATGAAATATACTTCATAATAATGATTTTAACTAATTTAGGATGAATTTAACGATTACTTTTAATTTCCTTCAAGAAACAATTGTTGATTTGATGTTTCTTCGCAAAACCACGTTTGCCATATTCGCATTTTATTGAAAAAAAGTATTAAAAATTAGTATTAGATTACTTTAGAGCTGCATACTAGCACAAGTAAATTTATCGCAGGAAAGTTTCTTGTCCGTTTCTGAAACGTTTTTTTATATGAAGTTTTTACATTTCTTGAGAGCTGGATACTAAGCCTATAATGTAAGGCAGTATCTAACAAGCATAAGTAACAAACATATTAAATGTTGAGCGGTTTATATGGTGCTCCAATGCATTGATACAATGTACTCTATTCCCAATGAAATATAACTTATTTATATTACATTACATACAATTTCTTAGACCGTACAAATCGTAAGACACGTTTATGATTTATGAACGGCTTTTGGTTAACCACAATACTGTCCGTTTGCAACCAGAGTCAGAGTAATGGTAAACTGCAAAAAGCATTACGATACATGGATTGGATAGATCGATGTGACAGAAAACCACAAAAGGTTCAATGATCTCAAAAATTGATACTAATACTAAACCGTAAGATTTGTTTTATCTACTGGAGTTAATACAAGTAATACTCGTCGATTTCGAGTTGTAAGATATTGCAAATGAAGATACTGATATTCTGCATTTACCTATGTACATGTACGAATACAATGCATATTAACCCTCTAATGGACAAAAGTAGGAAGTGCATAAAATACGGCCTTTGTAAAATTCGTAATTTTTCAAATATTCCTTGTTCTTATGTAGATACAAATTTAAAAGCAAGCGCTAAGGGCTGAATTTTTTAAAGCAATAATTACGCATTGAAACTAAAAACGGTAAACTTGGTATTTTCCTGTTTCTAGCGCCATTACTTGATGGTAACCACCTTCAAGTCGAACTAAGGTACTTAAAAAGAAAAAAAGATAATTTATGAAGATATGCATTTTCATTTTGATCTTTCAGTATATGGCATGTAACCAAAATAGTAATGAAACGACAAGAGCTTTAGACTTGAACATAAAATTAAAACTTAAAAAAAAGTATGAACTAAGAGTTCAACTTTTTTCGACACCTGAAAAGCTTGACGCGTTTAAAACGTTTTGGAAGAACCTCAATCAGAATGGCAAAAGCGCCTCGACGATTGAATAACTTTTGCCAAAGCTTATATGTACATCTTAACGGAGAAAATTTTGAAAAACAGTAAAGCAATATTCAATGATTAAAATTTGTTATTGTTCTCTAATCCAGGAATATAAAGGCAACCTATGTTTTAATTACGGTCCTGTATCTTTAACGAAGATAGCTATGAACAGTACTCAGTTTTGATGATTCGCGCTTACCGCTGAGTTTCATCCGTTCAAGAAATATTTAGCCATAAAGGTGATCAGCATAAAATGCGATTGTTAATTACATAAATGGAATTGCAGTTTCCTTAGCCGAACCTGAATTAATAGTTTTTATCTGAAAACATATTTTTATGTATTTAATTTTCTATGCATGAGGTTGAGGAAAAAAATATCAAAAGTCTCTTGCAACCAGTTGTTACAGAGTATTATAGTTTTGTTCATTTAACGGTTGTAGGTATCACCTAAAACTAATCGAGATAGATATAAGGCTATATATATGTATATAAATGATCAGGATGACCGTCCGTCCGTCCGTGCAAGCTGTAACTTGAGTAAAAATTGAGATATCTTGATGAAACTTGGTATGCAGGTTTCTCAGTACAAAAAAACTTTCGAGTTCGCAGATGACTACCACGCCAACAAATCGCCATTAGCCGAAAACCTATAAAGTGCCATAACTAACCACTAAATTAAGATATAAAACTCATTTTTGGTACAAGGTATCGCAGTAGCCGTGGCCCCACCTTCTAATAAGTTTAATGTATATATCTCCTAAACAACAAAATAATATAATACTACAAAAACTTCTACCTATAGTGTAAAAAGGGACTAAATCGGATGTAAACCCCGTTCACTCCCCATATAACGGTACTGTTCAAAACTGCTAAAAGCGCGATAAATCAATATAAGAATGCGTTAGAGACGCACAATGATATGACACAAACTGCTCAAGCCCCGAATACCGAATATTTGGATCCCATTACCTACTGCTGCCTTTTGATTGAAAATGTAGGTCAATGTGTGAGACCTATAATTGAAGTTCTGGAATAGTACTTCTCTGACAACGGTATGTCTTTATGTTAAAAATGGCTCGAATCAGGTAAATACCTCCTTGAGCCCCATATTCCAAATATATACAAAGATTTTCGAACTACCAGGTGACTTTGTACCGCATATATCGGCTAATATGAGAGTTATATCAATGAAAATGAGCTAGCTACTCAAAACAATTTATCTTTGTGCATATAAGAGATAAATTTGAGCGAAAACTTCATTTACCCTCTTATAAAGGGTGATTTTTTAAGAGCTTGATAACTTTTTAAAAAAAAAAAACGCATAAAATTTGCAAAATCTCATCGGTTCTTTATTTGAAACGTTAGATTGGTTCATGACATTTACTTTTTGAAGATAATTTCATTTAAATGTTGACCGCGGCTGCGTCTTAGGTGGTCCATTCGGAAAGTCCAATTTTGGGCAACTTTTTCGAGCATTTCGGCCGGAATAGCCCGAATTTCTTCGGAAATGTTGTCTTCCAAAGCTGGAATAGTTGCTGGCTTATTTCTGTAGACTTTAGACTTGACGTAGCCCCACAAAAAATAGTCTAAAGGCGTTAAATCGCATGATCTTGGTGGCCAACTTACGGGTCCATTTCTTGAGATGAATTGTTGTCCGAAGTTTTCCCTCAAAATGGCCATAGAATCGCGAGCTGTGTGGCATGTAGCGCCATCTTGTTGAAACCACATGTCAACCAAGTTCAGTTCTTCCATTTTTGGCAACAAAAAGTTTGTTAGCATCGAACGATAGCGATCGCCATTCACCGTAACGTTGCGTCCAACAGCATCTTTGAAAAAATACGGTCCAATGATTCCACCAGCGTACAAACCACACCAAACAGTGCATTTTTCGGGATGCATGGGCAGTTCTTGAACGGCTTCTGGTTGCTCTTCACCCCAAATGCGGCAATTTTGCTTATTTACGTAGCCATTCAACCAGAAATGAGCCTCATCGCTCATCGGACACGGACGCGAAACACATTTCGAACCGAACACTGATTTTGGTAATAAAATTCAATGATTTGCAAGCGTTGCTCGTTAGTAAGTCTATTCATGATGAAATGTCAAAGCATACTGAGCATCTTTCTCTTTGACACCATGTCTGACATCCCACGTGATCTGTCAAATACTACTGCATGAAAATCCTAACCTCAAAAAAATCACCCGTTAATTAATATCATAATTTTCGAACATCCGGCTTTACTCTATATGAGTGTTTTTTAGTATGTGACATGTTAATAATACATATGTATGTATGTGGTAATGGGAAAAATATATAAAATCTGGTCTGGTATGTGTCTGGAAGTATAGTAGTTATATACAGGGTAGGCCATTTAAAGTTGACCCATCTGGCAACGCTGTAACTTTTAACAGCGCTGACAAATCGGCTAATGTCATACCGCGTTAGAAGCGCCATTCGAAGACAATTTATACCATGGAACAGTACACTCCAAAAGAACGCGCTGAAATTGTTCAGCTTTATATTCAAAATAACTTTTCAAAAAAAATAAAGTGAAAAGTGCTCCAGTTAAGAACACAATTAAGTCTTTATACGCAAAATTTGTGAACACCGGTAATCTCAGTAATGCCAGTCATGCATCCAGACAACGCACAAGACGTTCTGATGAAAATATCGAAGCTGTACGAGCCAGTATTGAGGAGACTCCATCGACATCGAGTTATCGCCGCTCTCAGGAATTAGACATCTCTCGCACCACTCTCCGACGCATAATTCATAAAGATTTGAAGATGTTTCCATATAAAATTCAAATGGCACAAAAACTAAACCCAGCTGATTATCCGCGACGCCTTAATTTTGGCAAACAAACAAATGGGTCAACTTTAAATGGCCTACCCTGTATGTATGTATAGTACATGTATATATAAAATTGCGTGGATTTCTTCCACAGGTTGACGTTTTAAACTGTAAATTATTTCCCTGGCTTTGGTTATTGTAAGTTGCAAGAGTATAATATATTCGGTAGCACCCGAAATTAGCGTTCCTTACTTGTTTTGTATTATATTTATGTACACATATTCATGTGTATGTATGTACATACATATGTACATATCTACACATACATACATACATACATATATAAAGTCATATAAATGTAGATTTTTTAAATATCGAAACATGATTGCAACCGAGCGTCACGATCATAAATACTCTATCCAAATTGCTAGTGTAATGTATTTTTTTTTTTTGATTAAGGACAAAATCTGGTCGTTTAGTAGGTGAAAATTTTTGAGTATATTTAGTTGTTACATTCATATGTATACGTATGTACTCTTTCACACTAAACATATAGCTGAACACGTATAAATGCATACATACATATGTAAGTATGTATATGTGTTTAAAGAACAGAAAAGGTCCGACGCCAACGATAATAAACCTGATTCGTTCAACTCTCTCGCTCTCAAGTGTGAGCGAATGAAAAAACGAGCTTGTCCGATCGATGTTGACTTGTAATCTTGAAATGAACGAATAGGCAGGCGAGTGGCTAACTGCTCCAAAGTAAATAACGAAACAGTTAATAAAATACAATAACAACTACATTGCCATCAATTATAATGGAAACGAAAAAGGGGAGGTGTCCAAGACCGAATCTGAAGTATGTATATATACCCAGAAAAGCTGTGATCTTTAATCTGTGTTTTGTTTACCTACATATAGGTACATGCATGAGGGCACACGTATAAACATCTGTATGAATCGAAATGTTTGTGTGCTATATATCAACGCAACAAAATTGATCGCAGACATTTACAAGTTTGGGCTTTATAAAGATGTTCGATATAATACAATAGTAAGAAGAAATAGTAACTTAATAATTTTCTATAGAAAGTTAACGTAGATATTTATAACGTGAATATGCATACAAATAATATCTATGGTTTTAAGTAGCTTAAAGTACATCGAATAATAAGTATTGAGACTATATGTCAGCGCTTACACTTGTTAATTGGCTGATCGCATTCCTCCTTTAAACACATACTCGTATGTATGTATGTGGTATGTACATATATTAACATACAAGGTCTGTCGCAAGAGAAACAGAACTTTTTAAATATGACTGTTTCTGGTGGCGCCACCTATTGGTGGGTATATGAAATAAAAAGTTTGATCTCTTGTTGACATTTCGTAAAAATTTTAAGACAATTGGATAACTACAATCGATGTTATCGATCAAAAAGTGACAGCAGCTTTTGGTCATCGGTCGTAAATGCATTTTGAACAAAGAGCAAATATTAAATTTTGTTTTAAATTTGGGAAACGTTTACTGAAACATTTTAAATGATGAAAAAAGTTTATGGTGATCAGTGCCTATCCCGTAGAAATGTGCATGAGTGGTTTAAGCGATTCCAAGAAGGTCGTGAGGACCTCTGTGACGATCAGAAGTCGGGCCGGCCAAAATCAAAAAAAAAAAAAGACAATGCCGATTTGTTTTTACGATTCCGAGGGTATTGTACACCGAGAGTTCGTCCCACCTGGCCTAACATTAATTCTACGTTTTACCTTGGTGTTATGAAGCGTCTTTTGTCACGGATTCGTCGTGCTCGACCACAATACCGTGAGGCAGGGTCCTGGCGCCTGTTGCACGATAATGCGCCGTGTCATCGGTCGACGCTTGTCACTGATTTTTTGACAAAAAACTTCATATTAACCATTAATCACTCACCCTACTCACTTGATCTGGCACCCTGTGATTTTTACCTATTTGGAAAACTTCATTTGCCCGTGAAAGGACACTGGTCTGAGGACATTTCAGCTATCCAAAAGGCGACGACCGATATTCTCAAGAGCATTCCGAAAAATGAGATTAAACACTCATTTGAAATGCTAATTGACCCGGCTAAACGCTGTATCGAAGCACAAGGAAACTACTTTGAATAAAAAAATATAACTTTTGAAAATTTTTAATTTTTTGTTGTTTTTTTAACGGTCCTGTTTCTTTTGCGACAGACCTTGAATATTCCCCAAAAAACGAGAAAAAAGCTCAAATCTATCTACTTGAAGAAATTGCGCGACAAGCTGAGTTAAACTTCAGATGGGACTTCACTAAAAAATTCTTTAACCTAGATCTCTACTATTTTAAGTTATTTTAACGTTGACAGTCGGCTTACCCGTTTATGCTTATGTATGTATATAAGTGAATACTCGAGGGTTCGTAAATCACTAACGGGTTACTTGGATTTCCTTGGGTAACAAACACACTTTTTCAGCAATTTTTTCTCATATAGAAAATGAAATATTTTAGAATGTCTAATGGAAATTATGAAATTTTTGCAAAATATTTAAACTCGGCCATTGTGGCGCCATTTCCGGTGACCCCTCACCCGCGTTGGCAGGACAACTCCTTACAGGATCATCTAAAGTGAAAAAATAAGTGTTTTAGTTAAAACCTTAACTTAGAATTTAGACAAAGAAAAAAAATTGAATATTGGATTTTTGGCAGACATTTTTACAAATAAAGAAAATTTCAGTGAAAATTTCACAAAACTTTTTTTAAATAGGTGTAATCAAAAATAAAACGTTCTTTGTCCAAGTCTTAAAGAATTGTATCTAAGGACCAGTATAAAACTTTATGAAGATCGGTTGAGTAGCTCTCGAGAAATCTTGCCAACTGTTTTCAAAAACACAGTTAAAGACGGGGCACTTAGTCAACTAGCCTCGAGCGCACAAGTTCTCAAGGCTATATCTCCGAAATTATTACTCGGATCAACTTGAAAATTTAATACAACATTATAGAAAAGTTGTAGACTTTAATAAGACAATAACAAAAATTGATTTTTCGAAAACCGTAAACCCATGTAACCCCTTAAGATTATTGATGCTAGCCAAGCAATTGAAACTCACCTTTAGAAAAAAAAAACACAAACGCAAAATGCTCATACACACATGAATACACAATTGATTAACACTTTACTGACACTGAAAATATTCCAAGAGCAAATTAGTTTAAATGATCGATTTCTACCTCGGAGTACCTATAATTTTAAAAAGCAAGGGTATGTCTAAATATTTCACCAACTTTCTAGCACCTTTTTTTACCAGAAACTCCTATTTTATCTGATCAGATGACATTATAATCTCATGGTCTCATTCTCTTCGCTATTTAATATTGTTTATGTTTTCTGCCGAATTTGTAAGATACCTCGTATTGTATATGTATCTGTAAAAAAAAGCTTTAAAAATGGAATTTAGAAGTGAGTATTGAATTTTGATACTTCATTATCTAATTTCAAATATATTTGGTCCATCTGACTGAGTCATAATTAATCGGCTCGAGGAAATAAATTGCAGAGCATATTTTAACATTTCGGTCACTATGAGGAAATTTGGCCACATTCGAACTAAACATAATCATACTTTTAACACGTTGAAGACGGCTCAGTTTTTAGTAGTCAGTTTCAGTCAGTTAAAATGTTTTAAAAAAACTCACAATTATTAAAAAGTATATTTAATAGTTTGTTTTGATACCAAATTATTTTTTATTTTATTAAAAAAGAATAGTTCTGAATCAAAGAAAGAAAAAAAAAGAAAGAATCAAAAGTGCGTCACGCCGTCCTTAACGTGTTAAAGTTCGTTGTTATAAACAGATACATACATATGAGCGTGTCTCTAATTCGTGAACCATATGCCAAGTTTAAACGGTACGAGTTATCTCTTCATTGCGCTAAACATTACTCTGCTAAACTTTTGGGATCCTTTACCATTTTTATACTCTACGTACACATATGTTTTGTGTGGTAGTTCTTGATTGCGGTATGGTTTAAAATTGTCTTTTACTTCGTATGTGTTGGAACATACGTACATATATATACATATGTATGTATGTATATTTATATAAACTTAGATTTACATGCATGTGTTCAGCTCCAACTCTTGCAGGTCCACGATTTAACTTGGGGCCAAATCAACATATTGACCACGTATGCGTTTTCTGACTTGCTTTCTTTCCCTCCATTTTGTCTGTGTGTGTATATGTATGTATGTATGTACAATTTAAGTTGGTTTTTCATGTTGATATACTTTTGCTTCTAAGGATACTAGCAAACGCTTGAATGGGCTTCCTCTCATCTAGTGAGCTTCGCATGAGTGCAAGTATTTGTAAGCTTCCACACATGCAATAAATTTATTTACATGTATACCAAGGTAGAACATACATACATACATATGTATGTATGTACTTCCAACGAATGCCGTTTGACTTTGTTGCCTCTAAGTTTTCGTTTTGCAAGTAGTTGTTGGTTAGCTAAGTTTCGTGTTCTATCTCAGCATCTTTCAGAGCAAGATTCAACTCGCAATGTGGTCGTTGCTTAGTGTGGGTATGCAGTTACCATCAAAAAGTATGTTGGGCAGTTGGCACTAGCAACATACATACATACATATGTATGCATGTATTATACAAATACTCGCATGGCGAGCAAAACTGGGCATACCGGCATCAGTTTCGGATATTGGTTTGTAACATTTTGTATTATAAAGGACAATTGCAATTTTAATATCGAATGTTATCCATTTGTACACGTATATACGCTCGTTTTTATTAGCATACCTACATATGTATATATTGATGTGCTTTATACATGTGTAGATACACATACATTTATATAAAAAGCATGTACATTATGAAAATAGGATAAACATGAACATTCCGATCCAGTTGCGTGAAGCTAACGGTAGCCTAGAGAGTTGTTTCACCGAAACTCACACACCCATATCCCGAATATACATTCCATGTGGATGAGAACTCGTGTGTGCACACATACAGACAGTTTTATATTTACTTATAAGAGTTGAGTTGGGGTATTGCTGAGTTCAGGTTGGGGAAGTGGATTTTTAACACCCTTGAAATCATAACGGTGACGAGTCAGAATCAACCAACTAGGGTGGAACAAAGCTTTGGGGCAACCGTCCAGTGTAAATAAGTGTAGGAAATTACTTACATACATTCCTCATAAGTATGTATGCTTCATTGACCACCAGATTCGATATAACTCCGCCTACAGCTATGCTTGTATTGCTAATGCAACATATGGCAAAATGTTTCCGAATTGTTTTCTATTTTATGCTTGAACGTTTTTTTTTTTCGAATGGGGATATATTCTAAATAAGTGTATAGTATATTTGGGCATAGTGTCTAACGAACCGGTCAGAAGATAGGAAAAAAGTGTGAATAGTAGTATAAATCGTGCGGAAGAATGATTTTGATATTCTTATTTAGACTTGCCCATTTTCATAAACATTTATTTCAATGACAACCATTCTTACAGGTGATACCAGGTGACTCTGAGTATTATCGCGTGGAGTCTGAAATCTTCACTGATAATAATCATACGTACAACGAAGACAACATCGATCGATAATAACCAATGAACCGTTGAAACTTGGACAATTGTTTTGTTTGTTTTTTTTTGCTCTACGTTGTATACCGTAATACAAAAATCTGAAGAACACAAAATTAATTCGAATTTTTATAAAATTAAAAAGGGTTGTAATTTTTAAAATGGGAAAACCACGAGAATTGACAATCTTCAGAACAAAAAATTGAACAAACCCAGAACCCAAACAATGACGAATTGCTTGAAATACAGCTTTAGTCCCACAAGAACAGATTAATTTGATATTACTTGCTTCTTGAATTTGTGGGCTAATCTATCCTCAGTTGGCGTCACAAGTGAGCTTGTAATGTAGTAATATAAATTCCCAAAGTATCAATTGTTCAATTTAATTTTGTCTTTCTTTGTAAAATGCTAGGAACGCAGACCTAATAAATTTGCATATTACGTGTAGCATAAGTATATGTAAGTATAGTTTAAATATATTGAAATATGTGTCTGTGCATCTTAGCTTACATCTATATGTAAGTATATGTGTATGGATTGTGCCCATTCTTGATTGATTTATTTTCATACTGCGTCTTATTTTAAATGAATAATTATGAAATGAGATTTTGCGTCCATCCGGCCGCACCCACACCTACACAGCAAATCAACAAACGAAGTGATCATAACAATATACACAATCGCATAAAATGCCGCAACCATTGCACATACCCAAAGAATTGCGTTGCCACACCGATCTGGGTTTGCCTCATCATTGATGCTGAGGCCCTCCTTTTTTGGCCTGACAAAGGGCTAGTCTTAGCGCGCGTGTCACGCTACATACTCGCCTTTACAGCGAGTACAAGTAGGTAGAGGTAGATACGACAAACGTACTCGTGCTGGTTAAAAATGTTCATATAGACTTTGTAGGCTTTTGTTGTGCTCTATTGAACGATCACCGTGCAAACGAACTGCAAGTGATCATCACCAGCCAATTTTGCTTCCTGCCTACGTCTTTCTCTTGTCCTCGGAAAAGTGACGCTATGATTATCTTCAGCTACAAACAGACTTGTGGTTAAGTCTGTCACGGGCTCGGCCGGACTTCCAACGCGTGCTGAAGACTGATTGCGGGACCATCTCCAAAACTGTTGCGTGGGTTGGATTTTAAATCTTTTAGATCGTGCTTTGTATCTGTCTGTTTCATTTTTTGATTTGCAGTTTTCGGTCCGATTCCAATGTACACACATACAGACGTACAATAAACAAGCATGCACGTACGAAAACATACATATGTACATATGTATGTATATATTTAGTTATAAGCGAATCGATACAGATATTTAGGTATTCTTGCGATTATAAATAGTTTTGTAATTATTTTAATTCAGTTTCATAAGTGTCGTTAAATTAAAGGCATTTCCAACATTATTGAAATTTCATAATACAAAAACCGTCTGAATTTACATCCATTAGTGCTCTATATAAGGCCATTCCATCAATTGGCGACATGGTTTTGTACCCGTATTCCGATCAGTACACACCTCAATCCACAATGCCAACTCCTTCTTCTTCTTTACTGTAGTCGTATATCTCATACTGCTCATCGTTCGAATGCTATATTTGCGGTGGCCAACGCGCAAAAGACCATAAATCTTCCGCAGAATCTTTCTCTCGAAAACTTGTAACGTCGACTCATCAGATGTTGTCATCGTCCATGCCTCTGCACCATATAGCAGTATGGGAATAATGAGTGACTTATAGAGTTGATTGTTCGTCGAGAGAGGACTTTACTTCTCAATTGCCTACTTAGTCTGAAGTAGAACATGTTGCCCAGAGATATTCTGTGTTGGATTTCGAGGCTGACGTTGATGTTGGTGTTGATACTGGTTCCAAGATATACGAAATTATCTACGACTTCGAAGTTATGACTACCAACAGTGACGTCGGAGTATAGTCGCGAGTGGGACGACTATTTGTTTGATGACAGGAGATATTTCGTCTTGTCCTCGTTCACCACCAGACCCATTTGCTTTGCTGCCTTATCTATTCTGGAGAAAGTACAATGATATCAATATCATCAGGATACACCAGCAGGAATATGGTACCTTCTCTGCTTAGTTCTGCAGCTCGAATTATTTTCTACAGAAGTAGGGAGGTCCGCCAACATGAACACAAAAAAGGATGGAATGTCAAAGCCAACTAAGCTTATGTATTATAATAGTAATATATGTACGTTTATTAGAAGAAATAGTAATATGTCTAAGAGGATCGTACATTATGGAAAGGGAATGTAAACATAGTAAACATGCACTGTTTCTATAAGAAGGACGTAATTTTCACAGTTCAGTACACAAAAAGCAACTATGACAACAAAAACAGAAAACAATTTATATGGTTTTGAAAACCCAGTTGAAGGGGTTAGTTGCCTCATAAATATACTCTGCCCATTAACTTACTTCCTTATTCGTTTATATTTCATTTTAAACAATTAAGGACTAATTAGCTTTGTAAATTAGAGTAAATATAGTAATCGGTTTGTAATTTTTTTTTAATATATTTATATATCTAATTAAAATAAAAAGGATTTCAAGATATATCTCGTGTTCAATCGTCAATTTTTGCTTAGACCTGAGCCGTTTACAAAAAATTGACGGCACATTACAAACATATAGTGTATATAGGAAATTTCGCGGAAAGTAGACTATTACAGTTATTTTAAGTATATATCTATATATGTATGAATACTCCGTTTTAAAATTTCTCAGCTCAAGCTTTCACACCTTCGTATCTCACTTCTCGAAATTTGTACTTGTACTCGGGCTGCTGCGAAAGACTGCAAATAGCCACCACGAAGCAACCCCTTTGTGCAACTATGCAATAGAACATCTCGACAACGGTTCGTTTACAACGCTTGCAATCGCTTTACAACAAAATATTCCGTGCTTTTGAATTTTTACAGTGTATATGCAGGCATACAAATATATATTGTGAACAAATGTATGTGTATTTGTCATTATACAAAGTTATTATGGCCGTATATACATAAGTGAATAAGTAGTTTTACAGACGTTCTCCCACTCTGCGGCGCTAAGCTTCAAAGCGTGGATGGGGTGAGAAAATATTTCCAGTTGAAAGTGAAAATTGCAACACTAAAAGAATCCGCGAATAAACTTTTTACGCAAGTTCATGTTTCTCTTTTGATTGTATATGCGCACTACATAAGTATGTACAAGACATACAAATGTACAGGTGTGTACGCATATTTTGATATACAACCGTGAAAATAGTCGTCGTGCTATGGCACGTGGTATATACATAG
The DNA here is from genome assembly GCA_037783105.1 of Bactrocera zonata. NCBI lineage: Eukaryota > Metazoa > Arthropoda > Insecta > Diptera > Tephritidae > Bactrocera > Bactrocera zonata. Next base: position 356,404 of record JBAWJQ010006308.1, read on the forward strand.
ATATGTATGTATGTATGTACATACAAGTACATATAACAATATAAACTAATTTGTTTGCAGATTTTTGTTTGATTGTAGAATTCACTTGTGTACATGTATGCACGTGCTCTTTTTTTAAGACTAGACATTTACAAGTTAAATACATCAATATAAAAATGTAACTTTACCATAATATATTCTCCGCAAAATCAAATGAGCATCAATTGGATATATGACTTAACTTTAATATAACAGTGGTTTTAAAATTGCTGCACTAACAATTTCCGATAAATAACGTCTTCATTCAAATTAACCGTTACATATGAACATACCCTTAACCGTTACATACATATGTTCATATGTAAACACATTAAGGGCCGTTTTCTCAATGTCTGGTTAGCAACCAACCGTTAGATAAGTTTTGGTTAACTTTACCGGAAGAAAGAGTCTTGGCTGAGTTAACCAGAACTTATCAGATAGGTTGTAAGCCAGACATTGATAAAAACTTCCCTAAGATATATAATTGCTTTGTTTTTGTTGTTTTTCCTATTGATCGATATTTCTAAAGATAATTTGATATCACTTCCTACTAACTCTATTATTTTTAATTGAAAATGCACTCACCTATGTTAAGTATGAAAAATTTCCTGAGACAAATGTTAATCGCGTTGTGAATTATATTTTATTTAAACAATAAAACATTTGGAATTTAGTTAAAATCATTCAAGCTAAAACATACCTACTTGTACATACATACACATGTAAATGAATATACATATGGTACATACTTATGCATAATAAAATTTAACATAAAAGATATGTGTTTAAAACAAGATGTGAACTTATAAATTATTACAATTTTCTTCATATAAATGCTGTTTAAAACAAATAAACTCTTCATATTTACGCTTTCGGTTTTTGTGGGATACGGGTTTAATTCTCGGGACTTTAAATTTTACACCAAATCTCGATACTTGTGGTATTTTAATTGCATAAATTTGTATGTAGCTTTGGTAGGAGTGGATTAGCAAATAGTCTTCTATGATTTAGCGCGTACTTATGGGATATGAGGTGTACGTTGCGGTAGCTTGAAATAAAATAATGTGTAAACAAAAAGGTTGTACCCAGCTGCACACCAAAAACATATACTAAACTTTAACAAAAGGGATGCTTAAAACAAAGGAAAGTAAAAAACAATCGCATCCTAACACTCGTGAATGCAGTTGTTGACTTGCTGCTGGGTTGCCAGCCCAGCGAGCCACCGCGTCGCCGCAGCGGAAGTAATTCCCTTTGCGCTATTGTGGCTGATTATGCTGCCAGAAGCAGAAGCCGCCACCATTCCCACCACCACTGGGGGTATTGCGGATAATGCCGGGGTGGAGAGCAGGCTGCGAATGGATGTCATCCTTGCCCATTATTGCATCGTCATATCAAACTGTGTGCATATTTGTGAATATTACGTATCATGTATTATGACAAATACATACATACATCCATATGTACTTAATCTGTATGCTTGCAAATGTGAACATATTGAAACGCATACAAGTTTTTCTTCAAATATACTCTTTATGGTTTTTGTAGGAAAAAACTAAATTAAATTGAAAATGTCTCTCCCGGTGAGTTTTTTATGTCAACTCTTTCGTTTCTCGCATATAATTATTTGGCTTTGTCCATTTATACCCGTATGCATCCTTTAGGATCGTACCACCAAAATCTTTGCTTTAGCTGACTGTTGGCTTAGTTTGATTGTCGTCGGCCAGTTGGATTCACTTTGGTGCATGGTATTTTTCGTAATGTTTTTTATTTATCGCACAATGCATTTACCCATACCATTCTTCACAGTGCTTAATATTTAAATATACACACCCGCGTATTTCGGATGAATCAATATGCATACATACTATGTATGTATGTAGTGTTGTATGTGAATAAGCGCGAACACCTAGGTTGAAATGTGTGCTTGAATGTGGTGGGAGTCCTTAGCATCCTTCTCAGTCAGTTTACACTCACATACTGGCTGTGGTTGTTATGAGTCGTGTTGTTATTTTTTACAAACAATTAGAACATTTTACAGCTGTTGGCAATTTCCAAAGCAACCTTGGGTCAATAGCTACAATCATTTCATTGCTGTTTTTATCCTTGCGGCTTTGCGCAGTGTTATTCTTAATCAATAAACACCCGAGTTTCCATGGTGATATCCTTATTGAAAGGAAATAAATTTTCAGGACTCAAAATATTAATACACGCTAATGACCACGGTTTGGTCGATAATCAAATTAAATTTGTAATTTCTTGTCAATACAAAAATATACATACATAGATACAAACGTCCTTATATTATAGCATTACAATTCGATTCCGCTTATGTAAGCATACACATATCATTGATAATTTCATATGTAATGGTATATATTTAAGTGGAATCAGCTGTAAACCAATTTATGCCTTTATTAGGATAAGACAGTTGGAGACCGTGCGGTGCACTCTTATATAATCAAAATTTATAGTTATAATTATGACTTGCACAGTCGTTGGTTCATTTCTTTACTAAAACGATCGTTTTTACCACGCACCTCATCATTAAGGATCATTATTTAAACTTTATTATTTTAAAATTTAAAATTATTAGTATTATAGTTATAAAGGCAAAACGTGTTTAGATATTTCTAAAACGATGTTCAATATCAATTTCAAGTTTTTACGTAAATCTGTACTATAAAATACCCTTAAAGATAAAACATTTTAACTTTTTTTATCACTAAAATAAATACAAACAAGATAAAAGTATTAAGTCTCTCCAAAACGTATGTTCCCGTATGTCCTTTTTCAAGATTATTTAGTTATGGAAGTCATAAATTTTAAAATTATTTCATTGAATTATTTTTACCAAAGTAAATTAGCACATGATTAAAAATCAATCGAAAAAAATTTAAGGTTATGGTTCAAAGTCCATTTTTTTGAAAGTTGTAGATTCAAACCTAGTTAAGGCAACCGGTATTGCATGAAACATTATATTCAAAGATTCGGTCTAAATACAAATTTCATTTTATTATAATTTGCATTATTCTATACAGGAAGTGCATTCGCAAAGCCCATTTTCTTAGTCTCTCAAAAGTTATGTTTACTAAGATTCGCGCTAACAAGATCTGTTGGCAGAAGCAAAAGACATACACGGGAGCGTTCGACAAAGTAAAAATTTGTATAAAATTATGTGAATGTTTTAAATGTTTTGTTCACGAATGTTTAGTCAGTACGAATTTTATTTTATTCACTTTAGCTTTTGGAATATTGTTTTTCTTATAAACATATTAAATCACAAACAATAGAAATAACTTAAAATATATATTATATTTTTTCTATTTTTGCCGGATTTCGAATACCAAGAAATAGAAAATTTAAAGTGAGAATATTTTAAATTCCACCAACAAATCGAATAACAACGTTTCAACAGCTAAATTTTTGACAAACAGAACGGATGATTTTTAAAGAAGTAATATTTTTGGTACATACAATGTACATAGATCGTTTTGGATATTTCGACATTTTTTGATAGTTAACACTTTCACAACACCGTTTCCGATATTAATTTTCATTTGTGTGTCGGTATGTTAACATGTTTTATTGGAACGTACAAAAGCAATCAAAGAATAACACAACCTGATAAGGCGTTCAATTAAATGGACAAGTGCGTTCAGAAAAAAGAATTAATAGAGAAACATAATAATTATTTTCGAAACCTGGGCTCCCACTCACTATTTACTCGTATTACCTAATTTTGGGAACTTTTTAGACTTAATTCAAGAAATATAGGTTAATGGGCACATAAGGATATCGAACAAAGTAGTCAAAATATATAAGTACATACATTTGAACTAGTAGATCCAGCCGCGAGTTGCCATAGCTGTGGTAAACATTGAATGCTACTATAAGAAAACTATTCAATGCCGTAAAATATTATATACGAATAAAACGAAAATGTTATTTATTGGCTTCATAAAGATCCAAGACATTACATTCGTTTGATTTTGAAACTGATTTGTTAATAGAAAAAATTATGAATTTTCCATTTTGCATTTTTATTCAATACATTTTAACATATTGTTATTTTTTTACTTTAAAACATAAATCAGATATTCTGGACTATCCTTTCTTTGAAGTTGTATCAAACTGGAAGTGACAGTGTGCTAAATTTGACTAAAATCAGTTAAGTAGTTTAGGTCTCAACTCGATACGTAAAAAAACAAGTCCCTGCATGGTACAAATTGACGTGTATACTTACACACAAGAATTACTGAAAGATACATATGTACATATGTATGTATATGATAAGCAATTCCGTGATAAATATTGATAAGTAGCGAACATTTCAGAAAGTATGTACTTTATTTACTCAATAAACACCTTCAAATTTTCTATTAAAATTGTTAACCATGCCTTAATTTGTTTGTAGTTTTATTTGTTCGTACGTATGTATACTTTTATTTTGTGCATTTTATGAATTTACTGATGTGATTTTTTATTTGAACCCTTGCCGACTGCTTTCAATACTCCATAAAGTATGTTATGATATGTATGTAAACTGAAAACGGGCGCTGGCTTAATAAAAAAAACATTAGAACATAATTAGATAATATTTTGAATGTAATGAGATTTTTCGTGCACTTGTAGACATATTCTGATACTTTCCTTTGCTATAAGATTTATTTTAAAGATATAAAATATTCTGAAAATTTAAATATAAAATATTGCACTATATGTATAGTACATATTTATGAATTTATATACTCTTATATACATACAAATATTATATAAGTATATTTAAGTGTTTATATATGCATTATTACTTGTTTGTTGGAATGTTTATAAGTGAGAAATTCTTGTGTAAATAAATGATAACATTTATTGTATTGTGACAATTATACTATAGCAATTACTTTTTGCAAAATCTTATCGCTTCAACATTACTAGGTACAATAATGACCTGGCATTATAATTTTTGGTTAACATTTATATTTTTCCAGAATATGTGTGCCTTCTGAAGATTGAGAGTATTCTTATTTGGATTAACGGTCCTGATAATAAAGACTTATTAATTTAAAATATCATGAAAGAATTAAGTAAATTGTTCAATGGATCGGTCGCACTGTTTTATAAATTCTAACAAATAATAACCAAAAATAAAAAGTCTTTTGACAAGTTTGAACTCTTATGTTAGAAACAGCATCTCTTAAATTGAAAAACTTTTTATTTTTATTCAATTAATTAATTCATCCAAGAATACTTATACACTTTTTCAACAATCAACTTTACATAACAAAAACCATGAGCGTTTAAGCAGTGTTGAACTAATTAGTAAAATGTTATGAGACTCATCTCACCAGGACAAAGCGTGAAAAGTATAGTAGAAAAAGTCTCACAGTTGGTATTCACTCACCTTGGGCAATTCTGACGGCGGGCATTTTAATTCTCATCTTTCCTGAGTTAAAAATTAGTAGGGTTTATTGAAGCCTGACGATGAGTTTATCCACATCAAGAGGCACTCCGACCGCGACTACAATATTTTAGTTTATCCGGAGCGTTGGGTGTTTAAGCCACATACGCACGATGTGATATGTAAATATATTAAAAGGAATCAGTCTAAAATATTAACTATGTGCCACGTTAATTTCATTTGTAGACCTTAGTTGGACCAATCCAAACTCGGATTTCTCACAACAACACTTGGCTTTTAGGTTTTCGCAATAAAGAGCTGATTTACATATTTTTTAAATATATTTTGAGAATTCACCGTACCCACAGTGTTAATATTTTGATTTTCGTTGGAAACATGCACTTGTTCAGCTTTATGTATACTTGTATGTAAATAATCACAATACTTTTTTTTAATATTTCTAATTAATGATAGGAACCTTATACACTTTTTCTTAAACAAAATATAACAAATGCAATTTGTCTTATATACATAGGTTTGTCGGCATTTGCGGAATGTTACTGCAGCCCTGGAAACTCCATTTCTATTTAAAATTTTCGCTACTTTTTTGTTATTGTAATTCTGTATCAACGCGCATTTATTTATATATGTGTGCTTTCATTCTATTTATTGAGGGTTTGGTATGTTGTTAATTTTATTGTATTTGTCACACATTTACGCGTTCACCTATTCTAATTCGACAATTCGATTCCAATTAGAATATTTCCCAGAACACTTGTAAGGGAGCGAACGAGCGAGAGAGTTAAATAAAACAGTTACCGGTCACTGGTTGTTAATGTTGGAGAGAACACTACTACAAACTCGTATGTCTTTCGCTTTTGCACTTCCTGCGTGCAAGTGCGAGTATGAGTGCGTCCTTGCGCGCCGATGTCCTGCGAGTGACTGTGGCCACATACATTGGGATAATTCAATTTTATCTAACGGTTTTTACACTTTGATGCCAATTTGAAAATTTGATTTTGGTTTATTGGTTACGTTGTTTGTGTCGTCGACTACGGCGGCGGTAACGGCGCCCGTATGCTGGCGGATGGAGGTGGCGTTGGTGGTGAAGTCGACTTTAGCACTGATGGAAGGTATGCAGCCAACTCTACTGCTTTAGCGACGGGAATGGATAAGCAGCTGATTGACGAGGATGTCTCTCAGTTAGTTAGATGCGGCGGGATAGGGGTGGCATGTTATTTACCGCCACACTCTCACATAGGAAGGCCTCTGTGCTCATATGTTTGTACGTATCCATGTGTACAGTAGTTCAAAGTTATGTATGTACATTCATTTATTTATACATACATACTTACATATAAAAACAAATGCGTGTATGTCTACTCTTAGTGGGTGGATTCATATCACTACTCTGTCCCACCACTAACTTGTCCAAATGCCGCCTCTCTGCGTCCGATTCACATGCGGTGTCTAATCTGTTTGTTTATTTCCGCCGCTAAAGTTATTAGAAGCGTTTATTCACAACTGGACAAAGGAATAACTGATAACTGTATAAACATTTCCGATACAGGTAGATAAATGCTCGAATAGTTCCCGCGGCGGCTTTACAGCGCAACTTGTTTATTTACGTTTTTTTTTAATTTTTGATGCGACACTTGACTTGTTTGTTAAGTTCAATTTGTATGCATAACTCATTGGAAATTGGCCGAAGGTATGTGGAACAACTGAGGCAACACTTATTCACTGATAACAAACCTTTTTTGATTTGTACGTATAAATGTATATATGAGAGTAACATCGAAATACACGTTATTGCAAAAGTACACAAATATATAAAAAAAAACTCCACTATTCATAAACTATTTTGCAAGAAAGCACGTCCTCACAACGCGACAGTCCGTGTGCGTCTAACTAATAAACTCACATTAGTCGCATCCGTCCATTTACCATTTACCATTCATACGGCTACTGGCTCTGTCATTCTGTCGCGCTTGGCTTTCTTTGTTAGTTTTAGCTTTGCTCACTTCTCCTCCATCGTTGACTAGCCAACCGGCCGACCTTTCAGCTCGGTTGAAATCGACTTGACTCGAAAGTCGCCACTCGCCACTCACGAGTTAAATAATAACATACAAACAGCCAAAAATACATACATTTGTATGCATGTATGTATGTATGAATGTAGATATGTACGTAGGGCTGGCTGACTGCTGGCCTTACTTGCTTGCTCACTCGCGCTCACCGCAAACACCGTGATAAAGTGGCGCGGCGGCGTCAACAACTGTGTTGTGTTGGTGGAGATGGTGACGGTTACGGTGACGGTGGCGATGACGACAACTACGACTACGGCGTCGACGACAACGACAACGACCACGGCAACGATGCCTATAACAACGGAGTTGGTAAAAGCACCTTGGGCAGCAGCAAAGGCAGCAACAGGGGTTTCTCATGAGCACACTTGTGTTTCGTTTCGGTAACATTGGAGTAAGATGCGAAGGAGTGTAGTGTTAAGATAAAGAGCGGACTGGTGCGTTATGGTTAGCGTTATTAGGCGGATGAGGGGGGATGTGTTGTTCACCGAAACAACAAAAACAAGAATGAAATGAAGAGGTGTGGAGTATAAACGTTCGGACGCGCCACCACACAATCTACACATGTATATTGTGGATGCGTTGTTACTTTTGACTAGAGTGAGTAAATGGACTATTTGTGTGCGTGAGTGTTCGTCAGTCGGCGTCCGGAGAACGGAAAGCGGAGGACGATTTGTGTCGTCTGCTCAGCAACACATGTACGAGTTCGAACAAATCTACAAGCGTGCTTTGTGGTAGTACGTCTTCGGATGTATGCACATACATATATATGTACACATGTTATATACATATGTATATGGAAATTTATGGTACGTATGAACTGTACGAATGCATGTGGCAAACGGTGTTGTTGGCAACAAAAGGCCGCAGAGTTGTAGCCATTGATGCTGTTATGTATGCGTTTAAATCCACTCACACGGGCATCTACATATGTATGTACATATATTTATACATATATGAGTGAATAGTAGATGAGTACATAATATATAAATAATCGTTCAATATTTCGTTTCTAGCATATATTGTTTACTTATTGCTTTGACAATACTCTTTTACGATTGCCGCACCTTGCGTAGCTGGTCTGACCTCAACTTTGCCAATGACACTACTAACAACAATCGTACACATATGGATACGTTAGCTAGTTGTTAATGTACTTTGACGATATTTACATATGTATATGTAAATATATATTATCAAGTATTATGTATGAACGCGTCAGAAAATGCATGCAAATATAATATATAAGAGAATACATTGACATATCCATAAATATATACATATGTATGTATGTATGTATACTTTCTATAATAATATGTACTTGCTGACCACAATATTCATATGTACATACATACTATATGTATGTTTGTATATGAATAGGTGTGATATTTATACATATGAATGTATGGGGTAATTTTTGCATGCGTTGAAATTGGTGGATGTACTCGTATGTATGTATGTACATATGTACATACTTATACCATAACATTTAACGATTCAATGAAAATTGAGATTTTGTGGTCATACGTGTAATCCTTCGGCCTCTATGTTGTATTTGTGGGTATGTATTTGCTTAAGTATACATATGTACATTCATAAAAAATATTTAAAATTCTACAAACTTACCGCCATATTTGATTACCTCTCTCTCTTGGCAATGCTAAAACGATTTTGATGCTTCGATTTAAGTTATTTTTTATTCTTTTACATGTGTGCGTACAACAAATATAAATAAATGTATAGAGTAACTGTCGATATCTGTATATAGTACTTAATTTGCGAGGTGTGCTTGTACATATGTACATATATTTATACAGAAGCAAGTACAACGGTTTGAAATTTTAAATATCTTATTCCCAACAAACAACATATGTACATACATATGCAAACGTAAATGTTGGATACTTCTAAGTACGCAAAAGCTGTCATGTGTGCATGATATATTCATATTTCTATGTACATACATATATCCTTATGTTCTTTCAACTTGCACGTATCTCGGAGCATGCAGCATCCAAAATCTCCTTACACATGTACATATGTAAGCATGTGAGGGATATGTTCCATGGCGTAGTAGTTTAACTTACCTACTCCTATGAGATTTATCAAATTACTCAAAGCCGACTGAGTGACGGAAGAATTGAAAGAAAGTACAAGAGAACGTTTAAATGAGAGTGCGTTTGAAGGCAAATACAAAAATCAACCAGCCACATTTTGCCACTTCGGACGCTTGTATTTCTCATTTCATACACACAATAATTCATATGTATGTATATAAAAAGGGCAAAACGAACTGAATGAGACATTCGATCTAAGCAAATGTAAATACTAAGTAAGCTAAGTTTACCTTGCTCATAACACAAATACCTATGTTTAAGAACAATTGCGACTTTTTTTCTCTTTTTTATATGCGCTCTCTCTGTTTTCTCACCTCTTTCTCTGCATCTCTCCGAATATTGTACAACTACACACATGTATAAATAGTGACCACAGCTTGCAACAACCCGCAGGACCAACACTCCACCCACTCTACCAATGCCAATAGTCGATGCACCCCTTACCAGATATCAATTGAACTACCCCTTTATATCTGCCCGAGGGCTGCGTGGCTGGTTCATGGGGTGGGTGTAAGCTGTGAGTTGAGTTTCCGTTTCCGGTGAAATGAATGATGAACTTGCGAGAGATATTCATTTTCAAATTCACATTTTCTCTTCACAGTTTTCTCTTTTGTTTAGGTTTTGAAAGGCGGTCTATAAAAGAGTAAACACGTACACATTTATTTGCATTCTAATGTTTATATGGATGTACATGCCTATAACGGTAAGCATTGAGACGGTTGGTTCAGAGAGCAAAGAATCTGGAAAGTTTACCCTTTAAAATGTCAATTGGCAGAATTACTAACACATATTTGCATAAGTATTAACGCACTCAAACTTGTTATTAGTAGAAATTTCCAACAAAATGTGTTACTGAAAACAAGAAACTTACCATTATAAACCGTTACCATCCAATTGAAATATAAGCCAATTTTCAGTGCTTTTTCCTTGTTCAAAATAAGGTTTTTTGTTCACATGAGAATAACAAATAGTAAACACTAAAAAAACCGCAAAGAGTCGAATCACTCTAGTCGCATCAGTCTAACTTTGCGTCTATCAAATTTCCAAAGTTTTCCAATAGTGTAAGTTATGTATACTTCGGACACATTGCAACCATGAAGTGGCAGAACTTCTACAATAATTCTTAGTTTTTATTAGTTAACTCACTTGATGGCCGATATGTAAGATATAAGGCCAGTCTAGAGAAACCGAATTCGACTACTTAATTCCATTATACCAGTGGCGAATTCAGAGGGGAAATGGAAGAAATTTAAATTTCTTCATGAGAACTTGCCAAGAATATTATATGGTCTCAGTGTACGTTCCTTTGTTAGATACAATAGAGAAGTATTGGATGGATTTTAACTGAGTTTGCTGCTTACAGAAAAAGTATGTGCTTTGTAAACCAAAGAAATGGAAAATCTTATTGACTGCTTGATAGATAGATTCAAAGGGCTTTTAGATAATGACAATGTCGTTCGAGGATTGAAGCTCAAAGATGAACTTGATCACTGGCAGTGCCATTGGTGGGAAATGCAAAAGTAAAAAGACAACAAGTTACTGGAAACGTTTAAGAACTGCGATGCAGACCTATACCCCATAATTCACAATTTTTTTCGTTTATTCCTGTGACGTGTACGAACTCTTAGCGCTCTTTTTCGAAAGGCTACCAATCCACTGAAGTGTTTTTCAGCCATTACGATAGAGGCAGATGTATTATTCTGAAATGCAGCCTCTTTCAGAGAAGTGAGCATTAATAAATAAAGCTGAGCATAATACAGTGTAACCTGATTCATTGACCTCCGGTTAATTAATTTTACCGCTTATTTGAAAAACCTTACCGGACTAAAATACATTGCATAAATGCGTGTAAATTTTCCCGCTTGTGCACCGGGTTAATTTGTAAAAAATGTGCCTTTAATTTTCCATTCGTTAAAAATATCACAAGTTTTTTGTTTGAATTATATTTACGTAGATTGAAAAATATATAGAACAAGTAAGGGTGTAATTGAAAATTTTATTCTCTTGCAACTTGCAAGAATCAAAGTTCGAGAAATTCCTTCAGGCAAATATGGGAGTTGGGGGTAGTATCGATCCGATTTTATCTATGTATTTATGCGAGTAACAGATACTAAACAAATTTTCCCTGCTCATTAAGGTATCTTACATACAATCGCCATTAATATGGAATAAAATCATCCAGATGTTCGAAAATTCTGATATTTGTTATATGGGGTTTTAGCCCAATTGTATCTATTTTAGGCACAATGATACACTCTTATGAGTAAAACATGACCGATATATGCAGTATAAAGTCACCCGGAAGTTCGAAAATCTTTTTATAAGGAATATGGGGGCGTAGCACAGTATTGACCCGATTCAACCCGCTTTTGACACACAGAGTTACTATTGTCAGGAAATGATCCCTTTGAATAACAATTATGTATCCCATATATTGAATGATATTTTCGGTCAAAAGCCAACCATAAATGCTGCGGTCCACATAGTCGGTCGTACTTGAAAAGTTTTAGCTGGATTTTGAAAGTTTTGGTCATAAGGTGGCACACTCTGAACGTATTATTCGTGCAACATTTCATAGCGTTTTATTAATTACTTCTTGATTTGTTTACTGTAAAGTGAAATAATCAAGTGGAATTTAAAATTGCCGATTTCGTTTATTCTCACACTGTGATATATTAATATGAGAAGAATGTTCTTAATTTAGTCGAAATCGGTGTGTCAGGTCCCGAGATATCCAAGCGTCCACTTTAGAAAATTTGTTTATCCGCAGTGAGACTTGCTGCTGCGATCTTCGGTACCAAATTAAAGTTTATATCTTAATTTAGTGCTTAGTTATGGCCTTTTATAATTTTTGGTTAAGGTCGATTTGAGGGCGTGGTAGTGTCCCGGTTGCTCCCATCTATGAACTCATATTATTTTGCACTAATAATAATAATTTTATCAAGATATATAAATTTTTACTCAAGTTACAGCTTGCACGGACGGACGGATAGACAGACAGTCAGCATGTACATATACATTATAGTGTCAGGTGATACATACAACCGTTAGTTAAACAAAACTAGTATACTGTGTAGCAATAGGCTGCAAGAGTATAAAAACATAAGACACAACAAGTAAGGAAGGGCTATCTTCGGGTGTAACCGAACATTTCATACTCTTCCAACTTGCCAGGACCAAAGTCATGGAAATACCTTAAGGTACAAAACGTCAAACAGAATCGTAATCTATTAATTTTGCAATATACAATTCATACACTGACCGCCATATTTGGTATAAGTTTTGATAGAGTAACGAAAGTAGTGATGTGTAGTCCTATGTGGGTATTTGGGTATTTCATGGTTCAACTTTACATATTCATGTCATTAAACCACAGTATATCCAATATTATAAGTTCAGTTAATTTTGACTAAGTATGAAAGGGTTATATTATATTAAGTATACATGAGATAGTATTGAACCGAATTTATCTATCTTTTTTTCATCAAAACTGCTCACATACGATCACCAATCATATCGAGTAAAGTCAACCGGGTATTCGAGAATCTTGATATTAGTTGTATGGGGCAGGACAATTTTTCGCCTATTTTATTAATTTTAGGAACAAAAATACACTGTTATGAATAAGACCCCCTCTCTTAATTTTATTAAGGTACCAGCTGACCCCGCAGCCGTTGTCCTGCGTGAAATTATGTGTGTTTGAAATGAAAAGATAAAAATTCATATTGTGTTGATAATCATTTATTTGCGATTTTTCTACATTTTTTTTTTCAATGTAACGCAGCTTGATAAACACATTTTGGTTTCTGTTCCGGTGCGTAAATGTACAGAATAGATGGTTTTTCAACTCGCAAGCACGCCACGTATATCTGGCCGTGTGAAAAACATAGCATTTCCAAATTTATGCCACCCACTATACAACTCTCCTATTGATCGTCATCTCAAATCTCATTTTCACTGGAAATGGCAAATCGTTAGAACTCAAAAGAAATCCGTAGGATCAAACATTCTGCCCTTTATATTTGATAGATGCGTCTCAATCAGATTGCGAAACATCATAACGACAGATCCAACTTTGAGACGCAAATGATGCGGTTGTATACCAAGCCTCTCCAAAAAATTTAGAAATTGCACTGGATAATTAACGGTGTCGTCTTCATTGCCATGACGATCGATCGATTTGTTATACCGCAAGTCTCCCGGAGTTTGACTTTGAATCTTCCAGTTTAAGTCAACAATATAGGTATTGGTGGCAGATAACATTGCGCGTGCACTCGAGGAATCGTACTTACGATAATTTGGCCAACGTTAGTATAAACATTCGTGATGAGTCCATCTTTCGTGAACTGATAAACGGCATGTGGAATTGATATCAAACCACCGGAAGTATCAACCGGTATTGACCCATTCTTAGCGTATACGATGAAAATGTTTTCGGCAATGTAATTTTTGGTCGTATCCCATAATTGACGCGGATTTGAAGGCTGATCATCTCGAAAAGTGTGCGAACTTCAGTGGCATTCAAAGTAGCTATCGCATCGTCCATCGTTCGATTCCAGTGATTATCATGTTCCAGCAAATAGCAACCAAAGATAAAAGCAATCGTTGTTTTTCGGAGGGATTGCGTAAAGTCGTTCTAATGCATTGGTTGAGAACACAACCGGATGTCCATCAACTGGTTGGCCTTGCTTTCTGCGTAACTATTTCTTCGACGATGCATTCTATGTATAATATCAAGGCATTTCCAAATAGAGCAAGTTCTCGCAAACGGTTCACTGCCGAACGTTGAGAAAAAACTCGTAAACATTAATTTTGTTGGTGGCGGTATTTCCACTGGATATACTGTATTCTCTGGGTAGAAATGGACTCTTTGGTAATTCTACAAATTAATTGCGAGATGCACAACAGTCGGAAAACGTTCATGAATTGCAAAAGTAAATATCTTACAAAACGCCTCACTACAGTTCACGTATCGACCGAATCGTTCAAGACCAATAATTGCCATATTGCTTCTTTTGGTAACGTACTTACAAAGGTATTTTATCGATTACAACCAATTACAATACGCAACATTATCATGACTTTTGAATGTGAATTAGACAACATTGGTGAATATGGTACGATCCATGTGGGTTTTCATCATCCTTATGGGTTTTCATCACTTCGTATAACATTGGATCTTTCTTTGCATCAGGAATTTCCGCATGATTGAATGATTTCATCAATTTGATCTGGTTTAACCACCATCCAAAGAATGTGTGCGTGCGGCAAACCTCTCTTTAGCCACTCAACAGAGTACATCTAGCATCTAACAGCACCATTTATGCATAAGTTGCTTCACAATAAAGTCCATCGAAGCTGTTGCTTGAAAAGTCTTGCTGTGACATCGTGATGATCGCTTTCTGATTGACCGCGATCCATAATACCGCACGTATGTCATCGCATCCTGGGAGTACTCGGTCATGTGCCTTGAGCTGCTAATGAATGTTGATGCCAAAAAGAACGCCGACCGATATTAGCGCGACCTCTTCGTGGCATCGTAACAAACTTCAATCTGTAATGGATCACTTTGTGTGCAACACACATAACATTTTCACTGAATAATTTTAAAAAATTTTTGAAGCAAACAACAAATTTGAACGATTCAAATAATTGAAAAACAAAACAAAAAAAATTAAAAAAAAAATAACTTTTTGGAATTTTCCAATTTTCTGACTTTTTCTCATGAGAGGCATAAAGGGTTTTTATTTCTAAACCTTTCCCGATCCACACGAAACATTTTCTGAAAATTTCATCAAGATTGGATCAGTCGTTCCCTTAGCGTTACTAATAAACAAACATTCATTCGTTTGTATGGGAAAAAAGGGCTCTTTTTAGGGGTTTTCCGGCAATTTATTCGAATTTTTCTTGCCGTAAAAACCATCCTTGAGCCCCAACGAACATTTAAAAAAAAGTATTAGCAAAATTGGTGCAGGAGTTTTTGAGTTATGCG